>CM034154.1:49103582-49303582 GCA_019776745.2 Taxus chinensis | reverse complement strand
AGCACCTGAGAGAAGAGGGAAATTAGAGGGAAAACTCGAATTCCTCCTTCCACCCACCAACAACATGCATTAAATCGTTGAAAAGAGGCATGGGTAGCCTGCCAAACCTACTGCCTCATGTACAAGTTTTCTTTTAGGAGAGATGTAAGAGCTCCATCCTTGCATCAATTTAGGTGGTTGAGCTCATTTGTAGCTGCACATTAATGCTTATAACCATTTTTTTGTTGGGCTCTTTCCCTCCAACCAAATGCTAGGTCAGTCTCTGAATCAAAGTTCATACCAAAATTTCTTTGCTCGAGGAGACCTTTGCTGCAACGAGATTGATTTTGCGTGACTCCTTGGAGTAGGTGAATCGAAAGCCCTATGAGCATTGTAAATGATTTACATGCCGTGGAGCATCATGAACATGACACATGACAACATTTGAGTTGGCCTCGGATGCATCTACCTCTGCCTACGTGTTACTTGCATTATGTCTTTGCCACGCGTTGTGTCTATGGTTACAAGAATATTCCTGTCGATATACAGGCCCTTATAAGGCTTTGACCCATTATCATTAGGTATGTTCACTACGAAATGTTGTTGCCAATAAGAAATCTCCACGTACCTTATGCAGAACTGTCATCACCCCTTCTAGTGTACCTGTATTGGCCACTGCGAAACATGAACGCAATGGGAGACTAAGCTCACACGCTCCTTTGCTGGTGTATCAAAACTTTAGTTTAGGATTTCATTTTATGCGATTCTCTCATCGAAACTTGCGAACCAACAAGGAAGGCTCCATGCATTAGTCTCATGTTAGTCTATCTCTCGCTTTCGTGTTTGCCTTGTGGCATTGGTCGTGTCTTCGCAGAAAGAACGAGCTTCTATCTAGGCGGACTATCTCAACTGTTGCAAGTCTCCATAGAAATGCTGACACGTATAGTGTCCATGTTGACTTGCTATACCACTCAAACCGTGATTTCATATGAAATTCGATTCATTCTGTGAAAACTTGAGGTCTGTAGAATGCATCTGCTTGAGGACAGTGATGGAATAATGACACATGTCCATTTGAAAGTATTCGATCTGCGCCACGTGTCGCCTCACACCTTCGGTCGCGTGGGGTTGTCATGTAACCTTTCAGAGGGCATTTTCATGTGACCCCGACAAAGGGTGTTATCACATTGATAGGCTCATTTTGGGGCTCGGCGTCCGTGCGAGCCCAAGAACTGTTGAGGGAGTTGCCAGAATGGCAAAAAGCGTGCAATCCGCCTTGACCGTTGATCCATTTGTATCGTGTGGCCCCTGTCTAATGCTTGGCGTTGAAAAATTGACGACCAAATGGCTCACTAGCTCACCGTGAAACCTGACGTGCGAGACAACTCATATATTCTCAATTCTGACTTGTAATCCATCCTAACTTTTCTTTCTCTTCGACTTGACACTGTTGATGGCCTCTCGCACATCCAAGAATTTGAATGGCTAAGTCCATTTATAATGAGTTATCCAAATTAACCTCATGGTGAATTTTGGATAACGACTTTCCAAATCCAAACCAGCACAATCAAACTCTAAGCACCAAAAAACACTCTCAAAAGTAAGCTCCTTCCAAAAAGAAAAAGTTGTAAAATGAAACAAGTAACCCCCAAATCCTTAAATAGATTAGAATAAATAGAAAAGAGGGGAGAGAGGGGTGATGTGGCTTGATGTAGGATACCACATCATTTCTCATCCATTCCACATCACAAGGTCAAACCTGACCCCAAAGCATAATAAATTTGTGGTTGAGGGAATGACAACACTCTTACACACTCAAACCCAAACCCAAACCCCTAAAGGACATAATTAAAGACTCTTATAAGAAAAATGAAATTAATTTATCTTTTTCTCCATTAAAACACAAAAAAAGGCCTAAAATAAGCCCCTCACATCATAGGCATAGTGGGTGGGTGAATTTAAGACATGTGGGACAAGCTTAACATGTCCCACAAGCCTCCAAAATTGGCTTGAAAGTCAAAATTCGAAATTTACATGCAAGGTTGAGTATACACCACTTAAAATCAATAAAATCCTTTAAAATCCAACACAAACCAAGAACCACCTAGTCACATTAAATAACCCCTTTTGGTCACATCTCAAATTATACTAATTAATCAAGTGTAATTAACTTAAATGGAGTATTTCATAACAATAATAAAAGTGACTCACAATATTAGAAAAAATACAATTGCTCACAAATAAATTAAAAAAAGGGAAAACCACAATTTACCAAAGGTCACATTTGATGCCACCCCCCAATGGGAAAATCCTAAAAAACTAACAATAATAACATCATACATTTACACTAGCCTCCAAGGTGATCTGTTGCCAATACCCCAAATTCCTTTACTGTTTGTCTCCTATCCCCTTTTTTTTTGTTGTGTTACAAATGAATGTAAACATCAAAACAATACCTTTCTAGGTTCTTGGCCATATTAACGACATTGAGATAATAAAATACACACATATACATATCAATTCACATCATCAAATATCATAAATAAACCATCGCTAAAATTAAGTAATTCACCAATTCTTCCTAATTCTAAATATTTTGATTTTATCAATTTATCAATTAGTAATAAGATCAAAAAACCAACTAAATCATCTACCAACATCTATATATCAAATCCAATGTGTCATTATAGTAGTAGCTAAATATCATCAAATACTAATTTGTCAATTCATGCATATAATCCATCCTGTAAATCACATCATGTCATAAATATAAAACATCCATACTATCTATCAAATAAGATAATCAAATATAAAAATTTCCATCTATCAATGTCTAAATATTAATTTAATAATAATTTCTATGGCCCCAATCCAAAATAAGAAAAATAAAATTAATATCAATGTTGAAGAGGAATGGGCACTACACCGCCTCCCCTTAGACTCAACTTCCTCCTTGAAGTCATTGGAAAAAATGTGGGATCTACGCTTTCAAGGGAGTGGTTTCCTCCAACATAGATTTTGTTTCATGGTATCAATCCCACTAGACACGAACCTGATCAATATCTCTTCCTTGAAGGCCCAGGGTTCTGCACTCTTAAAATACAAATGGGCTTCACCATGACCTACCCCTGATCTTGCACCTACAATGTAGTTCAATCCAATACATGAGAATGATATGGAATGTACCTCTTAATCACAGAAACATGAAATAGATCATGGATGTAAGACAATCTGGGTGGCAATGCTAGATGATAGTCCAAAGGACCGATAAGCTCCAATATCTCAAAGGAACCCACAAACCAAGGAGAAAGTTTAGATCCTTTTTTGTAATGGATAGGGCTCTTATGTGCCCTAACAGAAAGAAACAACTTCATACCCACCTAAAAATTTTGATTTTTCCTCTGTTGATCTACATATTTCTTTTTTTTGTCCTGATCCTCATGTAATCATTATAACATGTTACTCCATATCCTGTAATAAATCTAGCCCAAGAGAATACTTGTCCTCCAAACTGTCCCAACTCAGTGGTGCCTGCAGTCCCTGCCATACAATTACTGAAATGGATCCATACCAATCAAACTCTAAATTTTTTTGTTGGAGGAACCACTACTAATTAAAACTACTCCTCCCACCTCGATTGATGGTCCATGACGTACATCTGAAGCATGTCCTCTAAGATATGATTCATCCTCTTTGTTCGTCCATCTATCTTAGGGTGATATGTTCTACTGAAGTTGATCTTCATCTCGGGAGAATAATGCATGGTGGTCCAAAAGTGAGAGGTGTAAAAGGGATCGTGGTTGTAAATGATCTTCTGCGCAATCCCATGTAGTATAACAATCTCATCCAGATAATGCAATGCACTAGTTGTATAGGTGGTCTTCATTGGAGAAAAATAATCCACTTTCACCAATCTATCCACTCTAACCATAATGGTGTCGTGGTGCTATCTTGACATAGGTAGCCCTAATATGAAATCCATAGAAATGGTGTCCCAGATCCAATCTGGTATGGCATGAGGATAGAGAAGGTCAGCTGGATGTTGATGGTCGACCTTCACCTTCTAGCACTCTAAAAAATGAGACACAAGACAATCCACATCTCTCTATATCCTTCTTCAACAGTAAAACTATCTCAAAGTGGAGTGCATCTTCTTCACCCCTGAATGGACAGAATATCATGCATGATGTGACTCAACAAGGATATCCTTCCTCAATCATCTATCTCTGGGAACATAGATGTGACATATTTAATAAAGAAGACCACCTACCTATAATGAAAATCCATCAACCTTCCCCTCAAGGGGTCTCTGAGACTCCATCTCTTCTCTGATTGAAAGGTAGAAGTTGTCATGTGGAAACTACTATAAAATCTAGGTCATGAAGTTTGTACCAACTATTGTAGCCATAACCAAATGTCTCTAACGACTCAAGGAATCAGAAACCAAATTCTCCTTACCCTTCACATTCTCTATCTCCATGTTGTACTCACAAATAAAATCCATCAAGTGCCGCTGATGAGCATTTAAATTAGGCTATGTGAAGAGGTGATGAAGACTTAAGTGATCAGTCCTAAGAATGAGCCTCCTTCCCAAGAGGAAATATCTCCATCGAACTAAAGCATACACCACTACTGCAAGATCAAGTTCATGAGTCAGATAATTGAGCTCATAATACTTGATTTTGTGAGACTCAAAGGCTATCACATGACCCTCCTACATTAAAAAACCTCCTAATCCTACAAAAGAAGCATCTGTGCAAATGAAGAAATCTCCCTGTGGATCTGGCACTACTAGAATGGGGATTATCGTAAGACATTCCTTTAGTGTCCTGAAGTCCTGCTCACATTGATCTGACCAAGTAAACTTCTTTCCTTTCCATTGAAGGGAAGTGATGGGATGCACAATATGAGATAAGTCTTGAACAAAAATTCTTTAGTAACCCATGAATCCCATGAAACTGTGCACCTCGATCACACTAGTAGGCATTGGACAATACATAAAATCTCTAATCTGGGAAGGATTGAGTGTGATACCTTCCCTTGAAATAATGTGGCTGAAATACTACACCTCTGACTAGAAGAATTCACACTTCTCCAAGTTCCCGTAAAGATGTTGCTCACGAAGACACTACAGAACCTGGTGAAGGTGTTCCTCATGTTCCTCACACGTACGTGAGTAAATCAAAATGTCATCAAGGAACATGAGTACAAAGTGGTCTACAAAATTCCTGAACACCCCATTCATCAAACTCATGAGCACTATAGGGGAATTCATTAGACCAAACGGCACTACTGTGAACTCGTAGTGACCATATCTCATGCAGAAAGTTGACTTGTGGACATCTACCTCTACAATCCTCAGCTGATAGTAACCAGACTTAAGATCTATATTAGAAAACCCCATAGCCCCTTCATCTGATCAAATAAATCATCGATGCAAGGAAGGTGGTAATGATTCTTGATTGTTACTTTGTTCAGCTATTTGTAGTCCATGCACAACTGTAAGGATCCGTCTTTATTCTTCACAACAATCACTGGTGCACCCCAAGGGGATACAGTAATATGGATTAGGCCTTTCTCAGGAAGGCCCTTTAGCTGTAACTTGAGCATTTATAGCTCAAGGGTGGTCATCTTATATGGAGCGCATGCTATAGGCTCCATTCCCAGAACCAAATCAATTTGAAAGTCTATCTAGAGTGGGGGAGGAATCCCTGAAAGCTCATTGGGAAAAACATCATAAAAATCCTGTAAAATGGGGTGATCATCAAGTGAAGATCCACTAGCCCCATCCTCTAACATATAACTAACTGTAATAACATACAACCGACACCCACGTCGTGCACAACACTTAAGCTGCATAATGTAAATAGTGCAAATAGATATGGGTCTCATAACTCTAGCTATCACTGACTCAACTCCCAAATCATCTGTAAAAGATATAACCTTATTGTAACAGAAAATTTTGGCTCTGTGTGTATATAACCAATCCATGCCTAAGATGAATCCATAAGAACAAAAATAAGGAAACGAAGATCCAAGGTAGTTGTGAAGAGTTCTAGGTCCACTACGCATTACTTAACTAAGGAGTCTACTGAGACCTTAGCTCTAGAAGCCATCTTAACATCCCAACTAAGGCCCTACCTAACTGTCACCAACCTACATCACTCTCCTAAAAATGGTGTAGTAAAAAAATTAGATGCGCCATAATCAAATAGAATAGGGGTAGGGATACCTCTAATGCTACCTGTAGTCTCAATCATCGTGCGCTGGTGCTATACTTAGTGTTTCTCTATTGCTACATATTTTTGATGGTTATGTCCCATATCGCCAACTATAGGCTCTGAAATCAGTTCCTTACCCTTGTTATTAGGGTTCTGAGGGTGCTCTCTCCAATGATGTCCATGAACACTGCATCCATAATAACTATCTAGTCCCCTCTAATGATATGTAGCTCCAATAGGTACGCTAGTGGTCTGTGGCATGGATCCTGATGATTATTCCATGGACTATTGTGGTCACTTTTGATGAGCTACAGGTGACTGAGCTCTAGGTTCTCTCTGATTGTCAAATCTCTGTGGAGGTATAAATTTTGGTCGAGTTTCCTAGTGTTACTGGTGAGGTGATTTTTGTGGTGGCCTAAATTAAGACTTTTTACAACCATGTCCACCATGAGGAGGAGGAGCTGACCCCCTCGACATACTATCCTACATCTATAGAATATGAATCCTCACTTTATCTCTAGGTTGTTCCATCTTCCCCCCTAGTATCCTCTGCAATTTAGGCCTTCTCAACGACCTCAGCTAAGGTTTGCAGACAATGAATTCATACTGCTCCTCCTAAATCCAAGTTCAAGCACATGATGAACCTGTGAATCCTAACTTGCTCATCCTTCTTGTAGTCAATATAATGAAGAAAATCCAGAAACTGAATCTCATATTTCATAACTATCACAGATTCCTGATGTAGGTCACGGAATTCATCTATCCTCTGCTGAATAAACCTCCTTGATATGTATCTGCTCATGAAGTTCTCCTCTAAGAGCTCCCAAGTGAGTGTCCATAAGTCTATTTGGAGCTTCTACTCCCCATTCCTCCACTAGACACCTGATCCATCCCGCAGAATATGAACCACAATGTGACCCTTTTTGTTGCTAGTACATGGGAAAATCTTGAAGCATCTGATAAAGCTCAGTAACCAAGCCTCCTACTGAAAACCTCCTACATAGTAAGAATAATTAGATGGGCCTAGCTTTAGGATCTCCTTGATATGATTTGCAACTGATGACTATCGACTCCTAGGTCTCTTGACATCCCCATCCCTCGGCCTAAGGATCCTAGATCTATCTCTGTATCCTGAAACCCTATCTCCATGTCCCCTCTTAGGTGAATCTTCTCTATTTGACTCCACATGGTAGTTCTCTTCCCTATGCTCATTGATGTGCCTCAGAGGGTGTTGAGCCTCATGTGATGGCTCCCTATCACATGTTAGCTTAATTTAGCATAGGCATATTTATTGCATTTTATTGCATTGTCTTTTATTTAATAATGTGCAACATGTGCACTCTAGTCTAGTGACTTGCATTCAATATTTTTATGTTGGATAACATTCAATATTGGTATTAGTAGTAATTACATGTGCATGTGAGATGGGTCTTATCATCTCGTAGTTGGTGCCTACTAGGGTGTCATGTCTATCCATATGAGGTTGTCTAATATCTATAAATATTACAGTTCTTGCATTGTTATGTAATCTGATTTCAGGATCAATAATATTTGTGAGGCTTCCGTCTCTCTTTGGTCATTGCAATCTTATTCTATTCTATTATTTGGTATCAAAGCTATACCATTATTATCATTTCGTATCAGAGCAGGTTCTATCCAAGCAAGGTTGAAGAGGAGGACTATTGGAGAGGATCCATTGGAGAAGAAGATTTTCATCAAAGGAGAGCCATTAAAGCATCCTGTAGCCTCCATTCTTTCTAAGCATCTCTCAACTTAAATTTAACCTATCCACTTATTTGGAAGGTAAATTTTTTTTTTGATTAGTCATTGGCACAGCCACTTGATCCAACATATTGGCGGAATATTTCAGATTTGGAGATCTTTAAAAAAAGAAATATCTTGAAAAAAAAAATAATCAAACATAAAAAAAAGAGTGAAAAAAAAAGAGATCAGATCTAAAAAAAAAAATCAGATCTGAAAGTGGAGGTGTGAAGAATTTGGGAGCAAAGGTTGAAGCAGTCCCGTCAACAAAATTCCAGCAGATAGCTCTTAGAAAAAATGACATAAATTTTTTATAAAATGTCAGATTTATGTACCATTTTTTTTAATGGAAATATAAGAAGGAGGCACACAACTTTTTAGTTTACTTCATTTTCAGATTCAGCCTCTACATGTGAAGAAAAGTCTGTACAAGTCGGATCATTTTTTCTGAAAAAAAATCAGATCTAGCTGGTAAATTGGTAAGATCTCAAAAACTAAGATTCTGATCTTCTGAAATTTTGTGGGTTTCAATAAAAATATTGAATGATATTTCTGTCAAAATTTTAGAAAAACCAAGATCACTGTTTGTGAGAAAAAGTGGAAACAGTATTCAGATTGTTTGTTTGGATCTTGGGAACAAATAGGTCAGCGGTTCAATTCCCACTCTCTCCATATTTTTTATTAAATTATTTTTTTGGAAAATTTGGAGAAATTACTAAATTTTGGGAGATTTCCAAATTTAGATGCTCACCAAACACATTTAGAGCCACCGCTAAATTTAGTGGAAAAACACATATGGGTGGGTAAAAAATATTTTTGGCCTAAATTTTGTATTTTGTGATTCTAGACCCTTTTTTCTAAAGAGGGGGGACACAAAAATTTAATTTTGATGTACTTTTGGAGAATTTTATACTGATCTTGGTGCATAAAAAAAAATTACAATTTTTTAATTTTATGTTTGGTTCTATCACACGAGATCTTTGATCTCATAGCAGTGTTCGATATATACGGTGCCTCTGGGAAGCGCTTATGGGTGATGCTGTCATGACTACTACTACACTTAACGCCTAACACAGCTACCTAAACATTGTCTAGGCATCAACCCTATAAAATCTACGGTGAGTAATAAGGACACGATACATACACATTTGAGCCCTCCCATCCATTTGTGCTTGCACAAACCCCTCTCCGTACTGTCTAAGTACCACATACTAAATTCTTTCACATGCGTTAACACCTATTTCCGTACTGATGGGTATATTGAAAGGGTGATCTTCTTCCACGTACCGATGGGTATATCAAAAGGGAACGTATATAGAAAGGTTTGGTATATCAGCCTGTTAGTATATTGAGAGGGAGACCATAAACCTGGAGTGATAAGAGCCTTACCCTTTGTCAGAAATTCAGAGTTTAAGAAATTCAGATTGCAGAAATGGGTGCACAAGCACCAAATTTTTTCTTGCTTGATTCACAACTACTTAGAGGAGACAACTATGTTGCATGGAAACCGAAGATCAAGATGTTACTTGAGTTTAAAGAACTATGGACAGTTGTAGATGGAAAAACAACAAGTTGAATTTGATAGGGCCAATCAAAAGGCCAAGTTGATCATCTTGTTTAGCGTAACAGACGATGTGCAACCCCACATTAGAGATGCCACATCGGCCAAGAATGCATGGGATAAGTTGAGCACAGTCTATGAGATAAAGAACAAGAATGCCATCCTCAACCTACTATCACAACTGCATACTCTCAAGTTCAAGCACAATGAGAAGATTGAAGTTTTTTTGAGACGAGTTACTACTTTGAGGGCATCTCTATTGGCATTGGGAAAAGAGATAAGTGATGAATACCTCGTACCAATTGTGTTGCGAGCACTTCCTCCTTCCTATTTCACCTAAAATCCCTATTCTCTCCAATATGATACTTACCCAATATCCTAGATCATTTCACCTACATACCTATCACACATCAGTAACATAGTGACTTACCCTCTTCCACCTACATTAGCCTTCACCTACCCCTACCTTTCCTATTTAACTTTCCCATCTAGCACTTCTTTCACCAAGTCACTTTTTACAGTGACCGACATCAGTATCCTTGACCAACAGCAGTCACCATAGTGCTTACCGATGCTGAAAAAAACCAACAGACATCGGCCATTCAATGATCGACATCGGTCACTTTTTCAGTGATGAAAGTGAAAGTCTCATCTCCCATTGTTAAAAATTACAAAAAGCAAAATAAAAACCCTACACCACACCACCCAAATTTACCCTAAATTCATTCCTAGCCCTACTTAACCTACATTTTCCCATTTCCCACCCCCGTTTCACCCCCTTTATACCCAAAATTTAAAAATACAATTCCCACCCCCATTTTACTTGAAATCATCAAATCTTTAAAAATGTAATAAGAGGTGTCAGAATTCTCCTACCTCTACTTGGCACTGCCTACAGGGTG
The DNA here is from genome assembly GCA_019776745.2 of Taxus chinensis. Lineage (NCBI taxonomy): Eukaryota > Viridiplantae > Streptophyta > Pinopsida > Cupressales > Taxaceae > Taxus > Taxus chinensis. The sequence goes on along the minus strand of CM034154.1, from coordinate 49,293,158 downwards.
GCACCTCTGGTCTCTGTGCTGGTGGTCCTCCCACTACTTCTCCCTGATCCATCATGGCAACTATCAACCAAAAACCTCCCAACCAACAAAAGCATTCCATTTAATCATGGTGACCTGCCTATAAACTTCCAATCACCTTCTAGTAGCTTGCCAACTCAGCTAAATACCTCATCCCATTGCTTTCAAACCTTACACCTCTTTTCTGTCATTTTACGCAAATGGAATAGAGATAATTGAATCCCCCAAATTGACGTGATTGACGTCACTCAAGTCATGCCCTAGCTAGCCAATGTTGGTTCCTTAAGACCAACATCTGTCACTCGACATAACCATTTAAACCACCCCATGCCCATTTTGCCTGAGATATTGTTTCTCACACAACTATTACCCTTAACAATAACAATTACACCTCACCCAAAAGCCTATATTACCTGTAGATTTTCTTAACTATGTTTAGGGACATGTTATTTACCTATACCTTTGCCTTACTTGTACCTTAACCTACTTTCCCTGACCTAAACCTCTTTGTAAAACATTTGAATTTGTGTAGTCATTATACCTTGTGATACTCCTACCCATGTTGTTCATCCTAATGACCTTACCTTTCCTAATGTTGTGATGTTTATCCAGACCTATCCTTTGGTGCCATGGAATTAAACCTATTACCCATTCCTACACCTTGCCTAGTTGTGAATCAGGATCATATCTTATACCTTGGATACCTGAATCACTTCAACCTCGTTTGGATAAACCTATCGATCTTTGACGACGTAGAGTTTCTAAGGTATTTAACCTGGTACCTTATCGCAATCTATGTGTGTGTGTTTGATTACCATTACCTATTACCTGATCCACCCATTACCTATTACCTGACCCGACTATTTACCTTACCTAAAGCCCATCCACCCATGTTTTTATTAACAACCTATTTATCAAACCATTCACCGACTCCGTTTCCTACCTCATCAATTATTGGTTTAAGGGCGATCAATTTCATCCATACTTGGGGCAACCTAATCTTTGCTCACACCTAGGACACTGACTTCCTATTTTTTTCAGTATCACTTACCAATACAAGCTACATGACAAAAAGGGAAAAATTTAGAAACAATATTTGGGTCACACTCCCCTTGGTCCCCTTTTATCAATTAGCGTAAAGTATTCACCTAACCATAACCCCTTAACCTACATTCATATTAATTTAATTACTTACAATTGAATTAATGTTCATCCTCACATTCTTAATTAAGTCAATTTAATTAATTTACACATCACCTAGAGACCTCACCCTAGACTTATTCCTACCCGATTAATTAACTAAGACTAGGTCCTTACTTATCCCAACCAACTGGGACTTAGTATAACCCTAAAATTAAAGTCCTATTCCTTCTCCAATAACACTCCCACTTATCTAAGTGCCAACCCTCACTTGAGACCTGGATTGGCAATCAAAATCACGCTAAAAATTGTAAAAATATCCTTATTTTTGGTAAACCTAGACTTACCCGCCTTAACTGACGTCGATTATCCCTCGATCGGTGTTGGTCACCTAACCGCCATAGGTTACTTTATATACAACTTTGAAACCTTTTAGTGAGGTTGGTCATTCAGTTATTGGAGCCTTATTTCATTCAAGAACGAATCTTTAATCTCTCTTGCATCCAGAGAACAAACACACAACAACAATGCAAGACAATCAACCGGTTCTCCTTACATAGTGTTGGAATAGTCCTGGGAGCACATATGTTGTCTTTCCACGACACTAGACTCAAGCACCACTTCTCAGATCAATCATTAACCATCTTGACTCATAGGATCTACAAAATACTAAGTAATTACTGTGATTTTAATCATTCATACTTATCCCATTATAGATCTCTTGCTTCTTTTAGTATTTTATATCTTCTATTACCCGTACATCATCGTCTTCCTGCCAACCCACTATTTAACCACCCCAATCCTTTTCACCCTTATAAACCTCCTTCTTAGTGTTCTTGAGTCATCTTAACCATATTACGACCCAAACCACACTACCCTCACTCTCTGTGTAATCACAAAGAGCCTAAAAACCAATTTTTAATAGTTCATTACCTATTTCCCCTATCAACGTCTGTTCCTTGACCACCGTCGGTTTAGTCACCATACTAGCATCGGTCACCAGAATGATATTGGTCTTTGTGTCATTTCATATTCTTAAGCCACTAAGCTTCCCACTCACCAAAAACCAACCTAGATCTCAACCAATCAGCCCCAAACCTTCGACAGACCTATCTGACCTGAACAAATCCCGGTTCTAATTAGATTTTGTGTTATTTTGATATCTAGCATAAAATCGAGTGTATTTTGTGAATGAGAAACCTAAATCAGTAAATTTCAATATGAATTATTTATTTTGGTTTCTTATTCACATTGAATTGTTATTAAACAATGGATTGAAAACCTCTCTAGGAAGCACCATGCTTCCTAGATCTAACATATGTTAGGCAGTCCATTTTCATATGCTATTTAATATTCTTTTGTGGACTTTATTTGCATCTACATGTAGAACTTCCCAGAAAATAAGGAATTCTCTATGATCCGTTTGGATAAAGTCAGTAACGCGTGCATTCAACCTTTGACCTACATATCACTGGTGTTCCTCATAACCTATTCCCTATTTCATTTTAACCAAATAAAAAATTAGGTGAAACAACATCCTTCTATCAATTGTGAAGCATGATCCAATAAGGGCATTCCATGCTCTTTGAAAAATCATACTTGTGTTATCTTTCCTTTGTCACATGAAAAATATGATGAAATAAGAAAGCTCCAATTCACTTCGTATTTCACAAAATTATTCTTGTGCTAGCTTTCTTTTGTCTCTTACAAAATTTAAGCCAATAGAATTTCTCCAAGTCTCTTTGTATTTTACGTCATCATAGTTTTTTAATCATGTCAGTTGCCAATAGGAATAAGCCAAAAATTTTACATCTTTTAATCTTTATCTGAATTGTAAAAAGTTAGCCATTAAGAAGACTCCATGCGTATACAATTTTTCTTTGGTCATTTAGGTTGCATTGTGAAGTGTGAACCAATAGAAAAATACCGCGTATTGTTGATTTTTCATGGTGTTCATTTTTGTTTGTTAATATCCAGTGAGATAAAGACACATGTCGTTTGTTTTCGAAGGCTTTTCTGACAAAAAATTATTTTAATTTAGATTTTTTCATGGAATTGAATTCCACCCAAATCCATCTCTTAAAATTTTTGTGAAAAGCTACCAAGTTTACTCTTTCTGTTGTTAGGTTGTTTCCAAGTGGCATCAGTTGATTAGTTTTTTCTATTGAGTTGTATTTTCTTTTGCATCTTCTGTGGTTATTACTCGAACCAGATAGGTAATTTTTTTTAATGTTATTTCAAGAGATTCACATCTATTGGGATCATATATGAGGGAAGTTTCCGGAAAGGTGACATGTGACCACTAGTTCTTTCTTTATTTTCTCCACATGTTGCCTCCTATTTCGGCCACATGTTTCTTATTTTGGCTTCTTGTAGTTCTTTTTATTATCAAATCCTATTGTGGACCTGATAATGTATATTTTTTATTACATTATGGGGACTTAATGTCCACCTGGGGTATTTGCATTAAAATTTTCCAGAAATATGACATGTGCCTTGTTGTTGTGTTTAAATCTTTCTAAATCTATATTTTTTACTGCGGGTTTTAATATTTTCCTTTTATCCCACGGGTTTTAAAATTTCCCTTGTATCACTTTTTTAAAAATCTTCTTTGTACCATGGGATTTAAAATTTGAAAAATTTAGATCCTTTTCTCCTATGTTCTGCTACCTTTTGTATTTTGTTTTTTGTATTTTATGATCCTTGAATCTTGATTGATATTTTCATCAGATATAAGAAATATTATTTGAATTTTTAATCCATTGTTCTTTGATGAGTTTTTTAGTGTTTAAGTTGAATTTTTCTTCATAATTTATGTCTGCAATTATAAAAAATGGCTAGTAGTACTAGTTTCTCAATTGATAAATCTCAGTTATTAAATGGAACTAATTGTAGTATTTGGAGATTTAATTTAAATCCTATTTGATGGCCATATAATTTTTTTATATTTTAACTGGTGCGGAAAAATGACCCACCAGTAGGAAATAAATTCCTAAAATACCTTATCTCCTTCTCTCAAATATCTTAGGATCCGTTTTCTATCCTATTTTAAAGCATAGGAGAGGAATGATTAATGCATATAGGTCATCTGAATTTTCCTAAAGATCCATGGAAATAATTGGAAAACATGCATTAAATAATTCATTTCTTTAAAATAATTAAACTAAAAATGGAATTGTTTGCAACACCCATGAAGGGGAATGAGAAAATTGATGATTATCTCAATAAAATGAAAACATAAATGCATAGTTGGATGAATATAAGTGTGAATTGTTTCAAGACAAGCTTCTTAACTTTATCATTCAGATTAATATCCATAAAAAATTTAGGAACTATATCTCCATCCTTAACTCTAAATATAAGAATGCATCCAATTTACCTTATCTTGACATTATGTTTTATTTTCTGATACAAGAAGAGTCAGTTATGGAAAATTTATATTCTAAAGAGAATGCCACTCAGGAACTTCTTACACAATAATAAAAAATTAAACCTTCTAGATTCAAATATCAAAAGTCAAATCTTAAACCTCCTAGTAAAGACAAGAAACAAAAAAACTTAAGAGTAAGTTTTGGCGGTAAATGACATTACTGTGGAAAATTTGTCCATAAGAAAGAGGATTGTAAATAAAAAAGGAAGTCAAATTTCAAAAATAAAAATGGAATAAATCAGATCAAATTGATGAGAATAATAATAGAGATAACGACATAGCTCTATAAACTATATGAAAAGCATATATTTTATTTAAATATATTGCATTGAATTTAAGTTTTTTATATAATCAACTAAGACAGTTTATTGAAATTAGACTAGAAGTAACTATAAATGAAAACATGCACAAAGTGTCTTTTATGTGTTTTAATATTATGTTTTCCTTATTTCTAATAGTCTATTAAAAATAAAACTATTGTTCATATTTTTTACATATATGACATATCTAGGCTTAAATTTTCCACCAATGAAATATATTAAATGATGCATACATGGTTTTTTTTTTAAGAAAACTCCACATAAGTCCATGTGAAGTATCCTAAGTTAGTGGATAATGTTTTTCAGTGAGTGTTGTGATTATTATTGTATGATTTTGCTATCTATTCAGATCTTTTGTATATTAATTCATATATTAGTATTTAAAGGCTTAGAAGAAGATATTGAAGGTATATATGTTTGATAAAAAATTCTTTATATGTCATAACTTGATTAGTTGTTAAGAATATTGTTGTGATAGTTGTTATACAACTAGTCTTTTAACTTTTATCACTGGTTAAAAGTAAAATCATATGATTTATATTATGCTTATTATGATGTATATGGATATTCTGAATCTAACTGTGTTGATGTTGTGTTTGATATACATATAGATTTGTGTTCAAGTGTTTTTGCTGCAGGTGCGATCACTTGGAGCAACAAGAGGCAACCAAAAGTATATATCTCTTCTACTGAAGCAGAGTATCAAAGTGCTATGGAAGCAGGAAAAGAATCTATGTGGATCAAAAGACTATTGGAAGAAATTTATATGGGCATCAAAGGAAGCATTAGTAATCTATGTGACAACCAAAGTTGCGTTGTTCTTACAAATAATCCAATTCAATATCAGAGGACAAAGTATATTAAGGTTCATATGCACTTTATTTAAGAGAAAGTACTGAATTGTGATATTAATCTCAAGTCCTATTCGACTAAAGATCAAGTTGAGGATATTTTCAAAAAGACGCTTTGTGATGAGAAGTTTTCCAAGTTTCATGCCTTATTGGACCTTTCAGAGTTTTCATTGAGGGGGAGTGTGCATGAAAATGCCACCTATTAACGGTCTTGAATGTCTCAAAATTGATACTCCCAAGACTATTTCTATGTTTTTTAAGTAAATTTTCATGTATGTGAAGTTTAATTTTAATTCCCAGTGAAGCATCAAGTTTGGGAATTCCTTGTTTTATTAAAGGCTCTATAATATGAGATAAGTCTTCATCCTTAATCTCCTTATCTTGATAATTTGTGGAGTTCCTTTGTATTTTAGTTTTAATGGAATCCTTAGAAGACTATTTTAAACCGCAACAAAATAGTGTCTCATGACTTATCTAAAACCAACAATGCAGTTACAATTGTTTGCAGCTTGTATTATTCCATGGGACACTGCGGTAGTGTACTACAGAGTTAAAAAACCCACATAATTATGCTTTAGTGTACTGTGGAACTGTAAACCTACATAACAAGTATATTTTGATGTTAACCAAAATCATGAGATGATTTATGGATTGTAAATCTATTTGTAGCAACAGGTGACTTGGCATAAGGAACAAATGTCAACATGTTTTTTCATGTTTCCCCACTTAGCATTAAAGAGGAGTGTTGGGGTTTATAATATTTAGTGGGAAATTAACTTACTTTATCAAACACACTGCCAATTTTTTATTTATAAAAATCAGTTGAATTTAAAATTTTATCTAAAATAGAATTGTGTCAGGTTCGACAATACAAACACGTGGATGAAATTATTTTAGGGACTATGTTTACACAGAATTTTTTGCTTTGGGTGAAATTGTGCACTACCATGTGCAACCATTATTCACCAATTCGTAAGTCTAATAGGGTGATATAATTTATGAGATGTGATAGCATTGTATTTTACAAATTCCTTAAATTTTTGCAAAGGCAAACACTGTGTGGGACTCGAGGAGATAGTGGAAATGGTAAGTGAAAGATTCTAAACTCTCATTAATACATCATAAGTGAAATTTATGCGGGTTTTTAACCTTCAAATGGTTTTCCCACGCAAATTCTATGTGTCATTATATTCATTTACTTTTTATCCATTCCTTTTATTGAGTAAATTCAATGTATTTCTTGCATAACTATAGTCCTTGGAATTCATATTAATGTGGTGGATATTTAATCTCTAATATTTTAGTAATCTATTAATAGTATTAGCACTTTATTTTTCTAACATTTATAATTCGTTAATTATTAGGGAATCTCATGCTAAGGGACCTCTTTCATAAGAGGATAAGGAGTTAGTTTTACCTTTGAGTCGACCATCTTGGGAGATCAATTCCTCTACTATTTGATGTCATGGAAACGGAGGGAAGAAGATATAATAGCATGATATGCATCAAAAGACTTATAATGCCTTTTTCTTCAGAGATAGGTTGAGTTCCTATGATTTAGTACATAAATATCATTATCTTAATGGACATACTACTTTTTATGCTACAAAAATATCATTATTTTTCATTTTCCAACTAATGAGGAGGATGATGCATGGTGGATGGTACCAGAACCAATCACCTATCCCCTAGAGTAAGTAAAATTAGGTTTTGAAAAAGATTTATTAAATTTGTAAATCCATGGGATTATATATTAATAGAGGGAAGACACGAGTTCCATATTCTAAAAAATCATTCGAACCACCATTTCCATGGAGCAAAACAAATTTAAAACTTGCAAGGAGAATAAAATATGTACAATATACCTGCTGATGCAATGGAAAGCAAACACAATAAAATAGAGCTAGGGGGGAAGAAAGCTACAAAACAACTAATTTTATTGCTTTAAATATGCATAATCCATTACATTGAGGGAGAAAGGAAAGGATCACCATGCAAGATGTCCACATATCAAGCTTGGAACTCAAATTCCATAGTTTTAGAAGGCTATAAAAACTTTATAAGAAGGTCCAGCCCAAGATTCTCTAACATTACAAATGAACATCATTTTACATTTTATAGAGAATGGGAGAGGGAGGAGGAAAAAAAGGAACTTGAATTTCTTCCTTCACCCACCAATAACCTAAATTAAATGTTTGAAAAGGGGCATGAGTATCCTTTCAAATCCATCCCCCCATGATATGTTATTTATAAGAAAAGAAAAGGGAGATTTTGAGGAGGTATAACACAAACAATGAGAGGTTCATTCAAATATATGTCATTATGTATAGGTACATTAACAACTGGAATTTTACTTTACAAGATCTAAAGGGGCATTATCATTAGGTACATCTAATTTGTCTAGAATGAGATTAGTAAAAGTGGTAACTTTAGGATTAACACACAAGGAAGGGACATGCTTAGAATCATTAAGAATTAAATAAGGGATACTATCATTCACATTATCTATTTGTATAGGTGGAATGGAAGATAAAATAGTAATAATATCATTTTTTCATATAGTAGAAAGATTAGAGACAAAAATAAAAAGCATGATCCATTTTTAGGAAGAGAAGGAGATACACCTAAGTAGATACTTATGATTTGTGAGAATCAAACACCATTATTGTAGATAAAATCATTAGTATGCATAGAGGAACATGTTTAATGAACATTCAACATCATTAGGAATAGGAACATTATCATTATATATCAAATATGATGATCTATTGCATGGGTGTCCCAAGCATTATCTCATAGAACCTTGGTTCCTAGAAGGAACTAGTTCAAAATAACTGCTCCTTATTTTCTCTATAAATCACTCCTATCTTCATCGATGGAATATGTAGATCATATATTAATTTCATGGAAGAAGGTCTGGTTGATATTCCCATTCTATAAACGTCAGTTCTACATCGACGTCTCCTCACACGTAATACATGAAAAACTTCTTCCAAACCTAAGTGAATTCCGGCATCAAGAGGTGGTGCATGACTATGGGAAGTAGGAAACATGACTTACCCTAATGTAAGACATGTTCCCGAGTTGATTCTGTAATCTTGATAGTGCCCACATTTTACACACCCAAATACAACAGTAAAAATACCAGGATAGTTTTTTTTTGACTTACATTGCTCACTACTCACAACACAACATGGGTTTCAAGTACTGAAACTTAACTCGCATACGACAATCGTATAAGTCATCGACTCACATAGACACATGAAAATGACATAGGCATGTCGATGCCACACTTTTCCCAATGTACGAATACTAGCAATGACCCAACCACAAGAAACATGACTTCAGGAACGACAAACCCACAATACATCATTTCTTTAAATGTATTTTAGTTACTATTAACATTCCAAGAACATTAGCGAGCAAGGATAAATTTATCGTTTGTCCACCCACATATTCTTAAGTTTATTCTGCGGTTAAAATACAATTCGACCATCTTATGTTGGCTTCTTATACTTTATAAAAATTTCCATAACTAACATACTTATTTGGCATAAATCAAATTGCATACAAAGTACTTAATTATCTTATTATTATGTTAGGAATATTTTTCTCCAACATTTATTCAATGTCTACATTTTTACCCTTACGACTCAAGCGAAAGTGACTTGACATTCAGAACGCAATAAAAGGATTTAACATAGATTTAGATACATGGTAGCTTTTTACCAAAAACATTTCTCGATCACAAAAAAGTTATTTTCCTACCATAGTAATTCTAAATCAATGACTTAATGACTTACTTTTTATATTTATACATCTTTTGTTTTCTCGTAGTTTGATCATAACAATGCAATACATATTCTTTGAAACAAATAAAGATATTTAATTGAGTTATAAGGTCTCCAAGAGTGGCAGTATCCCTAACTTCAATTCTCGTTTTTACTATTTATGCTTTTTTTTTACGTCACACTATGGCCTTATTTTTAGCATTGCCTTGTATGAGGAGTTACGAAGTGTTTGTCTAACCTCGTGAAGACATGAATGATTAGAAGACTTGAAGCTACAAACGAACCCTAAGTTAACATCCAAATCAACGGAGGTTTAGATCAATTCCCACTTCACCTAAGGCTCTATCCCTCAACTATAAATGAGTTTTAAGCGAGAGGACAAATATAAGCTAAACCACCTTCAAGATGGGACCAAGGTGTTATGTTGAGAGAAACCAGGGTAACACATTTAGCTAAGTGGGTCTAAGGAGTTCATTAAGAAAGAGTTTAAGACCTAGAAAAACTAAGCCACAACCTCCATTTATGCCGTCTAGATTGAACAGGGATTTCATTCGATGAAGAATTTTAAATTTTAAATCTATCTTCGGAAGACAAGGCAGTCCGCTAGGCTACAAAGGAGGAGTTAGCTCTACACACTCCAAGAAAAGTTTGACTGCGTCACTCCTCTCAGACGGTTTTTAAGACAATGCCACTAAACATACTGATTAAGATGATAAGCCCATTCTTGAGCTCTGATTTTCCTAGATTAGGATGTTCCAACGAGTGCAGTGTTTAAGTTCATTCGACGATTTTCAATGTCTTCTATGGTAAGGAGTATCACACATGAAAAATAAGTTATGCTCTGATATTGAACAAGGGTAGGGTGTTTTGATTTAATTCTCTTTATTACATTTACCAAGTATGAAATTAAAAGATGACTCATTGATCATTTATTGGATATTGAATATGCACTACAAGATATTACTTCATATTCATTTACCTTATATAAATATCAAACACTTTTTACCATGTGTACTGTAAATCAAAATTGAATTATGATTAAATGCACATTTCCTAGATGTCCTTGAAACTAGCATTTCATACATATCAACAAATTATCAATTATAACCTTCTGTAACATGAGACTACATTATACATTTATTCATTTAACAACGAACTATCTAAATTATAATGATAATTAATAATTTACACATCACTTTTTCGTCATCATTCTTTCATCCTGAAAAACCACATGAGCATGATATCAGTGATAACTCGCTGGCATGGCATCCACCCTAATCTAACATAATTATCATTTTTTTCAGTTTCCCATTCACATATGATAGTAATTAAAATTTGCAATCAAAATAAAAGGTTTAGAGACATGTATTGATTACATTTCATTTTACTTCATTTTGTAACCTAGGAGAGAGAAAGAGAAGGGAAGCGAGAGAAAACACCATTTTGTCAAAAGTTCTATTTCACACAACAAGCTACACTAAAGAGTTTTAGATAGTTATTTATACGTGTCAAATGTTCCCACGGTGGTTTGGCAACCCGACGAGGGTCCCGCAGCTTCAGGTATTTTTAACTTTTCTTACTAGCTACAAAATGTTCAAAATGGGCTTGGAGGCTAAGAAACCGCTTTCAAAAGTTATCGTCTGATGAGAACACATATCACGATTAAATTTATACATGTCCACTTATATATCACAAATTCATAGCAACTGACAGAATTTGGAAATAGTGAACGGTTTTCATTTGGCGGCTAGTTTTCTGGGGCCACTGATCGTAGTTGACCTAGTTGCAAATGTACAAAAAATAGCTCGAGGGCTTAGAACACCATGTCAAAAACTGATGTTTGATGAATGAGCACGCAACGAGACACTTCGTACAAGTTCCCCTATATAAGGAGAATTCATCAGAGTCGGTGGGACTGAGAACTTGAAAACCATTTTCAAACGGTGATAAGTTTTCTGGAGTGACAAGTCAAAATTGGTCCAGTTTGAGCTCATCAAACTGCGACCGGAGGCCTACAAAATGGATTTTCCAAACTATCCAGAGAAGTTATTTTACCTAAACTGAATGTTCCATGCAATTGTCTAGTATAAAAACTATAGGTTTGCGAAGACGGGAACTAATTTCTCTATCCAGGTTTCAAATGGTAGTGCAAAACGAAAGTCAACTTTCTAGATTTAACAGCTTTCTACTGTTGTAAACCACTGTAACAGGGCTCCTAAAATAGCGTCAAAAAATATCACATATGTTCATTCGGGGTCAATCCAGATGTCATGGTGATTCCTCACATAACAGGCTACACAAATGAAGCCTAACATCTCATTTTCAGAGTTCCGAAGGGTACTTAATGAGTCTCTGAAAAATGCAAAAATTAACTATTTAAAATAGGGAGAAGGTCAACATTATTACTAGGAAGTCAATCTCCTCTTGTCGATAAAGCAATGTTGTAGCAAACCAGTTGGGTGGTAAGTTTTCTACATCACCTCAAAATGAGGGTGGAAGGTCATATTTTAAAGCAAACAGTTTATTTTGACTTTGTGACTTTCAACACGACATTTCATTGTTTTCAGAACGAGTCAAGAAATAAAAATTAACGATATTAAAATCATAATATTTTAAAATTCTATTAAGTTGCAAAAGAGAACTAAAACACGAGAATTATGAGAGGTAAGGGAAGATGAACCATAACTGGAAATGAACTGACGAGGCAGAAATCGAGGAGTTGACATCGCATCAATTGATTTCACTTGCTTACAGCCATGAAAGGAAAACCCAAAAATAGCATCCACAATAATGTCAAAATCAGTGGCCAGTTCTATTGGAAAATCCTTTGGTGGCAAGAAAGGAACAGCAACTGCCTCTAGCTGAGTAACAAGTCCACAATAAGGAGGCTTATCAGTGTGTTAATTGGGATAGAAAACAAATTCCATGTGTACTATGAATCCATTATGTGCATATCTTGCAATCATGGCACTTCATGAGATGACATTTCTTTGAGGTATTATAACAAAGAGTTCACATGACTTTTCAACAAATCCATTTTGCTCATACACTGCAGTCATAACAGGTCGTGAGGCTGCATTTCTTGTAGCGTTTTGTCAAACAACTTACAGGATTCCACATTTGCATACATAACTACTAGCACACTTACAAATCTAACCTCTGGAAAAAAACATCTCTCCAAATGCTTTGGTGGATCTCATACCCTGCTTCAAAGCTTCCATTTTGCCACAGGTTGTAAATACGTTGGTAATGTAAACTGATTTGGTTGGAGCCTTGTTTGCAGCATATGGTGAAAACAACGTGACTTTCTCCCAAGGAAACCCATGTCCTTTGTTCACTGCCATAAACTATTCCATGAGAGTTTTCAAGTTCTTTCATTTGGTCAAACACTGAAACAATGCTCCCAAAGTATTTGAAACTACAACATCTAACCAGATCCCTCTTCTTTTATGCTTTAATAGCTGTCCACGCGGGTTTGGGGGGCTCGTTTTTTTTTAACACAGGCTGGGAGAATGTTGGCCATAACCATGGCACCCCATGGGTCAACATTTGGCGAGGTATTTCTTTGCACAAAAAAAAAGTTCCTTTATGTACATCGTTTGAGTAAAAGCTATGCCCAGAGCAATGGATCTTGGTAAAACAAAAAAACTGCTACCCAGCATGATGAGCGCGATGTTTCCTTTATGTATTTTCCAAACAAAAACATCCCTTCCTAGCTCCAACCTCTAATCCCTGGTGCGTGGTGGAGGAGGGTGAGACAAAATGTCTCTGGTTTTTTTTTTTTCATTGTCATCCCAAAAGAAAATGCCCATTCCAAAACACAAAAGAAAATAAAACCCTAACAGAAAACTTTTGGAGCTTTTTCGCCCTACCTCCATTAGGTTTTATTTTATTTTATATTAAATTATAATCATATTTTTATTTGATTAAAAGACTATAATCCTAAAATTTTATCCCAGACTGCACTCGCTACTCAAAGAAATATTACAAAATAGAATGGTGGAATCCTAATTTATATGTAATAAGGGATACATGGCAGCAACGATACCTACTTTCCGAGCTAAGTTACAAAAAATGGAGGTGAAATGCAAACGGTAAAATATGGAAGACGACAGTACAAACAACATAAGAAAAGTGGGAAATAGAATATTGTGGAAAGTGGAACGAAAGTGAGGCACGAAATATTGAGGAATGTGGCTGCTTCGTCACAGGTTCAAAGCCACTGGCTGATTCACAGTAAACCTGGTTGCATTCAGAAAAACAATAGAGCTTCCCAATAAAGTGCTTAAAATATTGTACAAAGAGAATGACAGGCTACAGGCTACATAGGATGCCAATGTCCTTCGCTAAGAGTTCATGTTCTATCCCATCAATCCTCTCATCCTTGCTAGCACGCATCCACACTCTATTTTCAATTTTTTTTGTTTTTATTAAAAAAAAGTTATTTCTTGGTCGGCACTACACATCCACATTTCCACAATACACTACAAATGACCCCTAATTAAAATTTTTCATATTTTTTCTATGTATTTTGAATAAGTGTGTACTAAGGAGTTAGGAAAAATTGGAGAAATGTGTTGAAACAAGTGCCCTAAAGCATGAAATACGTGATTTTTCTAGATTCTCCATCAAGGTCCCATGAAATTTCCGAAGTCAAGTTTTGTAAGTTAGCCAATTTTTTCGAGGGAAAAAATGGATAACAGTTTGCCGACTCATGGGGTAATCTACCTGTTAGATTGAAAATAGTTGTGGCCTTGAAGCATCCATTGGGCATGGAGCTAGCCTAAAATCATGAAAACTAATATGAAACTTGAAGAACACACCCTTGAATCCACTTTAAGCAATGCTTGAACCTAGAGCTGATCTGAAGTCTTTATTGACCATATCATTATAAGAATTTTATGAATTAAATTTTTATACAAGTGCACAAGTTTTTCGAACCTAAAACTTCATCCCATTTCATCTACAATTGATTTGTCGGGGACAAAGAATTAGCATCTAAAACTATCCCAAATCTATTTTTTGCCGATTTTTGAAAAGATTGAAGAACTTGGTCCCTAATAAGAATGAAAAATTGTTCAAATATGGACCCAGGGACTGATTTTTTGACAAGTATGAATCATTATAGAGTTTTGAATTTCATGTTATTTTATGCATGCACTTAGAACTACCCCAAACATCTGATTTTCACCTTAAACACTTCTTCCTGAAATAGATTGTGCAACAACAACACTGGAAAAAAAAAATGTACAAACATGAAAATCATACATGTTCTAAGTGGAAACGTGCAAAGTGTACACAAGAATTTGTTACTCTAAAAATATCTAAGGAAACCTAAACAAATCCCAAAACATGTAGGAAGAAAAAGCTTTCTTTCCTTACAATTTCAAACCACATGACTGATTTGGCACTAAACGTGGTCTTTAGTGAGAGTGAAAAAATGTGTTGAAGATGGCTTTCCATCCTTTTCTTCAAAGTATCGACAACTTAAAAAAAGACCTCATTTAGTTGCTTTACATTTAGATTTGGGAGGTATTCTTGTTGACTTTTGGTGTGCCAAAGTTCATCCTCATGCTCTGAATTAAGAACGAATGGTTACAACTCTGTCTTTGTCTCTGAACTAGCCAGATATCTAAATGGGAATATACAAATCCTTTTAATTTAACCATCCTATTGAAGATCAACCCAATGAATATGGGCATCATTCAGAATCTCCTCTTAAAGGTGATTGCTTGGAGGCTGAAATGAACTCTACTTTTCCTCTACAAACAACTCAACCTCCTCCAAAACAACATACTATGAGTCTAGTTGAATTCCCTTTGAATTAGATTCCCTTTTTTTCTCACTTTGTGAAATTTCATCTTCCCAATCAGATTCACACCACTCTTCAATAGTTATACAATCAACGAACATGATAACATTGGTTGGGGATGATACATACACGAGGGGCTACTTATTTCTTGCAATGTTAGACAAAAAGTTGTGGAAAAAAATTGAAGAAGGGAAGAAATGGTAATGCATTTCCTTTGTGTAATGTACCATCTTAGCACAACAAAAATTAATAAATAAGACTAAAAAATTTACGGCAATTTTTTTATTTGTACGTTATAGCATTGATTAAGTTCAATGTAATTATTATCTGAATATACATTATGCAACGATCACACACAATTAAAAAAACAACATAATTCTAGTAGCAAAACTTAAGGCACCAACCCATATGAGATATTTAGCGAAAAAAAGAGTACCCTAATGCTACATTCCATTACTATAATAATTAAATTATTTTCCCCAAGCAAAAGATGGAAGCTAATTACCATTTGACCAATTTATGAAAAGTTGTTAATTCCAGACTTTAGGAGAACCATCGGATTAAATTCCTTCTCATCCATTGATTTTAGGGGAAACCCTATTCATCGTCATAAGTTTATTTTCCTTTCTCTTTCTTATATAGTTTTATTTTTTTCATTTTTTCTTTGCTGCAGTTTTGAATGGGAGCTCCATGAACAAAGAAAGGCTTTTTTATTTTCAAGGGTTTTGGAGCCTGTACAAGCTCATAGAGAGCTTGATCTGAATCTAATTTTTTAATTGTGTTTTATTTCATCCTTTCTTCATAATTTGCCGTTGGTTTTACATTTTAAGTTAGCCATGATGGAGGCACTTTGTAGGTTAAAGGAAGGGTGGCGGCTATGGAAATATGAAGCACATCATGCACTTTTTGTTTTATTTATTATTATTATTTTGTTGCAGGGTCTGATTTATTTATTTTTCTTTTATCATTTTACCAGGTTATTTATTTTTATTCTATCATTTTAACCCCTTTCTGTCTGAAGAGATTCAATCGACAGAAAGATAAATATGTATATATATTATGGAACCTGAAATTTATTTATGCAGGGTTTTATTTTTTAAGCCGCAGCTACTGTGTGCTCAGAGGGGGCGGCCACTGGTTTCTAAGGCATCTAAGGCTGCAGTGGGAGATATAAGGAAATGGGGATCGAGTGAAGACGTAGGGGGGCGGCGGAAAGCTACAGGGAAAGCCAAAGACAACATAGCCGCAAGCCTAATTATTTTTTCTCATGTGTGTGTGAGCGCGCGTAGCAGATTTAGTTAAAAACAACGGTTTCGAGGTATACATATATTTAATTTGAAATTACCAAAATCTGAAAACTGTTTTGGAAGGAGCTTAAAAAAAATAGCGATCATAATATTTTCTAAGATTTTTTTTTGGGTCTTTTGATATTGCTTCCTCAATGCTGATAATTTGAGGACAATAAAATCCACATTGAAATTTCTTCAAATGGCTTACAAGAGAATAATCTACAAAGGGAGTAGCTTAAATTTCCAAGTTTGATAAATGAACTACCAACCATTTTTTTGATCTAAGAGAAACATTCAACTAAAATTTAATCCACCCTACACTTATACTCTAGAATTTAATAAAAGGATTCTTAAATACAAGACAAACTTAGTCATTACTTATCATTTCAACTAACAGGTTCAACACATAAATTTGTTTCTTTAAAATTCATAACTTATACCAACTAAATCCCATTTGATGAACCCAAAAAGGAATGAATAAATTGAGACTAGTTTTCTTAATACCAAAACAAAATAACAAGCCAAAGGTGATAAAATATAAAGAACTTAATATCCAATATTTCCCCCTAAATCTCCCTTCCAACCACATAAGCAACTTCAATCCTTCCTTTCAAAAATTGCATCTTACAACCATGTTTCTACAACAATGTAACAACTACACATATTCTTCATTATGCAATGTCTAAAAACATTCATTACCAAGGATAAAACATTCCTTTTCAAAATATACAAACAACCAAACTATTCTTTTGATAAGTATTACACAACCTTCACAAAAAAAATATAAAATCTTCCTTCAACAATATGAAATAATGATTTTACAACATGTACATTAATAAGAATAAGATTCATTACAAAATGAATACTATGAAGAAAGGTTACAATGTCATTTACCTAACCAACTAAAACCTAATAGAATAACAAATAAAAGAGGTTGCACATTTTTACCAACATAAAATAAAATTCAAGAGAAAAATACTTCACCAAAAAGAGAAACAACATGGCAAATTTTTGAATTTTTTTTCAAACTTCAAGGCTCTCAAATATGAAATTTCTTCAAAGTTTACCTCCCAACCACTTGGAATCATTACATGTCATTCCAACTAGTGGAGGACATACTAGCCTCCCTCCAAGCCCATGGGAGAGAGGGCAAGCATTCCTAAAATGTGCACAAGAAGGGAAGGGGTAGAAGAAAGAAAAAAAACCCAAATGATAAATCAAACATAAACCACTCACCCAAAACGCAAGAAGACAACCAAAACAAGGAGGAGAAAACATCAAGTACAACCTCCAAATGGGGAAGAGTGGATGTGAAATCCAAATGAGCCAAAAGGTGTGACCCAACCATAGGAAACACACATAATAAAATCTACAAAATTCCTTTGTATTCCTCCATAAGAAGCAACACTCCTTATTTCTCCTCCCATTCACCAAAATTCCTTCTTGGGAGGTTTTTCAAATCTCTTGTGTTTCCTTTCTAAGGATGGAGAAAGGGGTTCAAACCATGTGAACCACCTTCCCCACCTCAAACCATATGAGCGGATAAAAAAATGAGAAACCAAAATGATTTTTCCATCAAGCCATGAGGTTTAAGAGGGAAATTTTATCCCTCTTCCCCCACACAACTCCAAAATCCATTATACCATATGATGGATGGAGTAAAAAAATTGAAAGAAAAACCAAGAATAGTACATAAACAACACAATCAAACACAACAACAATTTTCATCTAAAATATACATACAATAATACCAAAGAAGGATCAAAGATCCTACCTCCAAGAGATTTCCAAGGCCCTAAGCTATTGAATCTACTTCCAAGAAAGAGCTCCAAGTCTCGAAGTCCATAATCACTCCCGAGTAAAATAAAAGCCAAAAAGTTCCCTTCCTCCTACATGAGAAAGTATTTGAAGAAAAAAAAGGAAAAAATTCTCACCAAATGAGGGGGTGACATGTGTCACCATTCTCTTCTCTCCAATTCCAGTTTCCAAAAAGTAAAGAGAGAAAATATAAAATTTATTTTAAAACTCATCACCCAAGTTACCCAAAATGAATAAAAGTCGAACCCCTGCAAATTTTAAAAAGACACAACTCCCAACCATTCTTAGAATAATGGTGACTTATGGAGGTAAAATTGGAGGGAAAATCCCATTTGACCAAGAAATGAATCCCCCTACTGATAGGTGGGGTGAAAGGGCTTAGTTTCTTGCTAAGAAAACCCCCAAAACCAAAAGGGATTAAAAAAATACCATAAATATCCCAATTTAGGGTTTGGTATTTTGGGCACAATAGATGATGTTGTGGGTCCCACCCAAGGGTGATCATGTGACCCCAACCTCATAAAACAACTAAAAAAATAAAATACACCACTAATACAAGTGGGGATCATTAGGTCTCTCAAACTATCTCCTACAACACTAAAAAATTTAAACAATAATAAATTTACAAAATTTCCACATTACACTATAGGGGCCACTCATGGTGCCCAAGTATGATAACTAACCAAGTAAGGATTCACATAATTAACATGGCTAAGAATCGGCCTAGCTGTCTGCTTGTGCAGACTCGATCTGTGCCCTATAATAGGCACACTCATTGTAAATATTAAATACATTTGTCCAATAGAATGTATACATTAACTACTCAGTAAATAAATAAAAATATAATCATGCTAACTATGCTAACACAATATCGGTAAGGAATTGTTAACACGAAACATACATAATTTCATATTACTTCAACATGTGTTATACATCCCAATAACATATAACGACACCCATCCATGCTATAATATGATAACATCAAATAACCAGATAATTCATGATATTAAAAAGTGTGAAACAACCATATGTCGATCATATATCAAATAAGATCAACAACATCGTAACATGTTACTATTCAAAACATCTATTGAAATAAACAATCATACTAGTCAAAACTAAATTCGCGCTACATGCCCAAATCATAATACATGTCCTCAAATGATCAAATATCATAACATAATATCAACAAGGTGCCATAATCTATGTCCAGTCATCAGATATGGATATAGATTCAGTAGATAAACTAAAGCTAGAAATGTGGGAACTACATCCCCCTATCCTAAAATTAGAATTCCTCGTTGAAGTATCTGGAAGAGATAGGGA
Source organism: Taxus chinensis (assembly GCA_019776745.2). Taxonomy (NCBI): domain Eukaryota; kingdom Viridiplantae; phylum Streptophyta; class Pinopsida; order Cupressales; family Taxaceae; genus Taxus; species Taxus chinensis. The sequence continues at coordinate 49,273,363 of CM034154.1, read as the reverse complement.
TATGAATCCATGAGGTATCATGTCATATCAGGTGATTGTTAGTCCCAACAAGCATGTCCCATCAATTCAGACTTGATCATATATTAAGTGTTTCTCCTATTTAGATTAATTTAATCAAATAAAGTTGTAGCTTCTAAGGAAATTGTTATCATCATCATTGTCTAAAACCTGTAAATGGTCACACGTAGTGTATGTCCAACATATTGTTCCCTTTAAGGGAAATATATTATTATTGTTATTATGTGTCTTAACAAACATGTCTCATCAAATACAACATGGTTCCAAGTCAAGTATATCTCAATTAGGAGAATATTAATCAAGGAAAAATTGTACCTTCCAAAGGTTTCAATTGCATCATCATCTAACCTTCTTATACGGGTCCACATAAGTCAATATTCAACATAATTTCCATATTTAAAGGAAAACTATTCATGTGTAGGCAACAGGTATATAATTGTTATTTCAAACAAGGTTAACAAATTATATATACATGATGTGTATGAGCCAACTCACGGAAATCATCCAAGATACCACAAATGCCACATAATAAGAGAGTGAATGTTTCCAAGTTTACATGTATTTTCACCTCCTAGCTCACCATTACTCAAAAATTTAGAGAAACATTTTCAATATCCTATTTAATATGGTTTTACCATCCACATTATTCACTAAGTCCAAGGATGAAGATTCACATAATACTAAGCATAATTAAGGGTGATGGTTTGATTTGACAATTATTTTTATGTTCAAATAATAATAGTACCAAATAAATTATGGTTGAAATATATATACAGCCAACCATCGATTTAGGATTGATGCTCCAGTTTTTTTTTTGTTATGCCCATTTTTTACACAAACAAAAACAACAATAAAAAAACCAGGATAATTTTTTTTTACTTACATTGCTCACTGTACAACGCCACAAGGGCCCCAAGAAAATAAAACTCAAAAACACTTACGAAACTTACATATGTCATCGACTAACATAGAGACATGACAACACTATATACATATTGATGCCACACTTTCCACAATAAACAAATACTAGCAATGACCCAACCACAAGAAAAGGACTCAAAGATTGGCAAACCTGCAACACATCATTTTCTTGATTACATATTAGCTAGGATTAACATTCCATGAACATTATTGTGGAAGGATATTTTTCTCCCTTTTTCCATCTACAAATTATTAAGTTCATTTCACATTTAATTAAAAGTTCGACCATTTCAATTTGGCTCTTTATTCTTTACGAAAATTTCCATAGCTTACATAATTATTTGGCATATTTCAAATTTCATATAAAGTACTTAATTCGCTTTTTCTTATGTTAAGAATATGCTTTTCAAACATTTATTCAATATTTAAATTTTACCATTGCAACTCAAAGGTATCTGACTTGATGTCAAGAAAGCAATATTAGGATTTAAAGGGGTGGTGGTTTAGAATTAAGATACATTTTTCCCATAAACATTATCATATCACCATATCTTTATTTCCTGATTCAACATTCCCACAACAAAAATTTTATTTAGATTATATATATATATATATATATAGTTTTTTTTTCTTGAAGTTTGGTCTCAGCAAGGGAAAATCCTATTCTTCGCAACACATGAAAATGTTTAATTGAGTTTTAAGGACTCTAAGAGTGACATTATTCCTAACCTGAAATCTCATTTTACACTTATGTTCTTTACTCTTATATCACACTATGGTCTCATCATTAGCATTTTTTATAACAAAAGAGTTACAAAAGTTCTTTCCTAACATCTTGAAGAAGTACATGATTTGAAGCATTATAAACTACACATGAACCACAAGTGATTTTTGTTCAAGGTAAGATCCCATGTTTCTACATTTCACGATTTTGCATGAGAAATTTTTTTATTCTTAAATTCATAAAATGGCATAACAAGGGATTATAGGACCAATTTTTTTAAGTTTCTTAGGTTCTCTAAAGTCAACATAATTCAAATCAATTTCGTTTGTAAGGAGTTACTTACCTATCACCACAAGTTAAATCCTAATCAATTGAGGTTTGGTTTAATTCCAATTTTCACCTAAGTATCTACACCCCAACAATAAATGAGTTTAAGGTGAGAGTACATATTTATGCTAAACAACATTCATGAAAGAACAAGGAGTTATATTGTTAGTATCCAAGGTAACACATTTTTCTATAAGGAACTATAGAGATCATTGACAAGAGTTTAAGTAATAGTACAACTATTGTACTAGGTCCATTTGTGTCATTTAGATCCCATAATAAATTCATTCGATGATGGAAAGAATTCCTAGATATAACTTTGTAAGACTTGGTAAATGACAAGGATACTAAAGAGGGGTTAGATCTACTTACTCCAGATAAAATTTTTTCAAGTCGATCCTAACCATCGGGTTCATGACGGTAATCATAAACACATCAAATATGATGATAACACAAACTAGGGGTCTTATTTACGTAAAATAGGATGTGTCATCGAGTACAAGGTTTAAGATCATTCTACGATTTCAATTTCTTCCACACTAAGTAGGATTCCAAAAGAAGAAAAGTTATGGATGAATCTTATGTTAGGGTTGGATATTGTGGTTAGATTTATTTATTACATTTTCAAGCTAAGAAACACAATAGAAACACATTGACAGATATTAAATTGAAATCCATTTGACATGTTTCCTATATATATCATATAAGATCAGACCTCCAAAATATATATATATATCATTTTTACCACACATAACTATGAATCAAAATTTCACCTATGATTCAATGTGCATTTCCCAATGTATCCCTAAAACTAACATCCCCTACATATTAGCATATTTCAAATACAATGTTTCTATAACATAGGACTACATTGTACACATATACATTTTACAATGACCTACATAAATTTTGATAATAAGAAATGAATTACACCACACCTTTTCACCTACTTTCTTGCATCCTGCAAAACCAAGTGAGCATGAAATCAAGGATAAATCGTTGGAATTGCATCCTCCTATATCTAGCATAACTAACATTTTCAGTTTTCCATTTACATATTATTAATAATTTTCAGTCAAAAAGTGGGGTTAGAGACACATGTTTTTTTCATTTCATTTCACCTTATTTCATAACCAATGAGAGAGAAAGAGAGAGGGAAGAGATAGAGAAACGCTATTTTGTCAAAATTTCAATTTCACACAATAAGTCACTTGATATATTTTCAAAAAGTTATTTACAAGTGTCAATAAGTTTGCATGATGGTTTCATTACCTGCTGGAGGTCCTACAACTTTCTTTTTACGTTTTCCTGTTAGTTGCAAAAATGTTCAATCTAGGCTTTGAGGCTTGAAAGGAATGATAACTAGATCATATGAAGCCAAGAACACAGATGCTAATCAAACACCATAATCAATAAGATGAAATTAATTCGCCAGAATAACTTTACATAAAACCTTTGCAAACAAATGAGTAGCAATATCATATATTATTATGGAACTCAATTGCAATACATTGAGAATGGACCTTGCTTAAATAGGCAAGGAATAACAATCTAAGAACCAGTCAAGGTCATAGGTCAAGCCATAAATAAAGGAAATAACTAGTCATCAAAGAACTAGTCAAGATCATAGATTTAGGAGAGAACTAGACATAAAGGATCTAGTCAATACCATAGATCAAGGAAAGAACTAGTCAATACCATAGATTAAGGAAATAACTATACTTAACAAGTAGATAATATCTCCTAATATCTAAATAAGATAAAAGAAATATCCACACACATAAGTGGGTGAGGATAAATACAATAAAGGTAAATAAAGTACTTAGGTGAACATGAGCTAAGGTAAATACCTACTCTAACACCCCCCCTCAAGTGAAGCTAGGGGCCAAAATAGAAGTGGCATGTCCATAGGATGAGTCTCGGTAACTAGGCCTAATGAGGTACTCATGTACAATAACTAGGAAAAAATGGACACCACAAGGTACCCAAAACCAGTAACAACAAAGTAAAGAGAGTAAAGACCCGCTCCAAGGCAGCCCAAGAACCTCGGCTCAAAAAATTTTTACAATACTGAAGAAGTTTGGTGTGCACTGTGGTCTAAATCCACTGCTCGATCACAAAACTCAAAAACAAATGACACTGGGCTCCACCAGAATAGCTCCATATAAAGAGACTGTCAGTAGAGTGATGTCGAAACTGTAAAAAAAAACACCAAACATAATTCGATCAACTGCTGCAAATAGGTGTGCCGCGATCTAAGAAAAATAACCAAAGTAATAAGGCAAGGACACAAACTCCGGAGTGTCACGATCCAAGAAAAGCCAAGGTAACAAGGACATGAAACCCGACGAAGCAAGATCAACACCACATCCTCCCATACTACTTAATGGGTGGAGTGATGCTACAAATCCATATGAGTTGTCAAAACAACTACTCGAACACTGAAAAACTAACACTGGGCTCCACCAGAATAGCTCCCCCTGTCAACATTCCAAAAGCATCTAAAATATAGATACAAAATCTCTCAACAAACAAGAGAGATACTCAAAAAAAGAGGCCAAATAAAGAAAAAATGCTCAAAACAAGAAGCATCACAATGCATAAGGTATAGAAAGTTGAGCAAGAGGCCGAATAGTGGAGGTGCCACGAGTGATCAGATATCCACCTCAAATCAACACGGATGGATGAAGAAGATTCCTGCATATGACTTGGTGTAAAATGCACAATGGGTGCATGCAAAAGAACATCAGAATGTGTGTCAGGTTGATCATATCTGACATCTAAAATCTTAGGTTTCTCAAGCCTGAGTGAAGGTGCAAAACTCATGTGTTGCTCATGATGCTCAGAAAGAGACGAGTGAACAAAAAAAGGAGCTCTGTTAATGTGTGATCCAAATGAAGTATCTGCTCGAAAACCAATGTCATGACGAGAAATCCACTTAACATGTATAATAGAGGAAACAATACCTTGTGAATGTCTGCTAATGACTCCGCTAGTGAGAGCCATAGAACGGAGCATGCAAGAATTGAATACAGTGGTATGCTTCTTAAAAAAGCCACGCAACTGAGCAGAAGTAGGATACACAACATGTGGTACTGTAATAGGCACATATGTGGAAGAGCATACAGTAACAAGCCTCACAGGTTTAGAAGAATCAAAAGTGGGTTCAGGCTCAAAGACTGGCAGATCAATGTCAGTGGGTACAAGAGCAACAACTGAAAGTGGACTAGGAGCATGGATATGGTTGTTCACAATATGATGGTGATGTTGTAGGCTAGCAAGTTTGTTTTACAGGGAGTGTATTATTGTATCCTTATCATGAATGAGTGTTTGTAGAAGAGAATTTCGCTTCTTAAGCGATCTATTTTCTTCCACAAATTTTACAATATCCTCTTGAAGTTCACATACTTTAGAGAAAAGTATATCATTCTCAGAATCCATAATAGGTACAAACTGCAACTCCCAAAAATTTAGGACGTCGGGCTCAGCCGAAATAGCATCCACAATTGATTACAACACTCCTCCATATTTGGCACTTTATAATTATAGTGCAAGTCTCAAAATAAATAAATTCAATGGCACCTGGAACAAAAAAAAAATTCACAAGCATAAACTCCCCTTTTAATAGTCCTTATATATACATATATATATATACGCACAGAGCTCTACAGAGCATAACATCGCATGAATTTAAGTAACTCATACACGGATTAGAGATTCATAAAGTAATATCCACTCTACCTTGGCTACAACCCTGCACATACTCACTATAAACTTACACATACGATCCAAAAGGGTCAATTGCATTTCGATTGGTCTCTGTCATGGCCCATACCTCCGAGAAGACAAGCCTATCTGAATATGTGCATGCATATTTGCTGAAGATTTCAAAGGATGAATTTTCTATAAAGAAAAGATTTAATATTTGTAGGTAAATATTGGAAAATTTAGTTTCTGATTCTATTCTACATATTTATATTCATGAACTCTTTTGTTTTTAAGTCAGCATTATCATTTTGATGTCTCCAGAATTCCTTACGAGTTTTATGTTCATTGGAATATTTGTATGTCAAATTTATAAAAAGATAGGTTTTTGTTTGGTTCAAAAGTGCTAGACCTGATGAGCTCTTCGGTAAGACCCAACGTGCTGTCAATAGATATGCATTCGAATGGGAGACATGCTTAGCAGTGTGTGTGGTGTTTTCTGTGCTCTGGGACGACATGTGTAGCCTTTTCTTTGTAGGTTCCCTGAAGGAAATGATACGTTGAGTAGGTTGCTTTTCAAGTAGAGTAATTGAATGTAATGGATTTTAGTGCATCTACAAAACATCTATTTCGTTCTGTGAATTTGATTTACCAGTTAGAAATTCAAAGAAATAGGCAGTAATTTTTTGGAATTTTAGTCATTGTTAAATGACAACATCCACACCGAAACTGAACAAAATCAAACTACCCCAAAACATGTCGGCCTCCCTGCGGCGTAAATTTGCTCCCCTCGAAGCAACCACTAGTAGATATAAATCATAAAATCAAACATACCATTGATATAAATTGATTGCTAAGGACAACATAGGAAAATTTAGTGCACTAAAATGTCAGAGAAAATTAGGAGATTATAATTATACTACAACTTATTATGAATATGGAATTACTTGAAACACACTTGCAATGGAAACATACTACATGTAGTGACACAAACCAAACCAAGGGAAAAAAGGTTTATCAATGCACGTTGACAAAAGCAAGAGCAATCTTTTACTATGAAAACCATAATCATAGTAGAAAAGTTTTTGGAAATTGTAACATACTAGAAATACGATTTGATGACTCCCCTCATTTTCTCGTGGGCTTCTCAAGAATTTATCACTTTTCCATAGTTTGATGTTAGGCATTGAAAACCATATCTTCTATTTGAAAACCATAATCAGGAAACCATTATTGAAAAAAAAAAGAGGAAATTTATTAGTATGTGTACATGTTCGACACAGATAAATTTAGATTCCTCGTTGATAAACATATCAAGTCCAAAAAATACACAATAATTTAGACAACAACACACTTGCATAGTACGTTTTAATAAGAAACCCGAATAACACAAATTTCTACACACTTTTCTGATAGATGTAATTACTAGTAATTGTAAAGCATTTTATATAAACGCTTGACAAGTACTTCTGATAGTAAAGTTCATTTTTAATCATTTCTTATTTTGTCTTAAAACAACTAATCTATGTACTTATTTTGAAACTTATTTAATTAAAAATAGGATTCCATAAACCGCTCACATATAGCGGGGAAAATTTTCCAATTAGGATTGATCACAAACCTTAATCCACCCATTTTATGTCTTAACAAGACTTGTATAGTTATACTGTAATGCCCACATTTTACACACAAAAAAACAACTGTAAAAATACCAGGATAATTTTTTTTTGACTTACATTGCTCACTACACAACGTCACAAAGGCTCCAAGTAAAGAAAACTCAAAGACGCATACGACACTTACAAGTCATCGACTCACATAGACACATGAAAACACCATAGGCATGTCAATGCCACACTTTTTCCAATGAATGAATCCTAGCAAAGACCCAACCACAAGAAAAGGACTCAAGGATTGGTAAACCACAACACATCATTTGATTAATTGCATCTTAGTTATGATTAACATTCCAAGAACATTATTGTGCAAGGATAATTTCCTCCTTTTTCCACCTACAGATTCTTAAGTTCATTGCACATTTAATTTACGGTTCGACCATTTTAAGTTGACTTTTTATCCTTTATGGAAATTTCCATATCTTACATACTTATTTGGCATAATTCAAATTGCATACAAAGTACTAAATTATCTTGTTCTTATGTTAAGAATATGCTTCTCAAACATTTATTCAATGTCTACATTTTACCCTTGCAACTCAAGTGAATCCGAATCGATGTCCAGAAAGTAATATTAGGATTTAAGGGGGGTGGTTTAGATTCAAGATACATTTTCCCCATAAACATTCTTCGATCACGGTATCTTTATTTCCTGATTCGACATTCCGACAACAAGAATATATATATATATATTCCCCATAAACATTCTTCGATCATGGTATCTTTATTTCCTAATTTGACATTCCCACAACAAGAAACTGTATTTAGATTATATATATATATATATATATATATATATATATTATTTTTCTTGAAGTTTGATCTCACCAAGGGAGAATCATATTCTTTATAACACATGAAAATGTTTAATTAAGTTATAAGGACTCCAAGAGTGGCATTATTACTAACCTCAAATCTTTTTTTTTACACTCTTATATGCTTTACTTTTACATCGTATTATGGTCTCATTATTACCATCGCTTTATAAAAAAAGAGTTACGAAAGTACTTGTCTAACATCTTGAAGAAGTACATGATTTGAAGCATTAAAAACTACACATGAACCACAAGTGGTTTGTGTTCAAGGTAAGATCCCATGTTTCTGCATTTCACGATTCTGCAAGTGAAATTTCTTTTATTCTTAAGGTCAAAAGGGCATAACAAGGGATTACGGGACAAGATTTCGGTTTCCTAGGTTCTCTAAAGTGAACATCTTTCAAATCAATTTCATTTGTAAAGACTTACTTATAATTTTCTACCCACAAGTTAACCTCCCTAATCAACTAAGGTTTAGTTTAATTTCAATTTTCACCTAAGGATCTACGCCTCAACTATATATGATTTTAAGGTGAGAGGACATATTTATGATAAACAACTGTCATGAAAGACCAAGGTAACACATCTAAATGAGAGGAACTAAAGAGTTTATTAACAAGAGTTTAAGTCATAGTATGACTATTGCACTAAGTCCATTTCTGTCGTCTAGATCCCACAAGGAATTCTTTTGATGATGGAGAAAATTCCTAGATCTAACTTCGTAAGACTTGGTAAATGACAAGGATACTAAGGAGGGGTTAGATCTACTTACTACAGATAAAGTTTTTCTAGGTCGCTCCTAACCGTCGGGTTCACGACGGTAATGCTAAACATACCGACCATGACGATAACACAAACTAGGAGTCTTATCTACCTAAACTAGGAGGTGCCATTGAGTACAAGGTTTAATATCATTCTACGATTTCAATTTCTTCCACAATAATAAGCATCCTGCATGAAGAAAAGTTATGGACGAATCTTATGTTGGGGTTGACTGTTGTGGTTAGATTTCTTTATTACATTTTCAAGGTAAGAAACACAACACCAATTATTTAATCATCTATTACACACTAGAAGCACACTAAAAGATATTAAATTCAAATTGATTTAACATATGTATATCAATCCTTTTTACCACATGTAACTATGAATTAAAATTGCACCTATGATTAAATGTGCATTTCCCAAGGTATCCCTAAAACTAGCATCTCATACATATTGGTAGATTTCAAATACAACATTTCTTTAACATGGGACTACATTGTACATATATACATTTTACAATGACCTATATAAATTTCGATAATAAACAATGAATTACACCACACCCTTTCACCATATTTCTTACATCCTACAAAACCAATTGAGCATGAAATCAACGATAAATCGTTGGCATGGAATCCACCCTAATATAACATAATTAATGTATTTAATAGTTTCCCATTTACATATAATAATAATTATAATTTGCATTCGAAAGAAAAGCTTTATAAACATGTATTCATTTCACTTCATTTCATAACCAAGGAGAGAGAAAAAGAAGGGAAGAGAGAGTAACACCATTTTGTTAGAAGTTTTATTTCTCACAACAAGTTACAATATAGAGTTTCAAACAGTTATTTAGATGTGTCAAAATTTTCCACGATGGTTTGACAACCTGACAGGGGTCCTAAAACTTTCTTTTACATTTTCCTGCTAGCTACAAAAACATTCAAATCAAGCTCAGAGGCTAAGAAACCACTGTCAAACATTGTCTTCCAATGAGAAAACACACCACGGTTAAATTTATACTTGCCCACTCATATACCAAGAGTTCATAGGAACTGACAGAATTCAAAACTGACCAATGCTTTACGATTAACGGATAGTTTTCTAGAGCCATCAGTCATAAATGAGCTAGTTGTTAATGATTAAAAGTGAGCTCGAAGGGAAAAAAAACCACGTCTAAAACTGATGTTCGATGGATGAACGCATAACGAGGAACTTCGTACAAGCTCCCCTATATAAGGAGAATTTATTAAAGTCGAGGGGACTAATAACTAGAAAATATTTTTCTAATGGCAAAATGTTTTCTAGAGTGACAAGTTGTAATTGGTCCAGTTTGATCTCATCAAACTACGACCAAAGGCCTATAAATTTCCTTTGTGAAACTAACCTGGAATGTGATTTTTCCGAACCGAAGTTTTTAGGTAATTGTCTAATAAAAGTACTAGAGGTTTGCAAAGGTGTATAATAATTTCTCTATCTCGATTTCAAATTGCTATTCAAAATGAAAGCCAACTTTTTAGATCTAGCATCAACCTACCGCTATAAAATAGTGTAACAAGGCTCCTATAAGGGCATCAAAAAGGTCAAAAAATTTCATCCAGGGTCGATCCATAGATTGAAGTGACACCTCACATAACAAGGTACACGTAGGAAACTTAACATATCCTTTCTAGAGTTACGAAGGTTACTTTGCAAGTCTCAGAAAATTGTAATTGATATATTTAAACAAGAGAGCGGTCAAATCATTTACAGGGAACTCAACCTCAACCTGTCAATAAAAAGGGTACTGTAGTAATATATTTTGGTTATGATGTTTTCTAGATCATCATGAAGTGAGGGTTCAAGTTTATTGTGTACCAAGAAAAATTGGATCCTATAAGTTACGATATACGATTTTACTATTTTTAAAACAAGTTTATTTTATACACTACAATATACAAAAAATCCTTTGGTTTTAAAACTTCATTTCGTTGCAAAAGAAAAACTAAAGAACATAAACTATGAGAGATGAGGAGAGATGACCCATCCCTGGGAATGATGACCAAAGCGGGTATGAGGGATCTGGGTGGTTTACATTCGCGATCCATCGAGACCACCATTGTTGTGAAATCATGTCAGATTATCCTATGAAGACCTGAACTATTAGCCATGCATCCATGCCTCAATAGAACACCATTTTGTGCTTTTCAAGTAGTCATCTTGATCCATGAAACTACATTGGAATTAAGCAATATGTCAACCCATTGGTGAGCCATCCGAATGCTTCCTTTTTTTTGCATACATGTTTATCAGGGAATTCACAACTACAACACCCAATACTAAAGTAAAAACTGGATTTCAATTTTTTTATTTTTTCCTTTTCTGTAGATCTCTTACCCTATTTAAAGCTGTCATGTTGGGCACAAGTTGGCTCTGGTGGCTAGGCTTTACACCTTCTTTGAGCATATGATTGGAATTTTGTATAATCATTATGACAAAAACAATTTGTTTATACCCTGCCTCAAGGCTCCCATTGGCGTAGATAGGGAGGAGTGATGACCAAGGTTTTGGAATTTGGTTTAAGCTCTATCAATCACATTCTCTTGAGTAGTTTTAGGGACATTTAAACAACCTGTTTGATCACATCCTGCAATGATATCATCCCTTTAACATAGTTCTTTTGGGCATCTAGAAAGACAATTCATGTGGTGTATAAGGTTCTACATATAACACACACGTCTCCCTGAGCATTTGCGACTACAACATCTAGAAAAATTCCTTCTATCTGTATTTCTAGATGGGCATCCACACCCTGTTCTAGAGCCAGTATTTTGGCAGAGGTTGAGTGATGCTGGCAGAGGGGGGCTGTGAGGTCAAGCTTTAAACTTGTACACGCAAATTCTTATTAGTTTCTATTCCATTTCAACAAACTCATTTCGTGCATAACCTATAGCCATTTCAGTTCATGAGGCCAGATAGTTTTCAAGCATTTTTGTGCCCAGTTCACATGCCTTTCGCATGCATCCAGTTTCTGCTAGAGTGTCAGCCAGAGCGCTTGCAACCACAACATCTAAAAAAATCCCTCTACATGAATTCTTTGTTGGATGTCAATACCCAGTTCCAGAGCTTTTATTTTGGCACAAGATGGGAGGAGGATGGAAAATGTGAATTGATCAGGTTGGAACCTGTTTGTTGCAATGGTGAAATTGTGTGACTGTTCCATGAGGAAACCCATGTCTTTTGTATGCTATCATTGCTGCGACTATCCAATTTCTACTAGACTTGCAACGTTACTTGGGCTTCAATGTATTTACTACCTCTAGACCACGATAAAGTTTTTGTATTATTATCCAACAAAAGTGACAAGTTTGACTGGCCGTTGCGAGTTCCCAAGTTCTGCACCTACTCCTGCTACACACCAACTTCCCTCCCCCACACGCCTCCACGTGCTAACCATAATTTCTCCAACCACTCCCACTCAACTTCCCCTACGCTTCCCCCCATTTTATTATTTTATTTCATTTAAAAAAAAAAATTAAAACAATGTCGGGCACTACATATACAGCCCAGAATTGGACATTACAATTTGGAAATTTGTTCATAATGACTAGAGAAGCATGCAAAAGAGATAACATAGGAAGGAGAAAGGAAGAGAAGTGGGAAGAATGAAATTGAGGAATGAAATGACCGGGAACGTAAAATTAAGGTAAAAAAACAAAACATATAAAGTGGAACAATAAGTATAAAAATCAATCGTACAACATTGTTCTCAAGTTTATGGATACTTCTCTCTATGCTTTAGCTAGTCAATAATGTAAATGATAAAATTATAAATATAATGGTATTATCAACATTATAAATCTAATCTCATATCATGATATTGTCAATATTATAACTCTAATCTCAATTACAAATTAAATATATCTCTATTAAGTAGCTAGGTTTATTCATAACATTGTTTGACAAATTGGAGAGATCGTTATCAAAGATTTATGATCTGATAGATAAAGGTAAACCTGGAAATTGACAGGCTATAGTCCATTTTTTGTGATTTTAACCCTATATTATAGGTGAAGATTTTTAGAAACCGTACACAATAATAGGATGAAAATTTTGAAAATTGTAATTTTTTTTAAAGGATTTATTACAAAACATAATACCTATTTATATATATATATGAACGGATTATACATATATCTATAAAAATTTCAAAAATTTACAGCCACGTGAAAGAGCTAAACCGTCAACAAATTTTTCTTTAATAGGCACAAATAATTTGAAATTCTAAGCCTAGATAAAGGTTTCCGCTAGAGGTTATAAGTGACATGTTAAATTCAAGAAAACAAAATAGCTTTATTTAAGAAATATAATTTTATAGACTATTTGTTTATATTTTGATTGAAATTTTAATATTTATCTAACATCCCCCTACTTTTAATGCTTAAATCATTTAAATTTGGATTTTTGAGTTTTCCCCTCTCCTCACCATATCTTCTCTTGGCATTTAATGTCTCTTCTGAGCACTCAAAATTCTGAATCTTTTCTTGAGAGAGAAAGTCCATAAATGGCTTGTGTTTATGATGTTGCTTTTATGTTGTTATGGTTTTTCTCCATTTGTAACCATGGGGTTTTTGGGTACCTCCCAAAACCAATATATTTACCTAATGAATAAAAAAAATGTCTGTAAATGGTGAAAAAATTGTATTTGTTTTAAGTGCATAGGTGTGCGCAGGGCAGAAGATAGATCATAATATAGGGTTAAATATGTGCAGCAGCAACAAGACAATTAATATGTTTGTTTTAGATAGAAAAGAGCTGCTAAATATACACAACAGAGTGAGAAGAGAAACATACGGATACACAACCGTAAGCAGCTGGAGTCAAAGTGAATTGCAGCAGCAAGAAAATAGAGCATCAACAGACTGCAGAATAGAACAGAGGAGAAAAGAGTATAGAATGGAGAGAAAAAGAGTGGCCAGGTTTTGCAATACTTCCCTTCATTCAGATCACTTATTTGATCAGTACTGTAATTTATTTTTTCATAAATTTCAAGCATGCATTAGTGATGAAATAACATGATGGAAAGACATAAAATGTCCATTTTACATGGTGAAGCCCTATCGAAAAATTTCTCAGATTCCTTTGACTATCTGTTTCAGCTGTAATAAATCATTCTAGTTAACCTCATCCTTTATGTTCTGATTCTTCTACAATCTCAATTGTTTGTGATGTACTTACAACTTTCCTGTGAATACCATATTTGCACCTTTTGAATGCATGTTTTTTTGAAACTGGAAATATAAGGAGTTGAAATAAAACCCCAAGCTCAAAAAATTGACAACCATTTCCTTCTCTTTTTCAAGTACCATGGTGCAGTTTGCAGAAGACAACTGGGGTCGCGATGGGGCTGGAGGGGGGGGGGGGGGGGGGGCGGGGGGGTTGCCGGGGGGGGGGCGGGGGGGGGGGGGTGGTGGGGGACCGTTCTTTTTGTTGTGGGGTGTCCCCTGAGGGGGGGGCGCTATTTCCCGTGGGTGAGTACTTCGTTACGGGGGGGGTCTGACCTCAGCGGGGGGGGGGGGGGGGGAGTGGGTGGGGCGGCCTGGGGTGGCGGGGGAGCGCCGGGGGGCGGGGAGGGGGGAACGGGTGGGGCCCGCCTACAGGCTGGGGCGGGGGGCGGGGGGCATCTGGGCACCCACCTGGCCGAACCCTGGGGGGCCAGCGCCCCATGGGGGAAAAGAGCTTTTATCTGGCTGGGCCCGGCGGGAGGGGTGCGCGTTTCTTAATCCGCGGGGGGCGTTTTTTGGATGTCGGCCGAAGTGCCTTACTGCCTATCTGTTGTGGGTGATGGTCCGCTATTCTGACTCGGGCGGTGGGGGGGGGGTTAGGGGAGCACTGCCACCCTGCTCGGGGGGGGTGTCTTTGGGTGGGTGCGGCTTTTGGGAGGGAAGTGGGGGTGGGTTGTGTGTGGTGGTGGGGGGTGGCGTGATGGGGTTGTTCCTTGGGGGGGGGGTTCTGGTGTTGGGTCGGTTCTTGGTTGTGATTGTTGGGTGGTGGGGGTGTCGGGGTGTGGGGGCGTGTGGTGTGTTTTTTGTTCTGGGTGCTGTGTTACTGTCGGTTTGGATATCAGTGCGGGTTCTCCGTGTGGTGTTATGGCATAGGGTTAGTGGGTATGGGTGGTTTGGGGGGGGTGGTCCTTGGTTTTTTTTGTGTTTTGTTTACTGTTCTTGTGCGAATCGTTTTTTATTTGTTTTCTTTGTTTTGGTTTTTATGTCTATTTTTCTGTATTTTTTTTTGGTGTTGTTTTTTACTTGTCGGGGGTTTTTTTTTTTTTTTTTTTTTTTTTATTATTTTTTTTTTTTTTTTTTGGGGTTTTGTTGTTATTTCTTTTTATTGTTTTTGGAGTTTTTTTATTTTTTGTTTTTTTTTCTTTTTTTTTTTTGTATGTGGGTATGGGTTGTTTGTGCCTACAGCTCAGGGTTTTGGTGGGTTCGTCTGTATGGGTTTTTTTTTCTCTTTTCTTTTTTATTTTTTGTTTGGTTCTTTTTTTTGTTTGTTTTTTTTTTTAGTGTTTTTTTTTTTTTTTGTTTTTTTTTTTGTTTTTTTGGGGGTTTTTTTTTTTTTCTTTTTTTTGTTGTGTTTTTTTTTTTTTTTTTTTTCTCTCTGGGTTGTGGTCACAACCAATTTTGTGGTGTGTAACAGGTAGTTTTATTGTTGTCTTGTTTTTTTTTTTTTGTTTTTGTGTTTTTTCTTTTTTTTTATTTTTTTTGCGTTTTTTTTTTTTGTTTTTTTTTTTTTTTTTTTTTATTTTTTTTTTTTTTTTTTTTTTGTGTTTTTTTTTTTTCTTTTTTTTTTCTTGTTTTTTTTTTTTATTTTTTTTTGTTTTTAGTTTTTTTGGTCTTCTTTATTTTTTTTTTTTGTTTTTTTTTTTTGAGGTGTTTGGGTTGTTCCCGGGGGGCGGAGGGGCGGGGGCGGTCGGGGGGGGTCGGGGGCGTGGGGCACCTCGCCTATCGCGGGGGGGGGGTCGGGGGAGGTGGGCCGTGCGTTCGCTGACGTCGGGGCGTTCCTAGGGACCGGGGGGGGGGAGAGGCGTCGGGCCTAGGGGGGGGTGGGCTGGTGGGCGCGGGCGGGGGCGGGGGGGGGGGGGTGGGGCGGCGGGGTCCAGAGTGTGAGGCGCGCCGGGGGGGTTGTGGTTGTGGGCGGGGGGGTGGGGGGGGGGTGGGGGGGTGGGGGGTGGTGGGCGGGAGTTTGGGCCTGGACAGCGTGGGCCGGGGTGGGAGGGTGGTGGGGGGGTGGGGTCCTATGGGGGTGTGGTGGGGGGGGTGGGGGGGGGGGTGGGGGCGGGGGGGCGCGGGGACATGGGGGCGGCAGCTGTGGGGGGTGGTCTTACCGTTTACCTTCCCGTCACATCACTTCTGCTCTTCGTTTCGCTCAATTTTACCCTGCTTACACCCCCCTACCTTTTTTGGTGGTGTGGGGGTTTCTGTGTTTTGTTTTTGGATTTGTTTGTTTTTTTTTGGCGAGTTTTTTCGTGGGTTTTTTGGTGGGTTTTTTGTTTATTTTTTTTTTTTTTTTTTTGTTTTTTTTTTTTTTTTTTTTTTTTTTTTTATTTTTTTTTTTTTGTTTTTTTTTATTTTTTTTTTGGGTTCTTTTTTTGGGCGTTTTTTTTTTTTTTTTTTGTGTGGGCGGGGAGGGCCGGGTTGGTAGGCTTTAAAGGTCTAGCAACGGGGGGGGGGGTTAGGGGGGGGGTGGTGGTGGGGTGTTGGGGGGTGCGGGTGGGTTGGTTCGGTGGGCGGCATCGGTGGGGGGTGGTTGCGGGGATCGGGGGGGGGTGGCAGGGGGGGTGCCGGAGGCCGTGGTGGGCAAAGGCCCGGTATTGGGTTTGAGGTGTGCTGGATTTCGTGTGTATCTCCTCATGCTTGGGGGTTGGCTGGGTGGGGGGGGGGTTGGATGGTTGTGTTTGGTCGGGTGGGTTGTTGGTGCTTTTGTGTGTCACGGTTTTTTGTATAGGTTTTTGTTTTTTTAGCGGGGGTTGTGCTTGTGGTATGGGTGTGGTTCGCGCTTCGTTCTTTTTTTTTGAGGGGGGTGAGTGTTTCTTTTGAGTGTATTCGAATTTGTTTTTTTTGTTTGTTTTTTTTTTTTTTCTTTTTTTTTTTTTTTTATTTTTTCTTTTTTTAAGTTTTTTATTTTTGTTTTGTTTTTTTTTTTTTTTTTTTTTTTTTTTTTTTTCTTTTTTTTTTTTTTATTTTTTTGTTTTTTGGTATTGTTTGTTTTGCGCGATAATTAGTTGTTTGTTTTTTTCGGTCGTTGCTTTGTTTTTTTTTTTTTTGGGTTTTTTTGAGTTTTTTTGTTTTTGCCTTTGTTTTGAGGGGGGAGGGGGGGCGGGGGGGGGGGGGGGGGGGGTGGGGGGGGGGGGGGGGGGGGGGGGGTGGGGGGGGGGGAGGGGGGGGGGGGGGGGGGGGGGGGGGGGGGGGGGGGAGGGAGGGGGGGGGAGTGGTTGTTTTTTGTTTTTTTTTTTTTTTTTTTTTTTTTTTTTTTGTGTTTTTTTTTTTTGTTTTTTTTTTTTTTTTTTTTTTTTTTTTTTTATTTTGTTAGATGACGAGCCTTATTATTAGAGGTAGTTGTAAGTGTTTTCATATCAAACACATTCAAAGAGTTTGTATTGAGCGGAATCTATGAGAAGGAAGGAGAAATATATGCATAGAAGTGCCGATCTGAGTTTGCAATAATCTATTTTATTTGCAATTCTTTATTTTATTTCTATTAGTTGTTATTTTATGTGTTTAATTTCTACAAATTGGTATCAGAACGTGGATTTTTTTAGTAGGTTTCTGATTGAGAACAGGTTATGGCTTCTATATCCAGTCTGCAGACACCGTAATATACAGGAAAGAATTACGAGTATTGTTCATTAACTATGAAGGCACTATTCAGATCCCAGGATGTGTGGAAAATCATAGAGAATGGGTACATAGAGCCCACAGATGCAACAACATATAACGCACTCTCACAGGCAGAGAAAGACACTTTGAAGGAATTAAAAAAGAAATACTGAAAAACTCTTTTCTTCATTCATCAAGCCATGCACGAAAGCATTCTACCAAGAGTGGCAATAGCCAATAAAACACAAATTGCGTGGGAGACTCTTCAAGTTGTGTATCAAGGTAAAGACAAAGTAAAAACCACCAAGCTACAGTTACTTTGTAGAGATTTTGAAAATATTTCAATGAAAGATGCAGATTCCGTAGAATCATTCTTTACTTTTGTAGTTGGTTTGGTCAATCAAATTAAATCTCATGGTGAAAATATTGAGGACAGAAGAATTATTGAAAAGTTGCTTAAAAATTTTCCTGCAATATTTGATCCTTTGGTAGTTGTTATTGAAGGAACTAAGAATCTAAGTCAGTTTTCAATTGATGAGATTCATGTATCACTAATAAATCATGAACAGAGGTTGAATAGATCACATGCAGTTATAGATCAATATTTTTCATCACAAGTATTAGGAAATCGTGGAAGAGGAAGAGGAAATTTCAAACCTAGAGGTAGAGGAAGAAATTCATCTAGAGGACAGTGTAGCGGTCCATCAAAATCAAGTGGAAAGGACATAGTCAAGAGAACAATAATAATCATTTTCTAGGTTAGAGATAGGATAAATCACATGTTCAGTGTCAGGATTGCAAGAGATATGGGCACTATGCTTTTGAATGCAAGAAAAAGCAGTATGATCAGAACAAGCAAAATCAAAATCAGGTTGGAAGCTCTACTCCAAGCTCCATGTTTTTTTTATGTACAAAGATTTCCGAAGCATCGTCTATTGAGTGTAATATATCCCAAGAGATTCCTAATGATGTGTGGTATTTGGATTCTGGTTGTAGTAATCACATGTTAGGTAACTTAGATTTATTTTCTAATTTAGATGAGTCAGTAAAGTCAGAAGTTACTCTTGGGGATAATAATACATTGACTGTAAAAGGAAAAGGAACAATCAACATTCTAATTAAAAAGGGAGAGCATAAGATTATGCAGGATGTTTATTATGTTACAGGTTTGAAGCATAATCTTATGAGCATTGGTCAATTGGTACAAAAGGGATATAGAGTTTACATTGAAGACAACCAATGTGTGATCATGGATAAAGCTCCAAGTACACATGTGGTTGCTAAAGTGAAGATGACAAGTAACCAAATTTTTCCTTTGAAGATTATACCAGCCACATCCAGAGTTCATATTGTTGGTATCCATATTGATTCTCCCTCAGAAATCTGAGCAGCATCACAGATTTAGCAAGACACTTAGAGATAGATAGATCATATTATGAGTCGTTTTGTAGCCAGGGAGCATATTCAGCTGGTTCTTTGTCACTCAGATGTTAAAGAAATGGTTAGCACCTTCAAAAGGATTTGATCTATCCTCACTACTTTAGGTTTTGTCTTTCAACCAGGGTGGGAGGACCCATTTTGTAACCTCTGTTGGTGAAGGAGAATGAAGATATCATTCTTTGTACAAATTTGAAAGGAAACCTTGAGAAAATATGATCAATGCACCACAATTTAACTCTCATGAGTTGTTACTTCTAAAGAATGGTGATATTTTGTAAACAAGGTTAAGGTTAATTAAAGACATTATGAAATCCTGATTGCTTCTACGGTCTACAAGGTCGTCTCCTATATGCAGATAAACCTCAAAATACAAAAGCAAGCAAGATTATTCATTTAGGAAGATAAAATACCATCTGATGAGCTGTCACTCTCTACAGATGGAAAATTGTAGGTGATGAAGACTTTGATTCGTGGAATAACAGGATTTTTAAATCTTATAACAGATTTTGGAAAAATCTTAAGTTTTAGTTGAGGCATTCCACAAATAAATTAAGGGTTTATCGAGGACACAAAATTTTCATTGTAAAAATCTAAAAGCAGGTAGCGTATAAATAAACAATATATCAAGCGACAAATCTTGTTCAACGCAAATTATTTGAATACCATCAAACTATTAAACTGAATAACCCCGAAAAATCGCATTCGAAAAAAAATTGTTTTCAAATTGTAGTAGTGATAATGTTTGGCTCAGAAAACATCGTATTGGTCCACTGAATAAATGAAATTACACACACCTTAGCAAAGTTAGCATTCATGAGCTCGGGTAGAGAATAGTCCACTTTCTTCCGCAGTTTCCAACCCAACATTCAGCCTTCTGTGTTGAAATTCAAGTATTCAACAAGTTTTACTCATAAACCGACGTATAAAATAGTGACCTGTAACTGATCTAGTACCGAATGAATGAAATTACACACCTTAGCGACGAGCAGAGAGCAGTCGTCATGCTTAATTATTATTCCTTCTCCGTTACGCAATAGAGCCGGTAGGCTTAAGATGGCCTACAGGGATGAGATACGCGAGGTGTGTGATGTGAACGCCGAAAGGGAAGCAGGTGTTACGAGAAGAGTGGATGGGAGAAAGGAATGTTTTGAATGTCAGGAAGGAAGGGGAAGAGGCAAGAATTGGAGGAGAAAAATTAGAAGGAAACATTATATATTTCAGTAGAAGATATATAGAAAGGAGAACCCGTTAAATAAATGAACTAACCATTATATATTACATATTATAGTATAAGATTTAAACATAGAAAAACCATTATATATTACAGTAGAAGACATATGGAAAGCAAAACCCATCACTACATGAACTAACCATATATCACATATTACAGTACAAGATTGGGACATATGAAGACCATTATATATTATAGTATAAGATATGTACAATTTAGGATACATATTACAGAAAAAGATATATGTACAACGAACCATTGTATATTACAACACAGGATATTTACAAAGAAAAACCCTTCAATACATGGACGAGGATAGTGAAGCAGTGGAAGGTGAAACAATGTAACAGAATAAAATGAAGGAAAGGGATGGGTTAGGGGAATGAAGGGGGGGAGAATGAAGGAAGGGAATGTATGCGTGACTCACCATTTAAACGAGACTGCAGAAGATCAACATTTGACATCTTGGAGTAACGTTCGAACGAGGAAGGTGGAGAAATGTGAATGTCATTCAAACCGGGGACTCTAGAAAAAGTGGTGAATGTAAGCCCTTGTCGTTTAGTGTCTCCAATGTCAATAGTTGCTTCATGAAGAGTTAGATCTTGGGACTTGTGGATAGATAATTCCCAAGCCATTTTGAGTGGCAATTGTCTGCGGCTACCTTTGGAAATTGGCGGCACAGGAACATGGGAAGGATTATCGGTATCCCATGAGGGGTCAGTATATCAATCGAATTTGATGATGACAAATAAAGGCAAATGAGGTAGGGAAGAGGCATTATCATAGACAATGTTGACAATAATGCTAGTTGCACCATTAACCAAGTTATTCTCATCACGTGGCTCATCCTCTACTCGCACTCACCCAAATTCTAATATGTAAGCACCAACTTCTCACAACTCAATGGCACCAGGGACCGGATGAACATGAAGACTGAGTTCAACAACATGATCAGGAATTCCAATGAGAAGATCAAGATTCATTACCTTGACTTCGTAGTCAAGGCCTTTTACGACCGCTGCATGAATACCTACAACCAGGTGGATCACTTGTATCTTGGGCAAAAGAGTAAATTCGTCAGGATATGGATTCATCTTTAGGTCAAATAATTTTATTATAGTTCTTTTTAAAACTTTGGAACAAAGTCCCCTTCTCAACATGGTTTCCTTTAAGACGAATCTTATGTGGATTAAATTAGTGGATAAAAAAGAATGACATTATTAGTGATTGGTTTACTCGCACTAAGGGAAGAAGAGTTATCTTCCCTTCCAAATGCTCGTCCTTGTATTTATCAAACCACCATGTGCCCTCAAAATTATTATTTTTTCTATCAAAAGGGCTTATTTTCCTATACTCACGTCCATCGACAATGTTAGCCGACATGCAGACCGAGGTTAGTTAACAGAAAAATCAATGTCTGTTGACGTAACAATAGCTGATCCAAAAGTCGATCAATGACTTTTCGTTCACCACATTGAAATTTCCATGGGGGTTTTACACGGGAGATTTGTAGGCTAATCCAAATGGTTTTTGAACGAGACGGTGTGAAATTTGTGAATGGTTTGGAATGACTTCTTTTCGTTTAAATTTTGAGTTTCGTTGTGTCCAATTTGATCCGTGAAAAAAAATTGTAAATATATGTAAGGATGACATGAATGGCTCAGATTCATTAGAAGACGTCAATACAACGTTCAAAATTTACACTCCAGATTTTAGCGTGTAACTTGACATAGTTAGGGGGCAAGCTTCTCACTGTAAAGACGTCAAACACTTTTCGGCATAAATGTGTTTGCATCCTGTTTGTCCAAAAATAGGCGGTCAGATGAATATTGCTCAAATATTTATTGTTTCCCCATGCTGGCAAGTGGGGCAAAAGGGGTTAAATTTGACGGCCCCCTATGCCTGTCACACATTCCTCGAGTCACAGTAATTTTTTAATACCACCCTTCAAATATAAAAAACAATGTTATTTATAACAATATTTTATATTTATTTAAATATTTTAAATATATTTTTTATAATTTACATATAAATATATATTAAAATTGACAATCAAATTTTAAATATGCATACAAATATTTGCAAGTATTTTACGGTTAAAATCACCCAAAAAAGAGTATAAACGGCCGTCAAATTTAACCCCTAATGGGCACTCGATTTCTCACCGTACGACGCGTTAAGTGTCTTGTTTCTCTATGTTTTTATGTTACAAAAAATTGCTTCGCTAATCGAGACAAAACGCATATGGGAAAACCGTCAATCACAAATTTTCACTATAAAATTTAAAATCACCATTGGAAAATGTTTGTGTGTTTGAGTGAAATTTACACTTTCCAAGCATGCCTTAATTTCAGGTTGCAGGTATGGTTACATTACACATATCCATGTTAGGTTCATTACTGATGCAGGAATTAAAATCTCTTAGAGAAACAAAGGAAGACTTTAATACATATAGATATAGTTACAATGAAAAGTATGTACATTTGAAAATCAATACGATTTACAGTCTTAATACATTAACTCTTTGTGCATAAAATTAAGAAGTAAACAATGTAAATGCATATCGAGAAAACGAACCAGGAACTCCCGAAAGAAAAAACATTTAAATGTGTCAAATTAAAAACACGAGGACAGTGACTCCATCTGTCACCCGTCTTAATTTCAAGTGGTAAAGAAGAATTGTGTATGTTACCCAAACAGCTAGGCTGTCCAAAATCCAACGCTTAATTTTACCACTGTTTTTAATTTTAACTATATTGAATTTAATTTATTTTGGTGTGATTTGGAAGTACTGCGGTACTCACAGATGGAACGGCTCAGATTTAGCAGGGGACGTCGATACAACCTAAAAATGGACACTCCAGATTTAAACATGCACCTGACTGTGTCACTCCCACATGTTTGAGTAAAATGACCATGATCTATTGTCGGGCACTATTGTGTGCGGGAGGGCGGTGGCTTGGTCGCCCATCCGTCCCTGCCTCGGTTCGAACCATGGCCGTAGCCATTCCAGCCCCTTTCGCCTCCCCTTGCGTGGCCATGATCTACAATCCGCACCATTCTCACGCAGGTATGAGGGACCATTGTCATTCCTCACAAATCGACGGCCATTGTCATTCCTCACACATAGACAGCCAGATTTGCTTCCAACAAAGCATAATCCCTGTGCTTCGCGTGGATTGGTTCTTTCCTCTGAGATCCGTGATTTTCCCTCTGCCGTTCGATTTCAACGACGATGCAGCAGCCAAAGATAGCCGTCCGATTTCTGAAAGTTGTCAGACAGAGGAGGTCTCATTCCACAACAAGAACGCCTTACGGCGTAATTATTTGTTAGTTGCATTTATAGGATTATATGCTGGATATAAACACAGTTTTAACAAAATATGTTATTTAAATATCTATGTAACGCTGCACTTACATTTATATTGAATATATTCATAATGATAATGACAATTTTGCCAAGTTCTTTCACGTTAAATATAAATAGAGATGGATTGACAAATTTACAAAGTGTAAAATGTAATTAAAATAGACAAAAACATCTGGGGTAGACATCAAATCTCAAATCTCAGCTCTTATGGACTATATGGTAGGGAAGCTCTCACGGTGAGAAATTTTCAGATGTTAATTATGTTCGTATATATTTCAAGTTCATTCAGAATAATAATTACATATCATATGGATATCGACTCCGCGAACCCTAAACAAAATGGAGTGATCTCTTGAGCTCGTGATCATGGAGGCGGCGTTGGATCTGCTTTGGGTGAAGCTTCTCAGGCGGAGGTGGTCGCCTACAAGGGTTGCCTCGGCCGATGGTCTGCGTAGGGGGGGTAGGATCTTCTTGTGGGCAGTGGGCATGGCTCCTTGGGCGCCGCTCATCACAATGGCGGCTCTTCAAAACACAGTGGCTCGGGACCCTCCCCTGCTTTACTTCCAGTTCTTGCTGCTACAGATTTGGACTCTATAGATTATGGTAGCAGTTCCTCTAGTGTTTTCGTCAAGCTTGAACAAGGGCCTCAAACCCTATCTTTGTGCCATGATAGTGTGTTGCATGGAAAAGGCAACATCTTTAGCCCTAACAGAAGCAAATCTAGCCCTGACAGGTTAAAACTTGTGGGTTGCAGCACCTCCTTTGTTCATCTTGTCCTGGTGGAGGATTGTGTCGTTCTGATGGGGTGTGGACAACACATTCAAATATCTAAGACTATTTCCTTTGGTGCTAGACCTGATATTACCTTTAAACACTCTCCTAATGCACCATTGAATCAAAATCAAAATTTTCAGGAGCCGGACTAGAAGTATCTGCATCCGTGCCGATGACCTCATCCTCTTACACGTTGTCTGTAAAATTTGGAGAAGAGGTGCTCAACAAAGAGTCTTACCTCAAGGAGCATGTAATGATATGCAAGTTTAACGGCTGGTGGACCACACTTCCTGATCTACATGTGTGGATTTCAAAGTGTTGTCTTCCCTTGCTTGAAGGTTAGATAGATATTTACCCTTTTTCTAAAGAAATTTAATTGTTGTTTTCAACAAGATATGTGACATAAATACTATAACAAAAACAATATGAATCAAACAACCCCATTATTTGATCTTGAAACAATGGTTCCCATCCTTCAACCCACTTATTGAAGCTTTCTCTACCAAATGCATGTGGATTACAATGCCACCTTTTCCCTTCCAATTTTGGTTGATAACCCTTCTAGTTTCTATAGGAAACTCTTTGGGAAAATTAATAAATGTTGATATTGATACTGTTATCCAAAATTTGCCCCATGGCAAATTTGGTCAAGACAACTCCTACACATAAGGAAATTATGAAGGGAACGACTCAGACCTAGGAGCTCACATTCCAAGACAGCAAACAGGTTATAGGTGGGCTCGAAAATGAAGGAGCAGTGTCGTAGAGAAGCCAGGAGAAAGAAGGAAAAGAAGCAGTGAAGTTTCAAGGTCTTCGGGCTCAAAATCGTTCAGGAAAGAATCTAGAATCGACTAAGTATGGAGGAGCCAGTAGAGAGAGCAATGTGTCCTAGCGATGCTTCTCCAAAGATGAATCCATAAAGGAAGGCTCAGACAAGCCCCGCATCTCCATGTGTCCTAGGTTAGAGCTGGCCATCGGGGGTTTTCTGAGTTTTGCGTTTCGTGAAAAAGGGGAAAAAGCTAAATTACGGACCCACAAACCCGATATTTTGCTCTAATCTGACTACCACATGTCCCATATCAAAAGGGGACCCATTTTTCAAGTTGTTTTCCCACCCTCCTCTACGGACCCGATACAAACTTCGAAGGGGCATATCTTTCGACTCAGGGCTCGAAATAATGCAAATATGACACCGTTGGAAGCGTCTCGACGTCCTCTACGCCATGAAAGGATTAAAAATCATTTTTCAAGCCCTGGTAGGTGAAAAATGGAGAAACATCTTCAGTCCTTTAATGCAAGATCTTCTTACTCTTCAACTACCAGATCCGATTCGATTCAATCTGCTGGGGAACCAGCAGTGACATATTGTGGGTGGATTTGTAGAAAGCATTGATATTCAGTGGTTGAACTTTCAAAGTGGGATTCGATGCATTTCTCATGATGGTTGGAGCAAGATTCGAATTTTCCCTCTTCTCTCTCTTTTCTTTCTATATATATTGTAACACTTCTCGTTTGAGAAGGGGAGACATTCTGGGCATAGAGAAACTCTGTCAAATTTGTTTGTCAATGCCATTTTTGAGCAGCAAACCTTCTCCCATGCATGGAAAATGTATTTGTGCCTCTATTCCAGAAATGTAATGGTTTGTGCACCTTCTAGAGCAATAAAAATGGGTTTTTGTGGTGTTCTTCAACCCTTTGCATCGTTTTGTTGTTTCTTCATGCCTCTCCCTTCTAGATTTGATTTTTTGTGCATTATTTCACATTTGTAGGTGCAGGATGTTGTGTTTCATGGAGTTTAATGGCGAACTTGAAGATCTGGGCAGTGTTACTTCTGTCTGACCTCCCTCATCTCCATTTTTTCTATTTATTTCTCCCTCAACAGAATATCTCACTTCCTTTGATGGTGTATCACCGCTTTAGTTTAGGCTCTATTTTTTCCCTCTTTCTCTCTCCTTGGTTCCTTGGAATGGTTAGATTAGGTTAGATTTAGTTTTCCTGCACTAGATTAGCTCGTGGTAAGTAGTTTAGGAACAAGAACTATCTTTCTCTAGAGAGCTTTCCCACTTTTTCAAAGTCCCACGCCTTGGGGAAAGTTCAATGTTATCCAATCACACCAGATGATTCTACCTTAGAAAAGTAGATTTTTAGAACTCATTTTGGGGTGCTGTGATTTCGCACTAATAAATACCTCTTCTTATATGCATGCAACTGATGCCTATATTTTTTTTGAACTTGACACATCAAAAGAACATCCAAAAAATATTGACCTTAAAGTCCAAGACAAAACTTGGACTCAGCCACTGAATTATGAAGGGCTTCCCTTTAGATGTAGATAATGTTTTTCACTAGGCCATATAACTGCACACTGCTACCTTGAGAAGCGAAAGCAATTGAGATATTCTTAGTGGAAAGATGTCTGCCTCTGTCATACTATGATTAATGAAAGGAAAGAAAGTGCTCCTTACTCTAATTCAAATTTGGAGGATTGTGTTCCAGAAACTCCCATTGGGGATCCTGTGGTGCCTTCAAAATCATCATCCAAAGTGGCAAAGGAAAATGTACCTCCTAATGACAATACATATTTTACGATCAAGTCCTTTGAAGTTCTTCTCCTTGTTGAGGATGTCATGAAATATTGGAAAGCAGTCCAATTTAAAATGAAAAAATATAAAAAAGCCATTGTTCCTAACTGGATGTTTCTTTTCTATTATATTTTCTGGTCTAGGGTTGTATTTGGTTTTTATTTGGTTTGAAACTGCACTTGGACTTGTTTTTCTTTAGTTCTAGGTTGTGCTATGATGAAATCACAGCACCCCCTGAATTGTCTGATTTGAGATGGGGCATTTAGTGTGATTGCATAACATGGAGCTATCCTGAGTGTGGGACATTACGAAAATTAGATAACTCTCCAGAGAAGGTTGGTTCCCATTCCTAACCTCCTTGCCACTAACTACTCCTAATGCAGGAAAACTACTGACTAATCCTAATGTAATGCTTCTAAGGGGGACAGGGAAATAAGGATAAATGACAAGAAAACTACTATAAGAGTGGTGATACACCAAGAAAGGAGTGTTGATCACTTCCCCAACCTGCAACAATGATGAATAAATGAATCTAGAAAGGGTGGTCTTGTACCAAAAATTAGTTCATACGCAATACATCATTCTCAAAATGAGCACAACACACCCAAATCTATAATGAACGAAGATATACACAACCACCTGTTTGCAAAGAGAGGCAAGACAAAACACTAAAATTATGTAGAGGTTAGAACAATCAATACAAAACAAATTTAATGCTCCTTAAAATTCACATAGTACATTACATGTAGGAAAATGCATGAAGCCATTACAGTGATTAGAGGAAGGGTTAGAGCCCTGAAAGAAGAGGGGTTGCATCGGAGGAGAAAATGACCAACCACCCTTCACACATGCAAACCCTTTACATTTTATAGAGGAAGAAAATGAGGAGAGAGAGAGAGAAGATGATAAAAAAATGTACCCCAATCTCCTGCAAAATCCATCATTTCCCTTGCAGGAGTGATAGGCGAGTCGGCCAAGCCCATACTCCATTGTACCTTGCTTGTTGGGGAAGAAAGGAAGCCCATTCCTCATCATTTTGGTAGGTGAGAAATATGTAAACATTCCTATAAAATGGTTGACTGTATTTCCCAATTTTGAAATATTTCCCAGTGGTTTGTAGAGGACATTAAGAGATTTCCAAAAAGTCTAATATTGTACAAATCCAAACTCCTAGTAAAATGTTATGGCCATCTGAAGATGAGGGTGCCATACCGCAATAAATGCGGGTGATTTCTCTACTTTTTCAAACTCCGACCCCACATCACACCCTTTGAAATAAAAAAAATTTGACTTTGGGGTTCGGGGCTTCTGCTATTTATACTTCAGAGATTGCTGCCACTATTCATCACTCACACTAGCTCGAGAGTTTCAAAATGCTGAACGTTCAAAGTTCAAATTTCAAACTTCAGAGTTCCGACTCTGAGCTCATATCCTGTGGTACTGTTGATCTCGTTAAGAGTCCAAAGGTCCTGAAATGCTAAAACCCTGAAGTTTGAAATTTGGACTTTGGGTTTTGGACCTGTGCATTTTCAGGCTCGTGAGACTGTTCATCCGACTGAGCTCATGAAACCTCTTAAACTCCAAAACCTCGAAGTCTGAAATTCAGATTTCGGGTTTCAGACCTTTGTTCTCCCCCCATTTTCGAACTTCCTTCCGCATATTTCCTGAAGTTCTTACGCTATTGACCTTCGAACTTGGAGTGGACCCCGAGAAACCCCCGAGCCCTTTTGGACTTTGGAATTTCAAGGTTTCAGGAGTTTAGCTCATTTTTTTCATTTTACACTTTAAGAACTCTCAATCGCTCAATTCCTGAAGTCCGAAAATTTTAGACTTCGGGCCTTTGGGTTTTCCAAATTTCTTTCTTATATCAAGCCATAGCCCTTATTCCTTCCTCGTTTGGCTGACATGGCCCCCCAAATTCAGTGAGTCCCTTTCGAGCTGTCCTCCATAGCTTAACCATTTCTACACTACTAAATCCTTATGCCTTTAGCTCAACGAGTCGTTACTGACCCGTGCCTGACCCCCTGTGATCATTTCGTTTCATTTTCCCATTGATTCAATCCTTGGATTTCCAATGCAAACTCCCATGGAAAAATCTATCCTTCCATTTTCTATATGTGAGGTCATGTTTGTTCAAATTTACCCAAGGAGAAAAATCAGATAACATATTGTTTTCGTTCTATAACAACCAACTATTTTTTTTTGTGTATTGGTTTTGTTCATTGAAATTCTTATGGTATATCTAGATTGCAGATCCTCTATTATAACAAGGTAGGGCACCTAGCAAAACCCTCCTTTTACCAATTATCAAAAAAATAATTACATGTCATATATCCATGGGGGTTTCCATTTGAGTACACATCCCTCATTGGAATTTTTTTTTGTGAATGTAACAGCCAACTCACAATTTTCTAACATTGCATCCATAAATTCCTTGCTTATTTAAGTTTAATTAATTTAGGCAATTTTGTTGCAAAATCACAGCACCCTCGAATTTCCTCATATTTGAGTGGGGCATCCAGTGTGACTGCATAACATGGAGCTTTCCCCAAAAGTGTGGGACTTTACGAATCAAGGAATCTCTCTAGATGAAAGCCGGCTCATATTCCTCTGTTCAGGTGCACATGTTAATATTGTAGAGGGTCTATCCTAAATCCTATTCTTATTTTCCAAGGAGAAAGAGTTAAGGGGATGCAAGAATTAAAACCTAATATAATAGAGATGATGTACTGAAAGAATGTTGAACATTTGCATTGCCTTTAAACACAAAGCATTAAAGTGTGAAACAATATCCATGCATAGATGAAAAAGATTGCAATGATGGATCAAGAAGAAGAAATAAAACATAAGGGAGGGTTGAAATAATCCACGATTTTATTCTATTGCTCCAAGAATTGATATAGTGTATTACAGAAGCCAAGAGGAAGAAATTGCATTACAATTCAGATGGAAGGGTTAGAGACTCCATGAATTCACCTACAGAGCAGAGAAAAGGGAGGGTGCAAAGAAAGAATGTCCAACCCTTTGCAATTGTCCCTCTTGTCAAATATATAGGAAGAATGAGAGAGAGAAACGAGGGAAAATACAACCCTGTTCCAACCGCCCCTGAAGGACAATTGAATTCCCCTATGACAATGATGAGTATCACTGCAATACACATGCCCCTATCACTGTTCCTTGTTGGGAAAGAAATGAAACACATTCTTCATCATGGTGGCAAGTGGTAGGCTTGATGGCCTTGAAAATGGTTGGTCGAAACATTAATGGTGGCAGGTGGGAGACTTGATGGCCTTGAAAATGGCGGGTCGAAACGTTAATGGTGGCAGGTGGGTAGCAAGTTCCGAGAGCTCTCTAAAACGTCCCCTCCCGCTTGATTCCAAGCTTTTGATTGAAAGATATGGCCGCCTAAAGGTACTTCAAGTATGGAGTCTATTCACACATATCCACTCGGTGGCCCCACGCATCTTAAGGTTTCACCCCCTCCTTTACACTCTTGAAGTTATGATGAAGAGACACGTGGTGTCATCTGTGGGCCTGCTCTATTTCCTTTATATTCTTCCTAAGCCCCCCTTATGGCGGAGATATTGTGCCTAACCTGAGACACGTGGAGAGCTAGCGCATGTTTGGGGACCGCTTCTAGATTTTACCTTTGAAGTTGTGTAGATGAAACACGTGGAGTACTCCACATGCTTTTGGACTTATCAACGGATGAACTTACCTTTTCAGACTCTGACCACGTGGCGGGTTGGTGCTCATTTAAGAACTACCTTTTGGGTCACGCCTTTGAAGTTGTGCCGATGAGACATGTGGAAGCTTCTACTGGACCTTCCTTACATAGTCGATTCGGGTCCTAAGTTAACACTACCTGCCTCGTCCCTTTGGTGAGTTAAAGGGGCCCACCATCTATAATGT
The DNA here is from genome assembly GCA_019776745.2 of Taxus chinensis. Lineage (NCBI taxonomy): Eukaryota > Viridiplantae > Streptophyta > Pinopsida > Cupressales > Taxaceae > Taxus > Taxus chinensis. The sequence goes on along the minus strand of CM034154.1, from coordinate 49,242,242 downwards.
CCAAAAACCCCTTGCAGGTGGGATCCTCATAGCCACCTCCCTAAATTGTGATAGTGGGACACGTGGCACCCTCATCGGGCCACTCCTCCATTTTCTCGTGTTTGGCTTAGTCCCTTTTGTTTGGTGGGGATATATGTCTGACCCGGGACACATGGAGGCTATATACACATTTGGGACCTACCTCCGGATTTTGATTTTGAAATTGCACCAAGATGACACATGGCTCCTTCCGGTGGCCCGCCTCTATTTATAATTTTCAACGGTCGATTCTTCCTTTTGAGGATCTGGAAACGTGGAGGGCCAGTGCTTGTTTGAGTCTCTTCTTTGGGTTGCACCTTTGAATTTGCGTTGATGGGACATGTGGTGCCGCCTGCCGGTCTTTGTATACTTATATGATTCTACGACCGACTCTATCCCCTTCTTTAACTTCTGACCACGTGGCGAGCATGTGCTTGTTTGGAGACCGTCCCTTTACTTAACCTTTGGAGTTGCGCCATTGAGGCATGTGGCACCTTTGCGGGTCTGCGAATTTACATTTGGCAAAAATACTCTGTGGGCTTGCAGGCCCGCACTTGAAAACTTTTCCATTTTTATGAAAAGTAAAAAAGTTCTGAAATCCCCCTCCGACCCGCCGGCCTAAATTTAAAATTGGGAAAAATTTCCTCCGCAGTCCTGCAGACTTGCTTAGCAAAGGAAATCATCCCAGGGCTCTCCAGCCCACATTTTCCACTTGTTCCTTTTGTGAAAATTGTAAAAATGCAAAAATATCTACCGCCGCCCTGCTGGTCCGCAATCTTCCCATTGGTGAAAAGTCTTCCCCAGGCCCACTTGCTCATTTTTGGCAAAAAATCTTTCCAAGGCCTGCCGGCCCGCCATTTGCAAAATATGAGGAAGATGAAGATGTTTTTAGGAAACCTTACGTGCTTAAAGTATATAAGAAATGATATTGAAGCAAAAAATGAGGAAAAAGGGGGTTAGTTGACCAAAAATAAGAGTAAGCTTATTTTAGACAACAATTCGGTGACTCATAGGGGGGCATCTGCCTACTAGATGAGATGATCTGTGGCCTTGAAAAATCCATTGGGCATGGAGTCTACCTGGTAATTTCAAATATGATCTGGAACTACGTTCCACTCATGCACTCTTATCTTTGCTAGAAAAACTTGGATTCAAGATTTGTGAGAGTAGAGAGCCATCTGAAACCTGGAAACTTCTCCCTCATTTTATTTTCTGTAAACCTGATCTTTTTGAGTGCAATGAAAACATCTAGACCTACTCCAATATGGATACTCTACAGATTTAATTTCTTGTGGCCACAAGTCTCTTCCATGAGTGAGATGAACTATATACAAGCATACACCAAAAGCAATAGAGCATGTGCACCAGCACTTAGGGAAATTGAAACCTAAACTATAACAAGACAATGTGCATATGCATTTGGAGAAATTGAAAACCTAGGCTAATATTTACAAGGGTGAGAAAATATCCTTTTAGTAGAAATTTTTGAGGTAGATCCCGTTGACTTGAATATGCAATTCTTCGCCATCCAACTTAGCCAACTAGAAGGCACTGCTTCCTTTGCATTCAATGATCATGTATAGACCACTCCATATGGAATTAAACTTTAAATACTTTCCTAGATTTGCAAGGTCAGCATCCCACTTCAGTACCAAGTCTCTAACTTGGAATTTCCTGGCTTTAGCTTCCTTTTCAAAGCATATATTAATTGAAGCTTGATCCTTTTCCATGGTCTGCACTACATTTTCTCTTGCTTCTTCTAACTCCATCAGCTCTGCATACCTGATCTCTATAGGCTGAAACTCAGCTAGTTCTAGTTGTTTCATGAGTTCTTGGAAACTCGAGTGATATAGGTAGAAATGATTCCTTTCTGTATACAAGCTTGAATGGAGAGCTGCCTATAGACCTCTTGGGGGTGACTCTATCTGCCTAAAGAGATGATTTGATTTTTATGTTCTAAGTTCTCTAATTCTCATCAAGAGTCCTTCTAATGATTCTCAACAAGTTCTTGTTTGTGGACTCTGCTTGGCCATTACCTTAAGGGAATAATTTTGAAGAAGTGCTGAGATATATACCATTCTTGACATCCCGTTTAGTGATTATTACGCCAAGGAATGCCAATGCATTGTCTGATATGATAGTAACAGGGGAACCAAACCTTGTAACTATCCCTTCATAGAAATACAAGATGTTGGATTCATTTGCCTCCTTTGTGCCATAGCTTCAGTCTACTTGGTGAAATAGTAATTCACTGTGAGTATCCACTTGTGGCCATGGCTTGAATTTGGGTTGATCACTCCAATGAAGTATAATCCCCATTACATGAATGGATGATTTACTAAAATTGGACGAAGAGGTAGGGCTGCTAACCTTTCCTTGCCTGTGAATAATGCACACTTCTTGCATTTCTTGATCCATGAGTAGTAATCCCTAAACACCGTAGCCAATAGTAACCAGCCCTCATAATTTGTAGCGTTGTTACCCATGGAGCAAAGTGGCCTCCATCTTCTCCATCATGGAACTCATGTAACACCTTCTCAATTCGGACTATCCCAATGCACCTTAATAGGATGCCATTGATGTCCCTTATGAACAAAACTCTGTCAACAAGTGCATATGGGATGGCTTGTAATCTAAAGTACCTTCTCTTTGTTCTGCTCATTTCTAGAGGAAATGATCTTGTTTGGAGATGATGCACCAAATTTTGAGACCAACATGGAATGCATGCATCGTTAGCTAGATGTTCTAGCTCTGGCTGCATTAATAGGACAACCTCTTCTTCATCTGCTGACTTAGTTTGTTTCTTGGAGGCGAGCTGTTCACATAGACCCTTGCCAAAAACCAGCTTGGTCACTTTGATTTCAATATCATACTCCATTACATGAGTGATCTAACCTTCTCTCTTATCATTCATGTCCTTGTTTAGGAGAAAGTCCTTGACACTAGCATGAGACACTAGCAGTTGAATCTTGTTGTTCTAGACCAAGTGTCTAACCTTCTTCAAACTCCTGATGATAGAAAGGACATGCTTTGAAATGAAAGAATACTTTACTTCGTAATCTTCCAAGCACTGAATGAAGAAAGTTATGGGTTGTTCTTAACCTTCCTTGTTTGGCTAAACCAAGATAGTTGAGATTTTGTCTAACCCTCCAAAAGCATACAACATGAAGTCCTTTGAAAAGTCTATGTTAATAACAGTTGGGGCCTATGATATTATAATCTTGATGGCCTCAAAACTCTCTTTGCCTTCTGTTTTCCATTTGAAAGAAAAACTCTTCTTTAGCATTATCATTAAAGGCTTTACAAGAGTGGAAAAATTAGGCACAAACTTGCAGAAAATTTTTATCCTTCCTAAGAAGCTTCGGAGGGATTTCTTGTGATGTGGTAGTGGAAGTGTCCTAATGGCTTTAACTCTTTCAAGGTCGATTGTTAACCCTTTTCTTCAAGTAATGTGACCCACCAATTTTTCCTTGTGTGCCAAAAATATAAACTTCTTTGGATTCAGTGACACTCTGAATCTTCTACACCTTCGAAATAGTTGCTTGAGGTTAAAGAGGTGGTCTGCTACGTTCTTTGAGAAGATAATGAGATCATATAGATATACCAACACCATCTTGTTGATCAAGCCTTTGAACGCCATATCCATAGCTCGCTGAAATGTTTCTCTAGCATTGGACAATCCAAATGGCATCTTCTTGTAAGCACATGTGCCCCATTTCATGGTGAAGGTCATCTTGTACTAATCTTCCTCTTTTACCATTATCTGATTAAAGCCTAAGTATCCATCTAGCAATGAAAACCTCTTAGAGCTAGCTACAACCTGCAATATTTTCTCCATTGACAGAAGTGGGTAGTGATCTTTGAGTGATGCTCTGTTTACATCACGGAAGTCTACACAAAATCTGATTTCTCGATTTCTTTTCCTCGCAGGCACCAAGTTTACAACCCAACTTGAATGCTTGATAGGGAAGACGATGCTGGCCTCAATTAGTTTTTTCAACTCTTTTCTCATGAGAGGTTCAATGCGAGGGTTTACTGGCCTTTGTTTATGTCTGGAAATCTTAGATCCCAAATCCAACTCAATAGTGTGTTGTGCCAACCTTGGGTTGAAACCTCTTAAATTGGTGTAAGTCCAAGCAAAGACATTTGGGAATTCTTGACAAAGTTGATTGAACTCATAGTTTTCTTGTCGGGTACTTACCTTGCCAATTCACAATGTTTTTCCTCCATCTACTAAAATGGACTTTGAATCTTCACCCTTTACATGAATATTTACTTTCTCGTTCCGGAATTGATCATTTGGGTTGAAAATTGAATCCAAAGTTACAAGACCCTTAGGTAATTTGTTGGTTCTTAGCTGCACCACTTGGTCACCATACCGCTGTTCCAACCTGTTTTGGTTTCTAGCGGAGAACTCAGCTGCTTCTTGTAGAAAATTGACAATTTTTTATCATTCTTGAAGACTTCCCAACTTGTGTTGTTATCTGGAACAACTGGTCTTCCAACCAATTTAATATGGGGCTGAGATTTCTCACTCTTGATACTCTCTACCACATCAAATGTCACCCCGATTGCTGTCAGTCTATCCGCTACTTCATTCTTCTTCCTTGGGATGGAATTGATGCCAAATGCTTTGAAATCTTCGATGATATCCCATACCCAATTCTTGTAGTTTTTTAATAGATCATTCTTTGCATCATTTTGTCGTCGGACTTAATTCGCAACTAGCTCACTATCGTCAAACACTTGTAAGTTTTAAATCCCTCTCTTTCTTATGCAATGCAGTCCATGGATCAAGGCTTCATACAATGTTGTGTTATTGAAGCAAGAAAAATGGAAAAATGGGCCTAACACGTGTCCCAATGTGGGTACCAGTGGAACCACACTTCCTTTTTAACTTTTGACTCTTTTCCCCCAAAAATAATTTTTTCCAAATTTCCCCTAAGAGTCTGCACCTCCGTCATTGACTGGAGCAAGCTTTGACCTTTCCTCTATCAGGCTTGCGGGCCATTTTGATGTTTTAATCTTTTGAATATCAGAGGGAAAAAATGCAAGTTATCCCCGATGGTCCACCTCCCCGCCGGTTTGACTTGAAACAAACTTTGACTGATCCTTTTTTGGGCTTGCAGGTCATTTTTTGATATTTTAACCCTTTTGAGAAAAAGAAGAAAAAATCTAAGTTGCCCCCAATGGTCCACTTCCCCGCCCCTTCTGACTTTTCAAACTACCATGCGTCACAATGGCGCATCTTGAGATGTTTCCAAAATTTTAAGACTTTGAATGAGTGTGGACTCACCACATGTCTTGGCCCGATAATTTTTTTTTGAAGGATTGAAGCTCAGTAGAAGACACCATGTGTCAAATTCTGCAGTAATTCTTTTTGGCCGTTGAAAACTCCAAGAAAAATGCAAAGTGAGCGGAGGCCTTCAAGTGTCCTCCTGGCGCTTCTTTAAAATGAGACTCAAGGGCTGATCGCCAAACATGCGTGGTTCCTCCATGTGTCCCAGATCTCCCAATTTTTTTTGAAATAAGACTAAGTATCAGAAGACCTGGTGGAAGCCTCCACGTGTCCTCTCGGCGCTACTCCAAGGTGAAACCAAAAATTAGATCTTTAAATGAGTGTCATTCCTCCATGTGGGAAAATCTTTAAGTTGAGGCCTTTCACAGAATTATTGAAGTACCCAACTGAGCCACATCCAAAAAAAAGAGGCAACATTTCTTGATGATGCAAGGATGTAAATTTGACTAGGGAAAATGCTCGTCAAACCGTAAAATGCCGAAAAATGACCATTTGAGCCTGGGGATGAATTTTTTCTGCAAGGATAGAGGATTTAGAAATGTTGCAAGGCTCAAATACACTCTTCAAAGCTACATAAATTCATTTTCTTCAAGTATTTAGGGAAAAACAACAAGGGCAACAAATCATGACTGTGGAAAATGGAAAGAATGGGAAAGACCAAGTGTTTGAATGAATAGAGAACGGGAGACCCAAATTACATACCCCTTCTAAGAAATAGAGAAACAAGGACATAAATATAGATACATACATGATCTTCGTCCTAAGGAAATATTAATTATGGCAACAAAGGAAAGTAGATACTTCCAGGCACAAAATGGGGGGATAAAATGTGACAGAGGCCGTAAATCAATGAATTTTCAAAGCCAAAATGGGGCGAGACTATTTTGAGCACCAACATACGTGAGACTCACCTCAATAATAGGTATACCCATATACTTGAGGTGTTTCCATTATATCTACAAAATTGAGAGATCAAAGAAAGCTTAGAACCCCTAATGTCATCTCTCAACCAAGGTGCACTTTTGACAAATAATAGTTTTTGGCACGCCTAGTGGGACTACACTTACAGAGCTTAAATTATTAATTTTCGAAGGTGTTTCATCATTCAAGTAGATTAGACAGCATACATACCAATTTTGGGATGAGAACTACTATTGATGCATTCTGAAGATTGAATATTTGAAGTAGAACTCATCTAGAGACTCTGTAAATATCATTTCATATTTGTACAACACTTTTAGAAATCATCATATTTTTCAGCTGCAGTTATTTCAGGTATTTTTCAAGAAAATTAGATTTGTTATTTTTCTCTTATTAAGTTTCAATATTTTATGAGGTCTAACATCCATGAGCCCTCATTTTCTGAATTATTGTCATCCAAACCATCATCATTTTTATCTAATTTCCCCTTCAGACCAGTTCTATAACCCCTATCAGAATGAGTATCCTTATAACCCAAACCTTGGAAATCAATATGATTACTAATATGGTGATCCTTACATTTTACTGGAACATATGCTTTAACTAAATGTTTGTGTAATTTGTTAATAGGGCCACTTAGGGCCTTAGGGTTTTAAGTTAAAATGTAACCCTCTTAATATGGTTTAGTAAATTATTAAATTGAAGTAAAACTATAGTAACCAAATAATGGTATTGTGAATGGACATTAAAGCTAATTACATAAGGGAATTTATTTAACCAAGGATAAATGTATAAGTGTGGAGTATGGATATTAATTTCCTGTTGTCAAAAATAAGCTTACTCCTATTTTTGGTCAACTAACCCCCTTTTCCTCCCTTTTTTGCTTCAATCTAATTTCTTATATGTTTTAAGCATTTAATAATTCCTAAAAAAATCTTCATCAGATAGGAAATTTCTTCCCTTTTCCGAAGATATACAGAAGTCCTTCTAACTCCTCATATTTTGCCAATGGCGGGACCGACAGGCCTTGGAAGGATTTTTTGCAAAAACCAGGCCGGCGGGCCTGGGGAAGACTTTTCGCCAATGGGAAGATTGTGGACCGGCATGACGGCAGGAGAGATTTTTGCATTTTTCACTTTATGTAAAAGGCACAAGTGGAAAATGCGGGCCGACGGGCCTGGGGATGATTTCTTTTGCTAAGCGGGTCTATGAGGCCATGGAGGAAATTTCACCCAAGTGTAAATTTGGGTCGGCTAGTCTGTGGGGGATTTTGGAAATTTTGCAATTTTCACAAAATGGTGAAGATTTCAAGAGTGGGCCGCGAGCCCGCAAAGTCTTTTTTCCAAATGTAAAGTCACAGACCCGCGATGGTGCCACGTGCCTAAACAGTGCAAATCCAAAGATTAAGCCAAAGGGGCAGTCTCCAAACAAGAGTCAACTCACCATGTGGTCAGAAGTAAAAGAAGGGGATAGAGTCAGTCGTAGAATCGACTTAGTATAAAAGAACCGACGGGTGGCACCACGTATCTCATCACCGTAATTTCAAAGGTGCGACCCAAAGCTGCGACTCAAACAAGCACTGGCCCTCCATGTGTCTAGAGCCAGAAAAGGAAGAATCGGCCATTAAAAATTCTAAACAAAGAAAGGCCTGTGGAAGGATCCACGGGTCAGCACGACGTAGTTTCAAAAGAAAAATCTAGAGGAAGGTCCCAAATGTGTGTTGAGCCTCCATGTTTCTTGGGTCAGACATATAGCCCCGCCAAACAGAAGGGACTAAGCAAAACATGAGAAAATGGAGGTGTGGCCTGCCAAGGGTGCCATGTGTCCCGTTGTCACAATTTAGGGAGTTGGCTATGCGGGTCCCGCCCACAAGGGGTTTTTTGGCATTATAAATGGTGGGACCCTTTAACTCACTAAAGGGACGAGGCAGGTAGTGTTCACTTAGGACCCAAATTAGATAAGTGTGGAAGGGCCAGTGAAAGCTTCCACGTGTCTCATCGGTCCAACTTCAAAGGCACGGTCTAAAAGGTGTTCCCCAAAAGAGTGCTAACTTGCCACATGGTCAGAGTTTGAAAAGGTAAGGTTGACTATTGAGAAGTACAAAATCCTGCGGAGGACTCCACGTGTCTTGTGTGCGCAACTTCAAAGATAAAATCTGGAAGTGGTCCCCAAACATGTGCCATCTCTCCACGTGTCTTGGTTCAGGCACAGTGTCTCCACCAACAGGGGGTCTTGGGAAGAAAATAAAGGAAAATGAACAAGTCCGTGGACAATGCCACATGTATCTTTGGCGAAACTTCAAGAGTGTAAAGGAGGGGGTGAAACCTTAAGATGCGCGGGGTTTCCATGTGGATATGTGCAAACAGACTCCAGACCTGATGAACCTTCAGGAGGCCATATCTTTCAATACAGAAGCTTGAAATCGAGCGAGAGGGGACATTTTAGAGAGCTCTCGGCAGTTGCTACTCACTTGCCACCATTAATGTTTCGACCCGCCATTTTCAAGGCCATCAAGTCTCCCACCTACCACAATTATTAAGAATGGGTTTCCTTTCTTTTCAACCAATAAACACTGACAGGGGCATGCGTGTTGCAATGAATCTCATCATTGTGATAGGTGAATTCAATGCTCCTTCAGGGGCGGTTGGAACATGGTTGGATTTTCCCTCCTTTCTCTCTCTCATTCTTCCTATATATTGTACAAGAGGGACAATTTCAAAGGGTTAGACATTCTTACCTTGTGCCCTCCCTTTTCTTTGCTCTGCCGGTCAATTCGTGGAGTCTCGAACCCTTCCATCCAAATTGTAATGCAATTTATTCCTTTTGGTTGTTGTAATGCACTGTATCAATTCTTGGATCAATAGAATAAGTCCGTGGATGATTTCAACCCTCCCTTATGTTTTATTGATTCTTCCTAATCCTTCATTGCAATCTTGGTCATTCGTGCATGGATATTATTTCACATTTTAATGGTTTGCGTTTAAAGGAAATGCAAATGTTCATCATTCCTTCAGTGCATCATCTCTATTAGATCATATTTTAATTCTTACATCCCCTTAACTCTGTATTCTTGGAAAATTAGAATAGGATTTAGTATAGACCCTCTGAAATCTGAACATGTGAACCTGAACAGAGGAATAGGAGTTGACCTTCATCCGGAGAGCTTCCTTGGTTCACAAAGTCCCACGCTTTGGGGAAAGCTCCATATTATGCAATCACACTGGATGCCCCACTCAAATCTGAGGAAATTCAGGGATGTTGTGATTTTCCAACAATAGTTTTGGCACACCTGTTGGGAAAATAAGTCTTCATTTTTACTACAGCAAAATTGATGTGCACTTGTAGGTTTTCAACTTATAAGGAGATTTGAAATTACAAATCTGGTGACTCCAAAATAGGTAGAACCCACTGGTTTTAATAGCCCAGGCTTGGTAGATTCATGAGAATAATTCAAACTAGATGAAGAACTAGAGAAGGACTATTTTTCTACCTACATTTATCCCCACAAAGAGCAAGGAGAGGAAGAAGAGCCCAAAGGTCTCCATCTCCACCAAACAGGACATTATCGACACCTCCACCTAGTAGGACATTTTTTCAATCGACTAGAGTCCTTTGACCAATTAGGATGGCGCAGCCCAATCCCTATGTCAACTTCACTGGCAGCATCCTGTTGGCTCTCAACCCACAAAATCTAGTTCCAGGTAAAGCACTAAAGAGCATCCCATATTTTACCAGAGAGAACAAGACAACTCTAATTTTCCACATCCAGGATATTACAAATGTCTGTGCAATTCATGAGATCATTTAAATGGATGTTGCAGTCAAGTTATGGGCTTCATATTTTAAGGGTAACACTTTAAAGTGATTCGGGAGTCTAACCGTGGGATCCATCTAGAACTGGGACCATTTGTGCATGGCACTTCATAATCAATTTAGATAGAAAGGAGATAATATATCCTCGTTGGAACAACTAACAACAATTAGGAGGGATTCTAATGAGCAGTTGAACAACTTCAAATTCAGATTCCAACGGACATGGGATAGGATTTCGATGGCCGTGAGACCTACATATGAAGGTGCTTTTCTATACTTCCTTAGATCTTTAAATTCTTATATTGCCATGATGATTCAATCAATGAGAGGTATAACCTTACCCGCATTATATACCATTGCTATTAGAGATGAAAATTTCTTAATTCAGGCTAGTAAACTTTCACCTAGGCCACATATGCCTCTATATCCAGAACTAGGAGCTCCAAGCACTAGTCAAACACCCACATTAGCTCACATGCCTACCCCAAGGAACTAGAGTTCAGCTGAAGCTTCCACCTCATCTTATAGCACTTTAAAAGAGCTACAAGAGGTTATGAAACAACTGTAGAACCTAAGAAATGAGCTAGTGACTATCAAGAGATAGGAAGCTCAGAGTTCTAGGCCGTATCAACCTCAACCTCAATATCAAGCTAGACCCCCATATCAAAAAAATAGACCACCAGCTCAAGATGCAAATCAAAACCAAAACCAAGGAAAACCTCGAGCTGTTAGGCCTTTCTGACCATATTTTCCGAACACAGCTTCAACATCGAGGGCCTTGGTTCCAACACAAAACAAAATGGCATAGGAGTATGACTGGTGTTACCCTTGCAATCTACCTCATAATTAATCAATGTGTTTCAATGGTGCACTAAACAAGGCCTTGATTGTATAGACCATTGGTGTGTCCTAAGAACCTAGTCCAGAGGTAAATCAGTAGTAAGAAGCTCAGAAAGAGGCACCTCCAAGTGAGACCATGCTTGTCAATTGGCAGGCTGAAGATTTATGTGGTATGAATCAAGTTCCACCTCATAGTGTGGCAACAAATACACGGTCTAAGAAGAGGAATATTGGAGAGAGGAAATCTTGTAATTCAAATGGTCCATAGCCCTATGCTACCTCGCAAAGTGTAAATCCCAATGTGTAGAGACAGCCCAAGCCACCTTCCAGACCCGCTCAAGCACTAGTTGTAGTGACCCATGTAAAAGAGAATAATATGCAAGGCAAAGGGTAACAAAGGGATAGCTCATCTCCATTCAACATCATTGAGCAGATGAAGAGGACATGTTGGTGCTCATTTTGATCTCACACCATTTGCCCTGATTTTCCTCTAATCTGCATGTTATGAAACATTTTTTCTCTCGATGTGGGTGTTCTAAAGATTCTACATCCATTTGAAATGCCTTGAGTGTTCTGCAGAATCCATGGTCATGTCCCTCCTTGAAGGATTCTTTGAGTTTTCCCTGTTTTGGCCTTAATTTCTTCAAAATCTGTGAGCTTTACCGTTTTTCCTATTTTTCCCTGACCATGGAAGCTTGAGGATGATCAATTTATATTTGTATGCCTTTTAAAATCCAAATCCATGGTTGAAAGATGTTATGAACCATGATTCACTTGGTTTTATTTCCAAAAAAATTCATCCTTAGCGAAAAAATCAGGTTCGGGGCATGAATGGTGAATTTTTGTTTTTTTAACGATCTGACGGGTGTCTTTTTCCTGTCAAAGTTATTCCTCAGTGTTCATTGGCCACGTGTCTTCTTTTGGTTGGTCAAGGGATGACGGGAAAATACTTTAACTTATCACTTTTTGCTCTTTTGGGAAAAAGGAAAATTTGGTCACGTAGCTCTGCTCAAATATGATTGGTTCTTTCTGTGCTTAGGTGGCTTCTTCTAGTTGGATGGGGCACGATGGGTTTTTTTTTTTAACTTGTTCTTTAGGCTACTTTGGAAAAAAGTTTGAACCCACCCCGTGGCTCCGCCAGGCTTTGATTAAAGCAAATTTTAAGTGGCAGGGAAAAAGTCTTACTTTGACCCCATAGGAGGACACGTGGCAAAGCTAATGGCGGAGATGCGGTCTTTCGGAGGTAAGTTGGATGTTTTTTCCATTATGACGCGTGGAAATTTGAAAATTCAAAGGGGCGGGGAAGCCGACCATCGGAGGCAACTTGGATTTTTTGCCTCTTGTCATCAAAAGGATTAAAATCTCAAAATGGCCAGCCAGCCCTACAAGAATGAGGTCAAAGTTTGCATTGAAAATGTTAAGAGGCAGGGAGGTGGGCCAGCGAGGGCAACTTGGATTTTTTGCCCCTTGATGTTCAAAAAGGCTGAAATCATCAAAATGACCCATGGGCCCAATAGAGATAAGTAAAAACTTGCTCCAGTCAATGGCAGAGGTGAGGACCTTTGGAGGAAAATTGGAAATTTATCCTTTTGTGGAAAAGGGAGTTTAAAGTGAAAAAGGAAGCGTGGTTCTGGTGGGACCCACATGGGGACATGTGTCAAGCCCATTTGTCAAGGATGGAGCTGCGGAGAAAACTTGGAAAATTTTCCCTTTTCCAAAAAAGAAGTGAAATAGTAGAATTTGGCCATTGTTCCTTTGGGACCCACCTTAGGACATGTGTCAGGGTCATTTCTCAAGGGCAAAGCTGCGGAGCAAAATGTGAAAATTTTACATTTTTCCAAAAAAGTGTAAAAGGTAAAAAGGAACCCACAGGCCCGTTTTAAAGTGGATCTCCCACATGTACGGTCCAAATTCAAAATAGAAATCAATGGTAGTTGTGCATCTGTATCTGATTTTTCTACCATTTTCACCCTAGAGCTCCTGAAAGTGTGAGTCTTCATGATTTCTCGATATTGCTTGCATGCCAAACAGGGAAGGGGAGTTAATTTGATATCTAATTTTTTTGAGGAAGATCTGGGGACATATTTTTCCATTAACATGAGATCTAACCTCTGGGCTCGATCCGATCTTCCCTTTTTCCTTCCTGAGCATGCAAAGAACCATATTTGACAGATTAGGGGTAGAAGTGGTTGGCGAGTAGAGGGAAAAGTGATCTACCAGAAGAAGGATTTGAATGCGAGAGATATTTGAAGAGATCCACCCCTTGAACACCTGACAACTTTTTACAGATCTGATTTTGTGAATCGTGATTCGAATCATGTCGAGCACTGGTGCATTCAACGTTTGGGTTTTTTTGGGGGGAAGGCCCTATTGTAAAATGTTATAAATAGGCATGACTTTTCTGTGAAAAGGGTTAGAGGTTGGAGATTGGAATGTTGGAGTGTTAGAGGTTAGAACTGATTTTCTTAGAAAACATCTTGATAGAGCCTGTCTTTCTGAGGGACTATTTGAGAAACCTATATATCTCTTTTGTGTTAGACTTTATCGTGTCAAGGTGGTTGCGGGTGTACAACCATTGACAAGTTATGAGATTTTTCTATAAACTTTCCCTTGCTGATAAGTTTAATCAAATTTGAGTTATTTTGTGTTGACTTTGAGCAATTAGTGTCTACTTTGTTTCAGAATGTCTAAAAGTATTTCTATTTGTTCCTATTGCAATCTTATACTGAAATTTTTGAGAAATCAAACAGGATCTCGTCCCTGTGATAGTTTAATGGTATTTAAAATTTCATTTCAAGAAGATCCTTCATCTTGGATGAGATAAACATATTTAAAATCAATTCACTGTCATTTGTTGATAAAGATTGTCTATAAGTCTTCAGGTGTACCTTAGGCATTGTTAATAAGAAACTATAGTGTTTAATTGAGTTTTCCAATTCGAACCTTCATATTGGAGTCTTAAAGATTATGTGAAAATGTGCTGATTTGAGCCATCATTGAAGCACACCTTCTGGTTGAAGGAACATCTTGACTATTTTGAAGCTTTCTGTTGTGAAGTTGCTCATTATTGGAAAGTCCCTCCAAAGGTCTGGTATAATCAAATTTATCCAGCTTCACCTCCCACCAAAAATTCATTCATAAATAATTGATCATACCCATAATACCCCTGTTTTTCATGTGTGTATACAAATGCATAATTTTTACTACCAAAACATGCAAAAACAATAAGGTTTTCATTGTCTTTAGTGGCCTGAACCTTGCTTAGAAATTATCTCCATTATCTAGAGTGACAACTCATGAAAGTTAGATTTTGTTGCATTGATCATATTTTCTTCAAGGTATTCTTAATAATTTCACAAGGAAGGATATCTCCATCTCCTCCACAAAACAACAAGCTACAAAAAGGGTCCTCTCACCCTTGTTGAGAGGCACAACCATAAATTAGTGAGGATAGGTCAAATCCTCTTGAGGGTGCTACCCATTTCTCCACATCTAAGTGACAAAGAGAAAGTTGCATTCCATCCCTTGCTACAAAAAAAAAACACTAAATGCTATTCTTACATCTAAGCTTCGTACCAAACCTGTGATGTTGCTCATCTTCCGAGGGAGAATAAATTTGGTCACCAACACCTTACTTGCACCACTACTAGGGACATAGTGATTGTAGTTCATATTCAAACCCTGGTAGACACTTCTTATGTGCTCAAAGTGCTAATACATTTTTTCAAACATCATCTTGGGTTTGGGCTTGTAAGAAGTATTTCAAAATTATAAGTGTTATGTGTAATTCTTTCAGTTTCTACACCTAGTGCACTAGTTTTCATTGATAAATCAGGGTGAAGAAAAGTTAGATCATTCCATTTCCAGGTTCTAGTATTGACAGATATTTGATAGATCATATTTTAGTACATTTACACAACTAAGATGGAAATCCTTATGGCGACTACCTATTAATCTAATTCTTGATTAGTACCAGTTTCTTAACCTTTGTCAGGTGAGATTTGTTACTAATCTTTGCAAAGATGGAAGGGAGAAAATCTTTCTTTGTTAGGGATCCTGCTAGGACATTATTTCCAGAGCTAGGAAAAAAACAGTCAGAAGGAAGAAAATCCTGGAGAGTTCTTAGAGATCTGCAGATAAGAAAAGGGATCTCCATTAATGAAAGTGATTCACCTATCATTGAAGACTGCCATTCAAGTGATTTTGAATCAGGTAGCCTCTTTGTGGAATTGAATTCTGCAACTGGAGAGGGGCCTTCATTTGATTTTGAAAAGTTTTCTTCTCATTTTTCCCCTGTCTTTTCAAAAGTTGAAAGGGTTTTCCAAGATACAAGGCCTTTAGGGGATATCCATTTTGAAAGTTATACTCCTGTGTTTCAAAGACCCTCTGCCCCTTATCAATTTGTCTCCCCTCCAGGGTTACCTCCTCAAAACAACATGGCCATGTCCCCACCTGTTATCTCTGTTTTGATTTCACGCCAAAATGATCAGATAACCCCTACAAAATTTTTAAAGCTGGTTTTGCAAAATTTCCTCTTTAAGAGAAAATCAGGTTTTCGGGTTTTACCGACATGTCGACATGAGTTTTAAATGTTTTATGTCTTTTGTTTTCCAAAACCTGAAACCCGCTTCATGTAGAGTCAATTTGGGTTTTCAGACCTTCGGCTCATCGGAACATGCCTTATCCAAAACATGTTTTGTGTCGCCTGTTCCCCGATACCCGAAGTCTGATTTAGTCCTTCATGTCGGGTTTTCAGAACTTTGAAGCATCTAAACATCTCATGCTCTATGTCTTGTGTTTCCCAAAACTCGAAACCTGAATTGTTCTAAGTGCCTTTGTGTCAGGTTTTCAGACCTCTCAAGCATGCTGACATGGCATTAATGCCGAGTTGTCGGGTGAGTTGGCACGTGCCAAGCTGAAGTGTATTAATTGTAAATTTTCCTATAAATATGCGGATTTCCACGTCATTTTCACTAGACGTATTTTTGACTCGTGGATTTTCATACATGCTCCTCCAACCTCAAAACCCAAAAGCTTACATGTGCCCGATTGAATCACCTGTTTTCGATCTTTCCTTTCTCTGGTTGGAGGTATTTCTCTTTCCATTCTTTGTTCCTAGTTTTTATGGATTGATTGCACGTGGGTTCTTCTCATTTTCTTACCGGGTTTTGTGGGATTTTTATTCTTCTTCTTTCTAGAGTTGTTTTCTAAACGGGGTTTAGGTTTTAGGGTCTATTTCTTCAAAATTACCACTTGGTGTTATTTCCTTAGAATTTTCTTATGTGCTTAGTACATGAATGGTAAAAAAGGAGATTACATGTTTGAAATTGAACAAAAAACCCTGTTTTTCTCTTCTCAGGTTTTGAAGGGTGTTGTGCAGTGTCGAAGACCCAAAGTATATTGAAGGTTTGGTGTGTCGGGATTTCTCTAGTTTCTGACATCATCACAAGTGCCAGACTTTCCAGAGTTTCTGACATCATCAGTGGTACCAGAATTTCAAGAGTTTCCGACACTCTCAACGCATCGGGTTTCCTGGATTTCCCGACATCTTCCTAAGTGTGTCGGACTCTTCCGTTCTTCCGACATATCCAGCAGGTCGGGTTTTTCACAGTGTGTGACATCCGCTAATCTCTGAAACTTTCTTCCTTTGACATCCTTCATGTCGGACCCTGGTCCGTCTCAAGAAAAGAACGAGAAGTCAGGAAGAATGAAATACAAGTTTAAAAAGGTGGAGTCACCATCATATATTGATTGCAACTATGACATCCGAGACACAGAGCTCGGGAATATAGATATTGAAGATTTCTGGAGTAGGGTAAGGAGTTTCTCCCAAACTCCATGGATGAAATCTATAGCCAATAGTGGCTTGCCTCTCGCAGCGGGTTTTCCCATGTCCGCTCAGTGTCTGGAATTCATCTTGGCCTGTGCCTCCAGTTATGACTCGGCTTCTCATTCTGTGAGAAGTCAGGCAGGTGAAGTAGCGATCAAATTGGACGGAGGTTACTTCAATGACTTCCTCAAACTAAATAATTTTGAAGAGTATGGAGAGTTGGACATCAAGTCAGCTCAGAAATCCTGGTACAACGATCAGGAAGACTGCATCAAGCATGTAAATAAAAATTTCCTGATCAAGGCCAAGCCGGTTGTCTCTAGATTTCCAAGACTTATCCCCAGGAGTGATTTCATCCAAGAGATCAATGACATCATCACTCTGCTGAGTCGGGTTTTTGGTTTTCCCGAATCAAATGTATTCCAAGGGTGGATGTATCAATTCATGATCACCATCAAGAAGAATCAGCAAGGGATTGACTAGGGCACTCTCATTAGCAATGAGATTGATTCCCAAATGACAACAGTCTTGTCAACAGGGAAATTTTATATGTCTTCATATGTCACATACGGAGCAGCCGGGATGAGGAACTATCTCGGGTTGTATACCAAGGGAAGCAGAACGGTGAACCAGGTGTATCAATACTTCCCTCAATTGACAAAAAATGGATCCAAATACCAATTTAGAAGGGTGGATGACACCTTCTTCTATGAAAACATCTGCAGGCTAAACCCTGAATTGAGGAAGACAAGAGTCTCAGATGAGGCTTGGGCTGAAGTTTCCAAATGGGGATGTGTTTTCTTACAATTCAAGAAATTTACATATCTTCGGGTGGTCATGTACTCGGGAGATCCTTTTTTCCTGCCCCGATATCCAGGGGATAAACTGATATTGATGGAATTAGTTAGGAAGCTATTGGATTTCCATAAATTCCAACAAAGTAAACATAAGGTTGTTGTATCCTTCCCAATTTCTATTGGGAGATACACTTTCTCAACAGTGGTGAAGGCCAAAAATGTTGTCCACGAGCTTTAGGACAAGTTGAAGAAGCATATGAAGCCTTGAGATGGTTTTGACATCCAAGGAGTGCTCAGGGCATATGGAACCCTGCATCTGCACAGGCCAAACATAGAGGATATTTGGGTTTATCTGTGTAATGAGGTTGCTGTTCGCAGAAAGGGTAATAGTAGATTGGCAATCGTTGAGATTCAAAAACTGGAGCTTGCTAATTTACCAGAAGGTACCAGTGACAATGAAAGTGTTTTGGATCTTTCCTATGATGGGATAAATGAAGATCAATATGTTTTCCCACCTATTGATTGGTCAATCAGTGAAAAAGCCTCCATTTCAGATAGGTCGGCTCCAATCCTTGCACACACCAAAGCATGGATCTCTTCTTGGGGAATGAATTTTAAAGATGATAAGTATCAAAAGTTGGCTGCTTCAGAGGCGGGGCCCTCCAAAAAGGAAAAGGACAAAAAATCTTCTAGGGGGGCCTATAAAGGTCAGGTTTGTCAAGAAGAGGAAAGAAAGACAAATCTCTTCAATTATTTCTCTAGCTGAAATGGTGGATGTGCCAGAATCACCAACACCACCAGAAATAGGAGAAATTAATTTGGAAGAAGGAGGAAGCCAGCCTCTGGTTTCATCATTTGTTGATTACCAAACTGAAGAGACCTTGTCTCTTACATCCCAGGCTTTGGAGTCTGAATCTCCGCCTCCCCACTCACAACCACTCCTACCTCGTCATTCTCCATCCACTTCTTCAGTCATGGCCAGTATTTTCTCTGGACTCTCCCCCTCTCTGCTGGAACCCAAGTGATCACCAACACGCCCCCTCCTGTGCCTCTTTTTATTGGATCTACTACCACATCGGTAACTATTCCCCCTCCACTGGTAGAATCTTCTCCCCTTGAGAGTATGATTCCAATTTCTACAACATTGGCAACTTCCTCTGATACGCCGCAATGGCTATTCTAGAAAACTCCGAGGAAGAGGAAGGTAATTGTACCCCTACCAGCCTTTGATTTCAGCTCACTCAAGGCTCCTACTGCAAATTCAGCCAAGAAACCTAAAACAGTTTTAAGGGTTTTGGTGGATGCTTCAGGAGATAAGCTCGCAGAGATTGCCACTCCCTCAACTGACAAAACTAGAGAGGATATAACAGCCTCTGATTATCATATAACTAGGGTGGCTCTAGGGAAAGTGACAGCAGAAGGGGCGCAACAAGATTCACGGGATGCCACAAACGTGCTGTGCCAAAAGTTGAAAGAAACAAAAGACAACAGAGATGAGCTTAAGAGAAAAGTGGAGCAGTTGACAGAGGTTTTTCTTAAACTCTCAAAACCCCTTGAATCCATACCATCTTCTTCTGTCTCTGTCAGATTCGATTTCTCATCAGTGCCTACAATTGAGAAGATTGCTAAAAAAGGAAGGGTGGTTGATGAATGGATCCAAAGGTTGCTCCAACAGGGGAAGGAAGTAATTCAAGACGTTGTGAAAGTTCATCAGTCTTTAGAGGACATTCAAAAGGATGGAGAGAAGATGGATGATGAATTCTCTCAAGAAATTGGACATCTTGATTTGACTTTTGAAGCTCTCCATGTGTTAAAACAAATACCAGCACATCTCTTGGTAGAAGAAGGTATTCTCCCACATACGGATAAGCATTTCCAGCTGACCAAGGCCATCAGGTTCAGAGTAAAGAGTCTCAATGAACCCTGCGGTAAGTTGAGAGAATCAAGGGATAAATTGATTGATGGGAAAAGTGATCTGGAAGAAGAATTGCTGAAAATTTGTCCAAAGGTGTCAGTGGGGAACTCAGGTATACTATCAGCAGATGATCTCTTCAAACAATTCCAAGAGTCTGTTCAGCATGAATCAATGCACGGATTTGGTATTGAGATCATTGATCGGTTTGTAAGGATTGAACATTCTTTGGAGGCCTTGAGAAAGCTCAGAAAAGGATTGAAAAAGCTTCCCGGCAATGCCAGCGATACTCATGAAACCTGCAAAATTTTGAATGATCATTCCACTGCGCCTGATGAGAACGAAATGCAAGGCATAATTCAGAAGTTCTAAGAATTTCAGAACAAACAGTCTCAGCTGGAGGAAGAAAAAAGATGAAGGAGCAAAGGATGACGATTCAGATTAAGTCCCAACGTTTCATGTCATTTCAATCTTGAAATTGACATGTCTTTTTCATTTCTGTTTCGTCACATAGGAAGCAAATTTTGACTTGGTCTCCTGCGTGAGAGTCAAGCAAAATAGAACTCTCTTTTAAAGAACACTATTTTCTAGGATTTATCCTATTTTCTCTCGTTTCCTTTTATTATAAATAAGGGATGCTTATGCATTCTAAAGGGTCGAGATTTTTGGAATATTCAGGAGCTATTGGAAAGAAGAAAAAATTTGTGTTTTCGTTCAATCATTTTGAAGAATAGGAGTTGATATTATTTTACAAACTTTGTGTTGTGGGATATATCTTACTTAAGACAGTGTTCTTATGTTCATGATCTTAAGCTATTCTTTGCATAACATCTTAGTACTTCTAATCATTTCAGACATTATATTTATGATCTAAAGCCCGTATGATTATTTCATGCTCTACGTTTACTCGAAAGGAAATACGTTTCTCTCATTTCCTTTCTATTGTGCTTCTTTCATTTGTAATAGTTTCTAACCTAGTTCATTTATGAAAGCAATACCTTTGAATCGCGTGAATGTGGATTTCGGGATTCTATCCCAACCCCCAATGGTTAGATTAGTGTGAATACTGTATATATTGTTTTTACTGTGTTTTAGATTAGTAATAAGCAGGTAGTCTCACCTATCTTTGAGGAGGGATTTATTCCCATATACTGTGGTTGAACCTCATATTTTGGGTTGAAAAAATATCCAACCAATATTTTTTGGCGACTCCGCTGGGGAATACGGATCAATAGTATAAAGCTTATCCTTTTGGTGTCTGGGGACTCCATATTTGCCTTATTTTCAACAAGGTCTCTTTCCCAGTTCAAGCTAACCTAGAAGATCTTCACTCGGTCCCGCCGAGCCCAGGGTGAAATTGACCCACTCTTTGAGTTGCTACAACATCATAATTTTAGCCTGTCCCCCAATAGCATTGTTCCTAACCGAACCAGAAGTTCTTCACTTGTTTGGAGAAACTGGATCCCCGTTGAATGGGAAGCATCTGTAACTTATCGTGCACTACTCTTATCTAATACTCAGATCCCTATACACACTCTTTTCAGAAGGATGGCAGTGCAACCTGTGCCTTGGGGCGCAGTTATTGGTCCTCTTTCATTAACTCCACCATTGCATGAGTTACCACATGGATCACGTAAAAGCATTCCCAAATTCAATGGGGATGGGAAGCATCATCCTGATGAACATGTTGCATCTTTCTTTGTAGCGTGTGGCATCCTCGGAGTAGCTCATGAAGATGTTTCTGTTCGAATTTTTGTTGAAACATTGCATGGTGTAGCAGGTGAATGGTTTTATCACCTTCCAAATGCATGCATAACAAACTGGACTACCATGCAGACTAAGTTCAAAGTGCGATTCAAACCAGCTGAAGATTCTCATGCCTTGTTAGCTCAGCTTACTCATATGAAGAAGGAATCTCATGAACCCATGCGGGACTTCGTGGCAAAGTTTAATAAATTGATTTAGAAGATTCCAGAGATAGCTGTTCCAACTGGGGAGAATCAGAAATGCTTCTTCATTAATGCTCAGCCTCCTAATGTGAGATTTTTATTAAGAAGGTCGGTTATCCCAGATCTGGCTGTTGCTCAGTCAACAACTATTGAAATAGAAGATGATCTTATTTTGGCTGGAAGAATCAAGAAGGACATACCCAAACTCAAAAATAAAGGTTCTTCTCAAGGTAATACTGATCCTATGTTTCAGAAAATGGCTAATGATTTAATTATTTTAAAAAATCAAATGTCTCAACAGGTGAATAATGTTCTGTATCGGGATATTTCTAGATGGAATTTCAATAACAACAATAGTCCGCCTGCCAGAGATAGGCCACGGTTAACTCCTGCTCAGCCAAGGCTAGCAATTGAAGCTCCTCCCATCAATGCAGTAGTAGAAATAGTTGAAGAAGAGGAAGAACCAGAAGAACAAGGTTCTCTAGAGGATTTTGAAGCTTCAGGATATGCCGATGAGTCTTATGATGATTTGGCTGGTGACTCCAGCATTGGGTATTTGGAATATGATGAAGATGAATGTGTGCCAGATGGTCATTCATTTTCTGTCTTCACTCGGTCCCAATCTCAGAATCCCAGAAAACCTCTTGAAAACACTAAGGAGAAGAATAAGGAACCTCCGATAGCCATAGTTAAGAGGGGTACCCCTATTTCAGCACAAACCGAAAGAGAGGTCACCAAAAAGGTAGCTGCTCCTTATTCTCCTTCTCCTAAGATCAGTGCCTCAGAACAAGATCATGTAATTAGAACTGAGCCTACCATTACTCCTTATACTGCTTTTGACATTGTTGATCATGCAAAGAGAACCAAAATTCAAATGTCGGAAGCAGAATATCTTCAGTTGAATCCTGAACAGTTTGAAAAGCTGGCCAAGTTCATCAGAAGTAAAGCGGCTGTTCCATCACCTTCAAAAGGTCTTCTTCCAAATCCTACTCAACTCCCACCGTAGAACAATCTGACCTCTGCTTCCTCCTCAGGAAAGATTGAACCATTTTATTTGTCTCTACTTATAAATGGGTTTAAACTTAGCAATTGCATCATCGACTTAGGCGCCTCTGATAACGTTATACCAGCAAAAGTGGCCCATGCCCTTGGGCTTACTTTGACTAAGTCGTATGGACGGTGCTATTCCATGGAAACTAAACAAGTCCCTTTGATTGGTCAAATCAAAGATGCACAGTTTGCATTTGTTGCCTTCCCTAAGAAGAGAGTGAAAATGACTATTCTAGTTGCCGATATTCCTACAGCTTACGGTATCCTCTTGGGTAGAGGTTTTTGTAAAGACATCGGAGGAGAGATTAATATGGATTGGACAAAAGCTAAGATCCCAGTCAATGGGGTTCATCAGGTTCTTCATCCTGAACCGCAGGCGAGGTATTTGGTGACCAAATCAGATGATCCAAATTCTTTTTGAAGATGCTAGCTTCGGGAATTATTTCATGACTTCAGAGATACCCATTGTAGATGTCGAGGAAGAAGATCCTAATGCTATTTGGACGCTCGAATTCGATGGTGGCTGCTCAACCACTGGTGTTGTCCTTATATCTCCTAATTCTGAGATTTTCCCATCAGCTTACAAGTTGCAATTTGATAATACTAACAACACGGCTGAATATGAAGCCCTGTTATTAGGATTAGAAATGGCCAGATAGAAGGGAATTCAAAATATCAAAGTTCAGGGGGATGCGGGGCTGATTGTCAATCAGGTCAGGGGTATATATCAGGTGAAAAACGATCGGTTGAAACATTACCGGAACAAATTTTGGGATAGTATAGAATGCTTTGATGCATTTTCTATTAAGGCAGTTTTGAGAGATTATAATGACAAGGATGATTCTTTGGCCATATCTGCATCCCTTCTTCTTCCTCATCCTCAGTTCAAGCAAGATACATACTCTATCGAGATTGTGTACCGTCCTAGTATCCTAGATAATGCAACTCACTGGCAAGTGTTCAATGATGATCAACAGGTGTTGGCTTTTCTAGAAAAGGCTGACAATTTCAGCGAGTTATATTTTGAAGGTTCGGAATCAGCTTTCCGTGAAACTATCTCAGATCCATATCAAGAGGTTGATGGTGAATTTATTCAGCTTAAAGGCAACAAGATACCAAAAGGTTTGGTTTCTTTGGAGGGATTGTTTGATAAGCATGATCGTTTTATTCAAAACAAAAGGCAAGTTGAAGGAGCTTCTTCCTCTGAAGTAGATCAAATCAATCTAGGTTCGTCTGATCAACCTCGGATGGTGAATATTGGGAAATGTTGTTCCCTTGAAGAGAAGGCGAGATTCACTTTGCTTCTGAAGAGATACATCGATGTGTTGGCCTGGTCTCATGCAGATTTAAAATCCTTCAAGCCCAAAAATGTACAGCATAGTATCCCTTTGAAGTCTGATGTGAAGCCGTACAGACAAAAGTAAAGACATTACAATCCCAAGATCTCAGGAACTATCCTGGTGGAAATTCAGAAGATGTTAGATGCTAGGATTATTTTTCCAATCCATCACTCCACTTGGATTGCTAACATTGTTCCTGTCAGGAAGAAGAATGGTGAGATCCGAATCTGTGTTGACTTCCGGAACTTGAATCAGTCCTCACTGAAGGATAACTATCCCTTGCCTATCATGGATCAGGTATTACAAACTGTTACTGGATCAGAAATGCTATCCATGCTCGATGGATTTTCAGGATATAATCAATTCGAGGTAACCACAGAGGATCAACACAAGACGGCCTTCACGACCCCATGGGGTACCTTTGCTTATAGGAGGATGGCTTTCGGCTTGATCAATGCCGAAGCCACTTTCCAGAGAGCTATGGACTTGGCATTCAAAGACCTGATGGGCAAGGTCATAGTTGTGTATTTAGACGACTTGACCGTTTTCTCTAAAAAATGGAGTGATCATTACGATCATTTAGAGCAAGTACTTTTGAGATGCAGACGTCACGAGATTTCATTAAATCCCAAGAAGTCCATGTTCAAAGTGACCGAAGGAAAATTGCTGGGTCATATTGTGACTAGAGAAGGAACCAAAATTGACCCAGAAAGGGTAAAGGCCATTCAGAGCCTTACCCTACCCACAAGTAAAACCGGAGCTCATTCTTTCTTCGGAAAGGTCAATTTCCTGAGAAGGTTTGTACCTGATTTCGCTGACAAAAGCAAGGATATCCTTGGGATGATGAAAGGAAAAGTTCCATTTCGATGGAGTACAAAAGGGAAGCTTGCATTCAAAGAAATCAAAAGGGCAGTTGCTTGCACTCCTATCTTAGTATGTCCGGACTTCAAAAAATATTTCATCATGTATAGCTACGCCTCTACCCACACAGTGTCAGCCATCCTGATGCAGGAAAATGGGGAAGGCATTGAAGCTCCCATCGCGTTCATGAGTTGCCCATTGAAGGAACATGAATTGAAGTTGTCACAGATTGAAAAGCATGCTTACGCAGTGGTACGAGCAGTGAAAAATTTCAGGTACTATGTGCTGAGTTCCCATACTCTCGTTCTCATTCCTGATACTGTCGTTAAATCCATTTTGACTCAACAAGAGATGGGAAGTCAACGAGGTACTTGGATAGCTAAAGTTCAGGAGTACGACTTGGACATCAGACCTACCAAGTTGGTACGAGGAAGGGGCCTGTGCCAATTAATTACAGAAAATCATGCCAAAGCAGAGTGTGAAAAGACTCAAGACGCTTCTTCAAAGCTGTCCACGGTGCTTTTCATGAGTAAAATTGATGAATGGTACACGGACATTGCTTTCTTTCTAACTTATGGTGAATGCCCTCTGCATTTAAACCAAAAGGAGAAGAGGACAATCAAGTTGAGATCTGTAAAATACCTTTTGTGGGATAACGGAATATATAAGAAGGGTATTGATGGTGTTTTCCTGCGTTGTGTTGATAAATCACAACAGGTAAAGTTGTTAGAGTCCTTCCACAGCCTAGCATGTAGAGGAAAATTTTCTTCTATAACAACTTATAAGATCCTACGTGCTAGGTACTATTGGCCTACTCTCTTTCGAGATTCAGCAGAGTGGGTGTCAAAGTGTGAAGCTTTTCAACATTTCGTTGGTCGCCCCAAGTTAGCAGCTCCTCCCCTGAAGCCTTTAGTGATTGAAGAACCTTTTCGCCAGTGGGGAATTGATTTCATTGGAACATTGAATCCTGCCTCTAGTGCCGGACAAAATTACGTGCTGACTGCTACAAACTATTTTACCAAGTGGGTAGAAGCCGCACCAATCAAGCAAGCAACCTCTGAAGCTGTTTGCAAGTTCCTTAAGGAAAATATAATTTTCAGATTCGGTGTGCCTCATAAGATTGTAGTTGATAATGCCTCTAATTTCTCGTCGCATGAGTTGACAGAATTTTTCTATGGATTCGGTATCACTCTGGCTCACTCATCTGATTATTATCCCCAAGGCAATGGGCAAGCTAAATCCAGCAACAAGAACCTGGTTACCATTATTAGAAAACTAGTAGATGAAAACCAGAGGACATGGCACAAAGCATTGTATGATGCGTTGTGGGCTGATCGAATCACCCCAAAGCGAGCCATAGGGATGTCTCCTTTTCAAGTGCTATACGGGATTGATGCTGAGATACCTATCTCAGTGGAGTTACCCACCTTGCAGTTGGCCAAAGCAGTTGAAGATACGGCCTTTCAAAATTCTATTGAAAATAAGGTAATGTACCTAGCCAGGCTAGAAGAGGAATGAAGCAAGGTGGTTGATCGCATCACAGATCATCAGAGCAGAGTGAAGACAATTTTTGACAAGAAATCAAAGCAGCGTAATTTCCAGATTGGAGACCTGGTGTTGCTTTGGGATAAGAGGAGGGAACAAAAAGGAATGGACGGGAAGTTTGATTCTTTGTGGAAAGGGCCTTTCAAGATCCATGAGCTGAATGGTGAAAATAGTTTCCTTCTATCATATTTGGATGGAGGGTTACTCCCTTTACCTTTTAGCGGACAACATCTAAAGCTGTTCCATCACTAATGCAAGATGTTATCTTGCATTGTACATATTTTACTTTTGTTGTGTGTTTGCTTTTGGTTTTCTTTCTTTCTTTGTTTTGTTTTGTTTTGTTTTTCTTCTTTCCAGAATCCATAGCCTAATGGATAAAGACCAGAGATTTTGAGTTCTCTTCCTTTGGTATTACAAAGAAAGTCCCCAGCTGGAGCCAGCTGTTATCTCTGTTTTGAGTTCACGCCAAAACGATCAGATAACCCCTACGAAATTTTTAAAGCTGGTTTTGTAAAATTGCCTCTATAAGAGAAAATCAGGTTTCTAGGTTTTACCGACAGGTCGACATGAGTTTTAAATGATTTATGTCTTGTGTTTACCGAAACCCGAAACCCGCTTCATGTAGAGTCAATTCGAGCTTTCAGACCTTCGGCACATCGGAACATGCCTTATCCAAAACATGTTTTGTGTCGCCTGTTCCCTGATACCCAAAGTCTGATTTAGTCCTTCATGTCGGGTTTTTGGAACATTGAAGCATCTAAACATATCATGCTCTATGTCTTGTGTTTCCTGAAGCCCGAAACCCGAATTGCTCTAAACGCCTTTGTGTCGGGTTTTCGGACCTCTCGAGCATGCTGACATGGCGTTAATGCCGAGTTGTTGGGTGAGTTGGCACGTGCCAAGCTGAAGTGTATTAATTACAAATTTTCTTATAAATATGTGGATTTCCACGTCATTTTTACCGGACGTATTTTTAACTCGTGGATTTTCGTACATGCTCCTCCAACCTCGAAACCCAAAATCTCACTTGTGCCCGATTGAATCGCCTATTTTCGATCTTTCCTTTCTCTGGTTGAAGGTATTTCTCTTTCCATTCTTTGTTCCTAGTTTTTATGGATTGATTACGCGTGGGTTCTTCTCATTTTCTTATCGGGTTTTTTGGTATTTTTATTCTTCTTCTTTCTGGAGTTGTTTTCTAAACGGGGTTTAGGTTTTAGGGTCTATTTCTTCGAAATTACCACTTGGTTTTATTTCCTCAGAATTTTCTTATGTGCTTGGTACATGAATGGTAAAAAAAGAGATTGCATGTTTGAAATTCAACAAAAAACCCTATTTTTCTCTTCTCGGGTTTTGAAGGGTGTTGTGCAGTGTCGAAGACCTGAAGTATATTGAAGGTTTGGCGTGTCGGGATTTCTCCAATTTTCGACATCATCACAAGTGCTGGACTTTCCAAAGTTTCCGACATCATCAGCAGTGCCGGAATTTCCAGAGTTTCCGACACTCTCAGCGCATCGGGTTTCCTGGATTTCCCGACATCTTCCTCAGTGTGTTGGACTCTTCCGTTCTTCCGACATATCCAGCAGGTCGGGTTTTTCACAGTGTGCGACATCCCATGATCTCCGAAACTTTCTTCCTTCGACATCCTTCATGTCGGACCCTGGTTCATCTCAAGAAAAGACCGAGAAGTCAGGAAGAATGAAATACAAGTTTAAAAAGGTGGAGTCTCCATCATATATTGATTGCAACTACGAAATCCGAGACACAGAGCTCAGGAATATAGATATTGAAGATTTCTGGAGTAGGGTAAGGAGTTCCTCCCAAACTCCATGGATGAAATCTATAGTTGATAGTGGCTTGCCTCTCGCAGTGGGTTTTCCCATGTCCGCTCAGTGTCTAGAATTCATCTTGGCTTGTGCCTCCAGTTATGACTCGGCTTCTCGTTCTGTGAGAAGTCAGGCAGGTGAACTAGTGATCAAATTGGATGGAGGTTACTTTGATGACCTCCTCAAACTGCCCAATTTTGAAGAGTATGGAGAGTTGGACATCAAGTCAGCTTAGAAAGCCTGGGACAATGATCAGGAAGACTACATCAAGCATGTAAATAAAAAGTTCCTTATCAAGGCCAAGCCGGCTGTCTCCAGATTTCTAAGAGTTATCCCCAGGAGTGATTTCATCCAAGAGATCAATGACATCATCACTCTGCTGAGTCAGGTTTTTGGTTTTCCCGAATCGAATGTATTCCAAGGGTGAATGTATCAATTCATGATCACCATCAAGAAGAATCAGCAAGGGATTGACTGGGGCACTCTCATTAGCAATGAGATTGATTCCCAAATGACAACGGTCTTGTCAACGGGGAAATTTTATATGTCTTCATATGTCATATACGCAGCAGCCGGGATGAGGAACTATCCTGGGCTGGATACCAAGGGAAGCAGAATGGTGAACCAGGTGTATCAATACTTCCCTCAATTGACAAAGAAGGGATCCAAAGACCAATTCAGAAGGGTGAAAGATGCCTCCTTCTATGAAAACATCTGCAGGCTAAACCCTGAATTAAGGAAGACAAGAGTCTCATATGAGGCTTGGGCTAAAGTTTCCAAATGGGGATGTGTTTTGTTATAATTCAAGAAATTTACATATCTTCAGGTGGTCATGTACTCGGGAGATCCTTTTCGCCTGCCTCGATATCCAGGGGATAAACTGATATTGATGGAATTAGTTAGGCAACTGTTGGATTTCCATAAATTCCAACAAAGTAAACATAAGGCTGATGTATCCTTCCCAATTTCTATTGGGAGATACAGTTGCTCAACAGTGGTGAAGGCCAAAAATGTTGTCCACGAGCTTCAGGACAAGTTGAAGAAACATATGAATCCTCCAGATGGTTTTGACATCCGAGGAGTGCTTAGGGCGTATGGAACCCTGAATCTGCACAGGCCAAACATAGAGGATATTTGGGTTGATCTGCGTAATGAGGTTGCTGTTCGCAGAAAGGGTAATAGCAGATTGACAATCGCTGAGATTCAAACACTAGAGCTTGCTGATTTACCAAAAGGTACCAGTGACAATGAAAGTGTTTTGGATCTTTCCTATGATGGGATAAATGAAGATCAATATGTTTTCCCACCTATTGATTGGTCAATCAGTGAAAAAGCCTCCATTTCAGATAGGTCGGCTCCAATCCTTACACGCACCAAAGCATGGCTCTCCTCTTGGGGAATGAATTTTAAAGATGATAAGTTTTCAAAGTTGGCTGCTTCAGAGGTGGGTCCCTCCAAAAAGGAAAAGGACAAAAAATCTTCTAGGGGGCCTATAAATGTTAGGTTTATCAAGAAGAGGAAAGAAAGACAAATCTCTTCAATTATTTCTCCAGCTGAAATGGTGGATGTGCCAGAATCACCAACACCACCAGAAATAGGAGAAATTAATTTGGAAGAAGGAGGAAGCCAGCCTCTGGTTTCATCATTTGTTGATTACCAAACTGAAGAGACCTTGTCTCTTACATCCCAGGCTTTGGAGTCTGAATCTGCACCTCCCCCCTCACAACCACTCCTAGCTCCTCATTCTCCATCCACTTCTTCAGTCATGGCTAGTATTTTCTCTGGACTCTCACCCCTCTCTGCTGGAACCCAAGTGATCACCAACACGCCCCCTCATGTGCCTCTTTTTATTAGATCTACTACCACATTGGTAACTATTCCCCCTCTACTGGTAGAATCTTCTCCCCTTGAGAGTATGATTCCAACTTCTACAACATTGGCAACTTCCTCTGATACACCGCAATGGCTACTCGAGAAAACTCCGAGGAAGAGGAATGTAATTGTACCCCTACCAGCCTTTGATTTCAGCTCACTCAAGGCTCCTACTGCAAAGTCATCCAAGAAACCTAAAACAGTTTCAAGGGTTTTGGTGGATGCTTCAGGAGATAAGTTCACAGAGATTGCCACTCCCTCGACTGACAAAACTAGAGAGGATATAACAGCCTCTGATTATCAAATAACCCTGGGGTGGCTCTAGGGAAAGTGACAGCAGAAGGGGTGCAACAAGATGCACGGGATGCCACAAACGTTCTCTGCCAAAAGTTGAAAGAAACAAAAGACAGCAGAGATGAGCTTAAGAGAAAAGTGGAGCAGTTGACAGAGGTTTTTCTTAAACTCTCAAAACCCCTTGAATCCATACCATCTTCTTCTGTCTCTGTCGGATTCAATTTCTCATCAGTGCCTACAATTGAGAAGATTGCTAAAAAAGGAAGGGTGGTTGATGAATGGATCCAAAGGTTGCTCCAACAGGGGAAGGAAGTAATTCAAGACGTTGTGAAAGTTCATCAGTCTTTAGGGGACATTCAGAAGGATGGAGAGAAGATGGATGATGAACTCTCTCAAGAAATTGGACATCTTGATTTGACTTTTGAAGCTCTCCAGGTGTTAAAGCAAATACCAGCACATCTCTTTGGAGGCCTTGAGAAATCTCAGCAAAGGATTGAAAAAGCTTCCCGGCAATGCCAACGATACTCATGAAACCTGCAAAATTTTGAATGATCATTCCACTGGGCCTGATGAGAACGAAATGTAAGGCATAATTCGGAAGTTCCAAGAATTTCAGAACAAACAGTCTCAGCTGGAGGAAGAAAAAGATGAAGGAACAAAGGATGACGATTCAAATTAGGTCCCAACGTTTCATGTCATTTCAATCTTGAAATTGACATGTCTTTTTCATTTCTGTTTCGTCATGTAGGAAGCAAATTTTGACTTGGTCTCTTGCATGAGAGTCAAGCAAAATAGAACTCTCTTTTAAAGAACACTATTTTCTAGGATTTATCCTATTTTCTCTCGTTTCCTTTTATTATAAATAAGGGATGCTTATGCATTCTAAAGGGTCGAGATTTTTGGAATATTCAGGAGCTATTGGAAAGAAGAAAAACTTTGTGTTTTCATTCAATCATTTTGAAGAATAGGAGTTGATATTATTTTACAAAATTTGTGTTGTGGGATATATCTTACTTAAGACAGTGTTCTTATGTTCATGATCTTAAGCTATTCTTTGCATAGCATCTTAGTACTTCTAATCATTTCAGACATTATATTTATGATTTAAAGCCCGTATTATTATTTCGTGCTCTGCGTTTACTCGAAAGAAAATACGTTTCTCTCATTTCCTTTCTATTGTGCTTCTTTCATTTGTAATAGTTTCTAACCCAGTTCATTTGCGAAAGCAATACCTTTGAATCATGTGAATGTGGATTTCAGGATTCTATCCCAACCCCCAAAGGTTAGATTAGTTTGAATACTTTATATATTGTTTTTACTGTGTTTTAGATTAGTAATAAGCAGGCAACCTCACCTGTCTTTGAGGAGGGATTTATTCCCATATACTGTGGTTTAACCTCATATTTTGGGTTGACAAAATATCCAACCAACACCACCTAAACCTCCATTTTTTGTAAATACCTTTGGTCCTGTAAATTTTATAGGAATGGCTAGTTATCCAAATGAAGTCCCCCAAGATGTAAGAAATAGATTACCAAAGTTCCAAGGAAACAACACTATAACTGGTGATCAACATCTAAATATTTTCATCAATATTATGGAAGACTTTGAGATTGAACATGAATATGTATATATCAAATTGTTCATCCATACTTTGGAAGAGGATGCAAGGGATTGTTATAAAGTATTGCCAGATAATTCCATTGATTCTTGGATAGAGATGAACAATGCATTTAGATTGCAATATGGTGATAGAACTGACCCTAGGTTTCTTCTATAAGAATCTGAAAACATCAAGAAGAATCCTTATGAGTCAGTACATGATTTCAACACAAGGTCTAAAAATACCTTGAGGAGATTTCTTGTTAGCTTAAGGCCATGTGATGAATCATGTTTGATCAAATATTCAGATGCATTTGATAAAAAGGCTTCTTACTACTTGAGGGACAAAAACCCTACTAATTTGAGGAAGGCCTTCACCATGGCTCTGTAAATAGAGAACAACATCAAGGCAATTGGAAAGCCTCCAAAAAGGGAGGGTGTAAAAATAATTAACCTAGAAAATCCTCAAACAAGTAAGGTTGCTGATTTGGAGGAAGTTGTGAAAAACTTGGCAGGGGATGTCAAAGAAATATCATACAAATTAGCCCAGGAGGAAAAAGGAATTGGGCAGAGTTTACAAGGTCAGTACAAGCAAAAAGGCTAAGACAAGTTTATAAGTCATTATAGAAATGATCAGAGACTTGATGATAGAGGCAAGGGACTTGTTGCATTTTCAAATAAATAGTTCCAGGCCAGGAAAAATAGAATGGTACCTGATCCTTTAGCTTCCAGAGTTACTATTATGGAGGAGACAAATGTCATTGATTGGTTTGATAGATGTTTCATGCCCCATGCTCCATGTGAAGAAGATCAACAGGAAGAGGAATAAGTAGGTGATGATAATGATGATGATGTTTACATGATGGGTTTCTCCACGAGCTCACAACAAGGGGAAACTTCAACTGAAGTAATCAATGCTAGAAATGCTACTCATTTTTGGGATTGTATCCACCAGGTACCTATTCTTCCTCCCTCTCATACTTTAGAAGTAGATACTGTACAAGCCTTTGAATTTCCCAATAATGACTTTGAATATTTAAGAGCTTGTATGATAAAGAAGTATGACGGAGGAATCTCATCTGAGGAGGACAGGGAGTTGTTGATGAACGTTGTTGTTTCCAAAAAGAAGGAGTATAACACAAAAGTAGGGTTGTCAAAGGGACAGGGCCTCAGGCCAAGCCAAAAAATCTATTTCTGTCAAATATTCCTAAAGAGGATCCTAAGAAAGATGCATCTTCCAAAGGCCATGTTGTCCCAAGAAAAACTCATACCCCTCCTCATGCTCAAGCTGTTTAAAATATTGTGCCATCTAATGAGTGTGCCAACATTATTTCCAATGCTGCCTTGACAAATTATGTCCTTTATGATATTGCCAAAGTCTTGAGTCAGATCAAGATCTCAATCCCAATTGTTGAGTTGCTTAGGATTCTTGATCACAAGAAGAGGGAATTAGAGTATTTTGGACTAAAGGAGGAGAGGAGTTCCCTAGGTAGAAATGTAAATATTGTGGAGAATCCTATAATCATTGAAGAACTAGAAGCACCACCAGCATCAAAAGAGCTAGATGAACCACCTGAGGTTTATTTTGGGACATCCTTGGAAGATTCTCAGCTAAATGTGGATCCATTCTTCACAACTCTGATCATTATTGATAGACTGTTGCATAACTGCATGTTTTATTTAGGGGCATCATGCAATGTTATGCCTCTGGAAGTTATGAATGAACTAAACATCAAGGTAATAGCAACATATGGGAAGTGCACTACCATGGGTTATAGAGAGGTGCCAGTGGTGGGATGTGTGAAAGGTCTGGTGGTACAACTTGCATCCTATCTGGGTAGGAACTTGAAGCTTGATGTTGTTATTGTTGATTGACCAGCCAAGTGGGGTATGCTGTAATATAGAAAATGGGCTGCAAGTGTCGGTGGGAGTGTTCAAATGGATATGTCCTATGCCACCATCCCAATTGAGTGAAGCCTTGTCAAGTTATAAGGGGAAAAGAAGATGTTTTACCTTATTGAAGATCCCAACAATGCATCTTATGAAGTATTATACGTGAGTGTTGATGCTATTAACTTTGTAGGAATTGCTGATGGAAAAGAGCACAAGATTGAAGAATGCAAGTGTCTTGAGTAGGTAGGCTCTCCTTGGACTTTATTGTTTGATGGGGCTTGCTCAAAGTTTAGAAATGGTTCTAGTGTTGTTCTGATCTCTCCAGGCCGAGAAGAGTTTATATTTTCCTTCAAACTCAACTTTGAGTGCACTAATAATATTGTCGAATATGAGGCACTATTGTTAGGTCTGAGGATTGCTTGGAAATATGGTGTTAAAGACATCATTGTCAAAGGATATTCAAAATTAATTGTAAAGCAAGTCAGAAAACTTTATGCCACAAAAAATTAGCGAATGAAACAATACAAGCATGTAGCTTGGGATCTAATTGAGATTTTTTATTCATTCAATATTATGCATCATGATAGGAGGTTCAATGATTTGGCAAAAAAAATTTATGTGTTGGGATCTCAGTTTGATAATTGTATAGCATCCCCATATTGTGAATATGATGTTGAGGTGTTAACTAGGCCATCTATTCCCAACAACATTAAACATCGGCAAGTTTTTGATGATGATGCTCAGGTCAAAATATTTCTAGAAAACAAATGGGAGTTTGCTGATAAAAATATTGATTGGGAGACAATGGTGTGTGTAGTAGAGGGTAAAGAAACCTTGTTTGGAAAAGTCATCATCAAGTTAAAGACTAATAGCATTCCTAGAGGGTTGGTTTCTCTTGAATCCAACTTTGATAATTTTGATCTCATTATAAATAGATGCATATCAGCCTAAAGGGATATTGAGGAGCATGACCTTTGCACAAAAGAGAAACCAGGGAAGATCTAGTTGGGAAGCAATCTCAGCAAGGAGGAAAAACAGTCTTATGTCTAATTGCTAAAAAAATATCAAGATTGCATGGCTTGGAATTATTTTGAACTAAAGGCATATAGAGAGGATCTATTTCAACATGGGATTCCCTTGGAATCTAATGAAAAACCATTCAGGAAGAAACAAAGGCCAATCAATCCACTCCTATCTCCAAAAATGCAAGAGGAACTCAAGAAACTGAGGGATGGAGGGATTATTCAACCTACAAGGTATTCTTCTTGGGTTGCAAACCTAGTACCAATTAGAAAAAATAATTTTGATATCAGGATGTGTGTGGACTTCTGAAATCTGAACAAAGAATCAATGAAGGATAATTATACTTTACCAAACATGGAAAACATGTTGTAGCTAGTGACTGGTTCTAAGCTACTTTCTACCCTGGATGGTTTCTCTGGTTATAACCAAGTTGTGGTGAAGGAATCAGAAAGAATTAAAACAGCCTTTACCACTCCTATGGGGACTTATGTACATGTTAGGATTCCCTTCAGACTGATTAATGTTGGAGTAACCTTTCAGAGAGCAATGGATGTTGCTTTTGATGGTTACATCAATGACTTTATTGTTGTCTACCAATATGATGTAACTATGTTCTCCAGGAAGAGAAGTGATCATTTGCAGCACTTGGAGAAAATGTTGATAAGATGTAGAGAATATGGCATTTCACTCAATCTAAAGAAGTGCCATTTCAGAGTACAGAAGGAAAAATTGCTTGGTCACATTGTGTCACAAGAAGGAGTAATGATTGATCCAAAAAGGGTAGAGGCCATCAACAAGGTCCCAATTCCAAGAACCAAGAAGGGGATTGGGTCCTTCTTTGGGCAGATAAAATTTATCAGGAGATTCATATCAAACTTTTATGAGTTGACCATTCCAATCACTGACATGCTAAAGATGGTTTAGACCATCAAATGGGAGGATGATTCCATTCAATATTTCAATGGGATCAAGGAGGCATTAAAGCGTGCCCCTATTTTAGCAGCTCCAGATTATAAGAATCCTTTCCAACTGTTTTCTTTTGCTTCAGAGAACACTATTGCATATGTCTTGTTGCAAAAGATGATGAAGAGGATGAGAGGCCAATTGACTTTTTCAATAAGGCATTGTAGGGGGCTGAGCTGAAATACACTATTATGGAGAAACATGAATTTTACTTGGTAAAAGCAACAAAGTTTTTTAGGCCTTACATTCTAAGTTCCAAAATTGTTGCTTATGTTCCCCACACCATGGTCAAAGATATCTTATCAGAGATGGAAGTCTCAAGCAAAAGATGCGGATGGGTGAACAAGTTACAAGAATATGACATGGATATCCAAACCATGAAGTTGGTGAGAGGTTTTGGCTTGGCTAAGCTTATGGCTGAGAGAAACTTGCAAACTATTGAGGTAAATGAAGTAGAAGAAAGTAGGGTAGATGTTTTTGAAAAATTGATGAGTTTTGATTTGTAAAAAGATGTAATTTTTTATCTTAGACATCTATACTACCCTGAGCATTTGAGTAAGAACTAGAAAAGAGCGCTTATGTTGGCTTCCCAGAAATGTGTCATTACTGATTATGGGTTAGCTTGGAAAAACCCTGAGGGAGTTTTTTTAAGGTTCATTACTGAATATGAAGCCCCCAAGATCATTTTTGATCTTCATGGAGGAGTTTGTGGGGGGAACTTTACTAGAAGAGTCACAACACACAAGATCTTGAGGGCTAGTTATTGGTGGCCAACTCTCTTCAAGGATACAAATCTTTTGGTTAGAAGATGTGACAGTTGCCAATGCTTCTCTAGAATACTGAAAGCTTCAGTCTCCCTGCCTTTGAAACCTGTATCAATTGAAGCCCCATTCAAGCAATGGGGGATGGATTTCATTGGTGAGATTTCAGAACCTTCAAGTGCTTTCCATAAGTGGATTCTTATAGCCACTGATTACTTCACCAAATGGGTGGAGGAAATCCTCACCAAAAGAGCAACACACAAAACTGTCATGGATTTTATGTTAAACCATATCATCTACAGGTTCAAGGTGCCAGTTATAATTTTTACTGACAATGCCATGAGCTTTAGAACTAAACCCTTGGTGGCAATGTGCAAATAATATGGGATCAATTTGACATATGCTTCTAATTACAATCCCCAAGGAAATGGAAAAGCTAAGTCTAGTAATAAAAAATTGCTGAAGATTATCAGAATAACATTGGATCTAAACAAGAGAAAATGGGGTGAGAAATTGAATTTTTATTTTTGGGTTGACCGAATTATTATTAAAAGAGCCACTAGAAAGAGTCCATTTGAGTTGGTATATGGAGCTTAGGCCCTGTTTCCGCTGCATATGCAATTATCCTCACATCAGTTCATTCAACATCTAGAAGACCAAGAAGTAAGTCCATATGATATCTGCATTAACCAGATTGTTGAACTTGATAGAAGAAAGGAGGGCATCCCACCAAAGGCATGTAAAGTTTAGAGAAAAGCTGAAGAAGTTGTTCGACAAGAAGGTCACCCCAGAAGCTTTCAATGTTTGAGATCTCGTGCTATTATGGGATAGCAAGTCTGAAGATAAGGGAAAGCATGGTAAATTTGATGCACTGTGGATGGGCCCTTACTCCATAGACATTTGGATTGGTGAGCATACCTTCTTCTTAAAGGATTTGGATGGAAAATTACTTGAATTTCCTGTTAATGGCAGAAATTTGAAGTATTTCTTGGATTGATTCCCTAGAACCAAGGTGAACATCACTTGTACAGTGTATAGTTTGTTGGTTTGTTTTCTGTCTTTCGTGTTCTTATTCGTTTTGGCCTCTGGTAGCCTGTTTTTGTTGGTTTCTTTGTTCATTTTTGGGGGAAGGTCTAGGTTTTGTGTTTTGCAAGTTGACTGCTTTTCCCAATGGATATTTTTGGAACTTGGTCTACCTTTTTCCTTGTGGCACTCACAGGGAGTGCCCATCCCTGAGTCAGAGCCAATGTTGTTGCTCATTTTGATCTCGCACCATTTGCCATGATTTTCCTCTAATTTGCATGTTATAAAAAATTTTGTCTCTCGATGTGGGTGTTCTGAAGCTTATACCTCCATTTGAGATGCCTTGAGTTGTCTGCAAGATCCATTTTCATGTCCCTCCTTAAAGGATTCTCTGAGTTTTCCCTATTTTTTCCCTAATTTCTTCAAAATCCGTGAGCTTTGTCGTTTTTCCTATTTTTCCCCGACCATGGAAGCTCGAGGATGATAAATTTATATTTTTATGCCTTTGAAAATCTAAATCCATGGTTGAAAGATGCTCGGAACCATGATTCACTTGGTTTTGTTTCAAAAAAAATTCATCCTTAGTGAAAAAATTAGGTTTTGGGCATGAATAATGAATTTCTATGTTTTTTATGGTCTGACGGGTGTATTTTTCCTGTCAAATTTTTTCCTCAATGTTCAAAGATCACATGGCTTCTTTTGGTCAGTCAGGGGATAGTGGGAAAATTCTTTAACTTATTACTTTTTTACTTTTTTGGCAAAAAGGCAAATTTCGTCCTGTAGCTCCGCTCAAATCTGACTATTCTTTTGGTGCTTATGTGGCTTCTTCTAATTGGATGGGGCGTGGCAGGTTTGTTTTTTTTAATTTTTCTTTTAGATACTTTGGCAAAAATTTTAAACCCACCCAGCAGCCCCGCCAGGATTTGATGAAAGCAAATTTAAAGTGGCAAGGAAAAAGTCTTAATTTGACCCCGCAAGAGGACACTCAGAAAATCTAATGGCGGAGATGTGGGCCTTGGGAGGTAAGTTGGATGTTTTTCCCTTTTGGTAAAATGGAGTAAAGTTATAAAATGGAAGCACGCCCCCGCCAAATCATTTTGGAAGCCTTAAGGTTTTTAAAGATACGTCATTGTGACGCGTGGCAATTTGAAAAGTCAAAGGGGCGGGGAAGCGGACCATCAGAGGCAACTTGGATTTTTTTCCTGTTGTCATCAAAAGGATTAAAATCTCAAAATGGCCTGCAAGCCCAACAAGAACGAGGTCAAAGTTGGCGTTGAAAATGTTAAGAGGAAGGGAGGTGGGCTAGTGGGGCAACTTGGATTTTTTTCCCCTTGATGTTCAAAAAGGATGAAATCATCAAAATGACATGCGAACCTGATAGAGAAAATTCAAAAAAATCTCTAGTCGATTGCGGAGGTGTGGACCTTTGGAGGAAAATTGGAAAATTTTCATTTATTGGAAAAGGGATTGTTATCACCGAATCACAGCACCCTTATATTCACACAAGTGCATATACTTGAGCTCATGGTGTGATTGGATAACATGGGTACTATCTCCAAGTTGTGGGACTTGCTACTTGAGATAGACCTATAGAGAAAGTTGGTTCTTACTCCTAAACTACCTGCCATAATCTACTCTAATGAAAGTAAGACTATATTTCCTAATCTACCTTTCTAAGGGACCAAGGAGAGAGAATGCATGAAAATGAAATCCTACACTAAAGCGGTGATACACCAGAAAAGGAGGGATGTGAGTGTAGTCTTCCAATGCCTGAGATACAGAAGCGAAGTGCACACTAGAAGGTGTGATGACAGTTCTCCATAATATAGTAAAATTCATTCACAACAACATCTGATACATATAGACAATGATAATGGATCCCTGCAAGAGTATAAAAATAAACACAATATTCTTGTAATGATGGTCGAAATGGGCAAGAAGAGTGTAAACCAACACAATAGGGGAAGATGCATCCATAAACTTCTATTTTATTGCTACATTATATGCACAATTCAATCTATTACAAGGTAAGGGCCTGGATCACCATGCAAGGAGTCCACTGCAAGGGCCTACAGCACATTGGCTTCATAAAACAATTTTGACAGAGATTTGCTACAAAAAAACTACTTCCTTTTACAATGAGACCAACACTCCAATTTATAGAAAAAGAGAAGAGAGGGAGAAGGGGAAAATGAAAATCTCAAAATATGTCCTTCAACCACTTGTAAGATGCATTAAATGGAGTGAAATGATTGTATGTTACTTGCAAAAGGCTCCCCATACTATCCCAGATGCTGCAGCAGAGAAAATGATGACCATGCCTATTAATTGCACTCCCAACTACCAAATAAAAAATTGTCATGAACCCAGACACGTTTTATGAAAAAACCACATCGATTTCTCATCAAATATACAATTTCTAGATTTCTATGCATCGAAATTGGAGCCATGATTCCAACGGTACCAATTTTGTGTGATTTCGTTGAGAAATACAAAAGTTATGACCTTCTGAGTGCGAGCAGCTATTTTGGGTTTGGCAGGGATTTTCTTTCATTTGACGGAAATGTGCATTAATTGACTGGATCCGAATATGTTTCTTTTATTTAAATATATTTTCCCTCATTAATTGACTATATTCTTCAGGTGTGCCTTATGCATGGTTAATCATACACTATTGTGTTTAGTTGAGTTTTCCAATTCGATCCTTCGTATTGGAGTCTTAAAGATTATGTGAAAACATGCTGATTTGAGCCTTCATTGAAGCACACCTTCTAGTTGAAGGAACATCTTGAATATTTTGAAGCTTTCTGTTGTGAATTTTCTCATTATTTTAAATTCCCTCTAAAGATCCGGTATAATAAAATGTATCCTGGTTCACCTCCCACCAAAAATTCATTCAGAAACAATTAATCATACCCATACTACCCCTGTTTTTCATGTGTGTATACAAATGCATAATTTTTACTACCAAAACATTTCAAAAACAATAAGGTTTTCATTGTCTTTAGTGGCCTGAACCTTGCTTAGAAAATATCTCTATTATCTAGAGTGATAACTCGTGAGAGTTAGATTTTGTTACATTGATCATATTTTCTTCGAGGTCTTCTGAATAATTTCACAAGGAAGGATATATCCATCTCCTCCACAAAACAATAGGATACAAAAAGGGTCCTCTCACCCTAGTTGAAAGGCACAACCATAAAGTAGTGAGGATAGGTCAAATCCTCTTGAGGGTGCTACCCATTTCTCCACATCTCAGTGACAAAGAGCAAGCTACATTCCATTCCTGGCTACAAAACGACACAATACATGCTTTTCTTGCCTCTAAGCTTCCTACCTAACCTATGATGCTGCTCAGCTTCTAAGGGAGAATAAATTTGGGTACCAATAGGACAATTGTAAACATCTCAATGTAAGAGTCATTGCCTATCCTAGGACAAAGAGGCCTATTGCAAGCTGCTATGGAAAATTGGTCAACAACAAATCAGTTACCTAATCAGCAAGAGAAAGTGCTTACCAGTACATCTCAACCTGAAGGAAATCATAGAGATCACAAAGGTAAAAATCTGAAACCTCATCCCTTCTATGTCTCATTGATCATTGGAGACAAACTAGTGCATAATTGCATTATTGATTTAGGAGCAAGTAGTTCTGTAATTCCAAAACAAATAGCTGATCTGTTGGGTCTTTAATATGAAGTCAGTTCCAAAGGTGTAGTACAATTGGATGGTATAGTAGTAACAATAGTTTGAGTAATCAAATATTTGAGCCTCACATTTCATGCATGTCCCAATGTGACCATCTTGTAAAACATATCATTCATATACTTTCCAACACACTTTGTATTGTGTTTGTCAAGAGACTTCACTGGTAAAATTAGAGGTTATTTGTCTGTTAATTGGTCACACATGTTATTCAAAACAAGGTATGGAGCTAAGGCTACAATCAAATCTGAGCCTATTGCAGAATTCCATATTAAGCCTCATACACTGAGTCCAATCAATGTAAATTGTTTAGCCCTTGATCAAGAAGATTATCCAAGAACCCATGAAGATGATACCAAAGTCAGATACATTCCATACTTGACTCTTGATGAATAGGAAATCAAGAGGCATGCTTATTACCCTTATAAGGAAATAGAAGAAGCAGATCTAGGATTTTATTGTTTGCATGAAGAAAATCATCCCCTCCCTAGCATCATCAAGCCAGACCACAAAGATGACAACACATTATGGAAATTATTCTTCGACGGCTCGAGAAGCAGACAAGGAGCTGGAGGAGGAGGTATGCTTGTTTCACGTTAAGGTATGAAATATTACTCTTCCTTCTATTTCTAATTTTCTTGCTTGAACAACACAAGAGAGTATGAATCCTTGATCCATGGACTGCATTGTACAAGAAAGAGAGGGATTTAAAACTTACAAGTGTTTGGCGATAGTGAGCTAGTTGCGAATCAAGTATGATGACAAAATGCTACAAAGAATGATCTGTTAAAAAACTACAAGAATCAGGTATAATATCTTATCGAATATTTCAAAGCATTTGGCATCAATTCCATCCCAAGGAAGAAGAATGAAGCAGCAGATAGACTGGCAGAAATCGGGGTGACATTTGATGTGGTAGAGAGTATCAAGATTGAGAAATCTCAGCCCCATATTAAATTGGTTGGAAGACCAGTTGTTCCAGATAACAACACAAGTTAGGAAGTCTTCAAGAATGATAAAAAATTGTCAATTTTTTACAAGAAGCAGCTGAGTTCTCCGCTAGAAACCAAAACAGGTTGGAACAGCGGAATGGTGACCAACTGGTGCAGCTAAGAACCAAAAAATTACCTAAGGGTCTTGTAACTTTGGATTCAATTTTCAACCCAAATGATCAATTCCGAAACGAGAAAGAAAATATTCATGTAAAGGGTGGAGATTCAAAGCCCATTTCTATAGATGGAGGAAAAAATTGTGAATTGGCAAGGTAAGTACCCAATAAGAAAACTATGAGTTCAATCAACTTTGTCAAGAATTCCCAAATGTCTTTGCTTGGACTTACACCGATTTAAGAGGTTTCAACCCAAGGTTGGCACAACATACTATTGAGTTGGATATGGGATCTAAGCTTTCCAGATAGAAGAAAATGCCAATAAACCCTCGCATTGAACCTCTCATGAGAAAAGATTTGAACAAACTAATTGAGGCCAACATCGTCTTCCCTATCAAACATTCAAGTTGGGTTGTAAACTTTTTGCCTGTGAGGAAAAGAAATAGAGAAATCAGATTGTGTGTAGACTTCCATGATGTAAACA
Organism: Taxus chinensis; assembly: GCA_019776745.2. Classification (NCBI taxonomy): domain Eukaryota; kingdom Viridiplantae; phylum Streptophyta; class Pinopsida; order Cupressales; family Taxaceae; genus Taxus; species Taxus chinensis. Next base: position 49,199,517 of record CM034154.1, on the reverse strand, counting down.
GAGCATCACTCAAAGATCACTACCCAATTCCATCGATGGAGCAAATCTTACAGGTTGTAGCTGGCTCTAAGAGGTTTTCATTGCTAGATGGATACTCAGGCTATAATCAGATAATGGTAAAAGAGCAAGATTAGTACAAGTTGACCTTCACCACGAAATGGGGCAAATGTGCTTACAAGAAGATGCCATTTGGATTATCCAATGCCAGAGAAACATTTCAGCGAGCTATGGATATGGCGTTCAAAGGCTTGATCAACAAGATGGTGTTGGTATATCTATATGATCTCATTATCTTCTCAAATAACGTAGCAGACCACCTCTTTCACCTCAGGCAACTATTTCAAAGGTGTAGAAGATTCAGAGTGTCACTGAATCCAAAGAAGTTTATATTTTTGGCACATAAGGGAAAATTAGTGGGTCACATTATCTCAAGAGAATGGTTAAATATCAACCCTGAAAGAGTTAAATCCATTAGGACACTTCCACTGCCACATCACAAGAAATCCCTCCAAAGCTTCTTAGGAAGGATAAAATTTGTCCGCAAGTTTGTGCCTGATTTTTCCACTCTTGTAAAGCCTTTAATGATAATGCTAAAGAAGAGTTTTTCTTTCAAATGGAAAACAGAAGGCAAAGAGAGTTTTGAGGCCATCGAGATTATAATATCACAGGCCCCAACTGTTATTAACCTAGAATTTTCAAAGGACTTCATGCTATATGCTTTTGGAGGGTTAGACAAAATCTCAGCTATCTTGGTTCAGCCAAACAAGGAAGGTTAATAACAACCCATAACTTTCTTTAGTTAGTGCTTGGAAGATTAAGAAGTAAATTATTCTTTCATTGAAAAGCATGTCCTTTCTATCATTAGGAGTTTGAAGAAGGTTAGACAATTGGTCTCGAACAACAAGATTCAACTGCTAGTGTCAAGGACTTTCTCCCAAACAAGGACATGAATGATAAGAGAGAAGGTTAGATCACTCGTGTAATGGAGTATGATATTGAAATCAAAGTGACCAAGCTGGTTCATTGCAAGGGTCTATGTGAACAACTCACCTCCAAGAAACAAACTGAGTCAGCGGATGAAGAAGAGGTTTTCCTATTAACACAGCCAGAGCTAGAACATCTAGCTAATGATGCACCCATTCCATGTTGGTCAAAATTTGGTGCATTATCTCCAAACAAGATCATGTCCTCTAGAAATGAGTAGAACAAAGAGAAGGTACTTTAGATTACAAGCCATCCCGTATGCACTTGTTGACATTTTTTTTTCAAAAGGGACATCAATGGCATCCTATTAAGGTGCATTGGGACAATATGAATTGAGGTGGTGTTACATGAGTTCCATGATGGAGAATATGGAGGCCACTTTGCTCCATGGGTAACAATGCTACAAATTATGAGGGCTGGTTACTATTGGCTATGGTGTTTAGGGATTGCTACTTGTGGATCAAGAAATGCAAGAAGTGTGCATTCTTCACAGGGAAGGAAATGTTAGCAGCCCTACCTCTTCGTCCAATTTTAGTAAATCAGTCATTCATGCAATGGGGATTGGACTTCATTGGAGTGATCAACGCAAATTCAAGCCATGGCTACAAGTGGATACTCACAGTGAATGACTATTTCACCAAGTAGACTGAAGCAATGGCACAAAGGAGGAAAATGAATCTAACATCTTGGATTTCTATGAAGGGATAGTTACAAGGTTTGGTTCCCCTGTTACTATCATATCAGACAATGCATTGGCATTCCTTGGCACAAATATCACTAAATGGGATGTCAAGAATGGTATATATCTCAGCACTTCTTCAAACTATTTACCTCAAGGTAATGGCCAACAAGAGTCCACAAACAAGAACTTGTTGAGAATCATCAGAAGGACTCTTGATGAGAATTAGAGAACTTAGAACATAAAAATCAAATCATCTCTTTGGGCAGATAGAGTCACCCCCAAGAGGTCTACAGGAAGCTCTCCATTCAAGCTTGTATACGGAAAGGAAGCATTTCTACCTATATCACTTGAGTTGCCAACATTAGAACTCATGAAAAAACTAGAACTAGCTGAGTTTGAGCCTATAGAGATCACGTATGCAGAGCTGATGGAGTTATAAGAAGCAAGAGAAAATGTAGTGTAGACCATGGAAAAGGATCAAGCTTCAATTAAGATATGATTTGATAAGGAAGCTAAAGCTAGGAAATTCCAAGTTAGAGACTTGGTACAAAAGTGGGATGTTGACCATACAAATCCAGGAAAGTATTCCAAGTTTGATTCCATATAGAGTGGTATATACATGATCACTGAATGCAAAGGCAGTAGTGCCTTCTGGTTGGCTAAGTTGGATGGCGAAGAATTGCATATTCAATTCAACGAGATCTACCTCAAACATTTCTACTAAAAGTAGAGTTTCTCACCCTTGTAAATACTAGCCTAGGTTTTCAATTTCTCCAAGTGTGTATGCACATTGTCTTGTTATAGTTTAGGTTTCAATTTCCCTAAGTGCTGGTGCACATGCTCTATTGCTTCTAGTGTATGCTTGTATATAGTTCATCTCACTCATGGAAGAGACTTATGGCCACAAGAAATTAAATCTGCAGATTAACCATATTGGAGTAGGTCTGGATGTTTTCATTACACTCCAACAGATCAGGTTTGTAGAAAATCAAATGAGGGAGAAATTTCCAAGTTTTAGACGGCTCTCTACTCTCAAAAATTTTGAATCCAAATTTTTCTAGCAAAGATAAGAGTGCATAAAGCGGAAGGTAGTTCCAGACCATATTTGAAATTACCAGGTAGACTCCATGCCCAATGGATTTTTCAAGGCCACGGATCATCTCATCTAGCAGGCAGATGCCCCCTATGAATTGCCAAATTGTTGTCTAAAATAAGCTTACTCTTATTTTTGGTCAACTAACCCTATTTTTCCTCCTTTTGTGCTTCAATCTTATTTTTTATATATTTTAATCACGTAAGGTTTCCTGAAAACATCTTCATTAGATAGTAAATTTATTCCCCTTTCAAAATATATAAAGAAGCCCTTCTAACTCCTCATATTTTGCAAATGGCGGGCCGACGGGCCTTGGAAATATTTTTTTCCAAAAACGAACAAGTGGGCCTGGGGAAGACTTTTCACCAATGGGAAGATTGCGGACCAGAGGGGCGACAATAGATATTTTTGCATTTTTTACAATTTTCACAAAAGGAACAAGCAGAAAATGTACGCCGGAGATCCCTGGGATGATTTCTTTTGCTAAGTAGGTGTTCAGTACTGCGGAGGAAATTTTTCCCAAGTCTAAATTCAGGCCGGGGGGTCGGAGGGGGATTTCGGAACTTTTTCAGTTTTCACAAAATGGAAAATTTTACAAGTGCAGTCCTGCAAGCTCGTAGAGTCTTTTCACCAAATGTAAAGTCATAGACCCACAAAGGTGCCACATGCCTCAATGGCGCAACTCTAAAGGTTAAGTAAAGGGACAGTCTCCAAACAAGCATAGGCTCGCCACGTGGTCAAAAGTTAAAGAAGGGGATAGAGTCGGTCATAGAATCAGATAAGTATAAAAAAACTGGCAGGCGGCACCACGTGTCCCATCAACGCAAATTCAGAGGTGCAATCCAAAGAAGAGACTAAAACAAGCACTGGCCCTCCACGTGTCTAGAACCCGAAAAGGGAGAATCGACCATTGAAAATTATAAATAGAGGCAGACCACCGGAACGAGCCATGTGTCATCTTGGTGCAATTTCAAAAGAAAAATCTGGAGGTAGGTCCCAAATGTGTATATAACCTCCATGTCTCCCGGGTCAGACATATATCCCCGCCAAACACGAGAAAATGGAGGAGCGACCTGATGAGGGTGTGACATGTCCCACTATCACAATTTAGGGAGCCGGCTATGAGGATCCCACCTGCAAGGGGTTTTCTTACATTATAGATGGTGGGGCCCTTTAACTTACCAAAGGGACGAGGTAGGCAGTGTTAACTTAGGACCCAAATCGACTATGTAAGGAAGGGCCAGCAGAAGCTTCCACTTGTCTCATCGGCACAACTTCAAAGTTGCGGCCCAAAAGGTAGTCCCCAAATGAGCACCAACCCGCCACGTGGTAAGAGTACGAAAAGGTAAGTTCGGCCATTGAGAAGTCCAAAAGCATGTGGAGTACTCTAAGTGTCTCATCTACACAACTTCACAGGTAAAATCTAGAAGCGGTCCCCAAACATGCGCTAGCTCTCCACGTGTCTCAGGTTAGGCACAATATCTCCGCCATAAGGGGGGCTTGGGAGGAATATAAAGGAAATAGAGAAGGCCCACAAATGACACCATGTGTCTCTTCATCAAAAATTCAAGAGTGTAGAGGAGGGGGTGAAACCTTAAGATGCGTGGGGCCACCGTGTGGATATGTGTGAATAGACTCCATACTTGAAAGGCCATGTATTTCAATCAAAATCTTCGAATCAAGTGGGAGGGGACATTTTAGAGAGCTCTCAGAACTTGCTACCCACCTACCACCATTAACATTTCGATCCGCCATTTTCAAGGCCATCAAGTCTCCCACCTACCACCATTAACATTTCAACCCACCATTTTCAAGGCCATCAAGCCTACCACTTGCCACCATGATGAAGAATGTGTTTCCTTTCTTTCCCAACAAGGAACAGTGACAGGGGCATGTGTATTGCAGTGATACTCATCATTGTCATAGGGGAATTCAATTGTCCTTCAGGGGTGGTTGGAATAGGGTTGTATTTTCCCTCCTTTCTCTCTCTCATTCTTCCTATATATTGTACAAGAGGGACAATCGCAAAGGGTTGGACATTCTTTCTTTGTGGCATCCCTTTTCTCTGCTTTGTAGGTGAATTCGTGGAGTCTCTAACCCTTCCATCCGAATTGTAATGCAATTTCTTCCTCTTGGCTTCTGTAATGCACTATATCAATTCTTGGAGCAATAGAATAAGTTCGTGGATTATTTCAACCCTCCCTTATGTTTTATTTCTTCTTCTTGATCCATCACTACAATCCTTTTCATCTATGCACGAATATTGTTTCACACTTTAATGCTTTGTGTTTAAAGGCAATGCAAATGTTCAACATTCTTGCAGTACATCATCTCTATTAGATTAGGTTTTAATTCTTGCATCCCCTTAACTCTTTCTCCTTGGAAAATTAGAGTAGGATTTAGGATAGACCCTTTCCAATATTAACATGTGCACCTGAACAGAGGAATATGAGCCAGCTTTCATCTAGAGAGATTCCTTGATTTTTAAAGTCCCACACTTTTGGGGAAAGCTCCATGTTATGCAGTCACATCGGATGCCCCACTCAAATCCGAGGAAATTCGGGGGTGCTGTGATTTTGCAAAAAAAATTCCTAAAGTAATTAAACTTAAATAAGAAAGGAATTTATGGATGCAATGCTATAAGATTTTGAGTTGGCTGTTACATTTGCAAAAAAAAATTCCAATGAGGGATGAGTACTCAAATGGAAACCCCCATGGATATATGACATGTAATTATTTTCTTGATAATTGGTAAAAGGAGGTTTCGCTAGGTGCCCTACCTTGTTATAATAGAGGATGTGCAATCTAGATATACCATAATAATTTCAAGGAACAAAACCAATACACAAAACAAAATAGTTGGTTGTTATAGAACGAAAACAATATGTTATTTGATTTTTCTCCTTGGGTAAAATTGAACAAACATGACCTCACATATAGAAAATTCAAGGATAGATTTTTCCATGAGAGTTTGCATTGAAAATCCAAGGCTTGAATCAGTGGGAAAATGACATGAAATGATCACAGGGGGTCAGGCATGGGTCAGTAATGACTCGTTGAGCTAAAAGCATAAGGATTTGGTAGTGTAGAAATGGTTGAGCTATGGAGGACAGATCTAAAGGGACTCACTGAATTTGGGGGGCCATGTCAGCCAAATGAGGAAGGAATAAGGGCTATGGCCTGATACAAGAAAGAAATTTGGAAAACCCAAAGGCCCGAAGTCTAAAATTTTCAGACTTCAGGAATTGAGCGATTGAGAGCTCTTAACGTGAAAAATGCAAAAAATGAGCTAAAATCTTGAAACCTTGAAATTATGAAGTCCAAAAGGGCGGCTCGAGGGTTTCTCAGGGTCAAATTCCCTTTCGGGGTCAACTCCAAGTTCGAAGGTCAATAGCGTAAGAACTTCAGGAACTATGCGGAAGGAAGCTCAAAAATGGGGGGAGAACAAAGGTCTGAAACCCAAAATCTGAATTTCAGACTTTGAGGTTTCAGAGTTTCAGAGGTTTCATGAGCTCAGTCGGATGAACAGTCTCACGAGACTGAAAATGTACAGGTCCAAAACCCAAAGTCCAAATTTCAGACTTCGGGGTTTTAGCATTTCGGGACATTTGGGGTCTTAACCGGATCAACAGTACCATAGGATATGAGCTTGGAGTCAGAACTCTGAAGTTTAAAATTTTATCTTCAAACGTTCGGCATTTCGAAACTCTTGAGCTAGTGTGAGCGATGAATAGTGGCAGCGATCTTTGAAGTATAAATAGTAGAAGCCCCGAACCCCGAAGTCAAAAAAAAATTATTTCGAAGGGTGCGATGTGGGGTCGAAGTTTGAAAAAGTAGAGCAATCACCCGCATTTATTGTGGTATGGCACCCTCATCTTCAAATGGCCATAACATTTTACTGGGAGTTCGGATTTGTATAATATTAGAATTTTTGGAAAGTTCTTAATGTCCTCTACAAAACATTGGGAAATATTTCAAAATTGGGAAATACAGTCAACCATTTTAGAGTAATGTTTACATATTTCTCACCTACCAAAATGATGAGGTATGGGCTTCCTGTCTTCCCCAACAAGCAAGGTACAATGGAGTATGGGCTTGGCTGACTTACCTATCACTCCTGCAAGGGAAATGATGGATTTTGCAGGAGAGCGGGGTACATTTTTTTTATTGTCTTCTCTCTCTCTCTCCTCATTTTCTTCCTCGATAAAATGTAAGGGGTTTGCATGTGCAAAGGGTGGTTGGTCATTTTCTCCTCCGATGCAACCCCTCTTCTTTTGGGGCTCTAAGCCTTCCTCCAGTCACTGTAATGGCTTCATGCCTTTTCCTACATGTAATGTACTATGTGAATTTTAAAGAGCATCAAATTTGTTTTGTATTGATTATTCTAACCTCTACATAATTTTAGTGTTTTTTCTTGCCTCTCTTTTCAAACAGGTGGTTGTGTATATCTTCGTTCATTACAGATTTGGGTGTGTTGTGCTCATTTTAAGAATGATGTATAGCGTATGAACTAGTTTGTGGTACAAGACCACCCTTTCTAGATTCATTTATTCATCATTGTTGCAGGTTGGGGAAATGATCAACACTACTTTCTTGGTGTATCACCACTCTTATAGTAGGTTTTGCTATCATTTATCCTTATTTCCCTACCCCCCTTAGAAGCATTACATTAGGATTAGTCAGTAGTTTTCCTACATTAGGAGTAGTTAGTGGCAAGGAGGTTAGGAATAGGAACCAACCTTCTCTGGAGAGTTATCTCATTTCGCAATGTCCCACACTTAGGATAGCTCCATGTTATGCAATCACACTGAATGCCCCATCTCAAATCAGAAAATTTAGGGGGTGTTGTGATTTCATCATAGCACAACCCAAAACTAAAGAAAAACAAGTCCAAGTGCAGTTTCAAACCAAATACAAACCAAATGCAACCCTAGACCAGAAAATATAATAGAAAAGGAACATCAAGTTAGGAACAATGGATTTTTTATATTTTTTATTTTTAAATTGGACCACTTTCCAATATTTCATGACATCCTCAATATGGAGAAGAAATTCAAAGGACTTGATCGGAAAATATGTATTGTCATTAGGAGGTACATTTTCCTTTGCCACTTTAAATGATGATTGTGAAGGCACCACAGGATCCCCAATGGGAGTTTCTGGAACACAATCCTCCAAATTTGAATTAGAGTAAGGAGAAATTTCTTGCCTTTCATTAATCATAGTATGAAAGAGATAGACATCTTTCCAATAAGAATATCTCAATTGCTTTCACTTCTCGAGGTAGCAGTGTGCAGTTATATGGCCTAGCGAAAAACATTATCTACATCTAAAGGGAAGCCCTTCATAATTCAGTGGCTGAGTCTAAGTTTTGTCTTGGAATTTAAGGTCAATATTTGTTGGATGTTCTTTAGATGTGTCAAGTTCAACAAAAATATAGGCATCAATTGCATGCATACAGGAAGAGGTATCTATTAGTGTGAAATCACAGTACCCCCAAATGAGTTCTAAAAATCTACTTTTCTAAGGCAGAATCATCTGGTGTGATTGGATAACATTGAACTTTCCCCAAGGTGTGGGACTTTGCAAAAGTGGGAAATCTCTCTAGAGAAAGATAGTTCTTGTTCCTAAACTACCTACGACGAGCTAATCTAGTGCAGGAAAACTAAATCTAACCTAATCTAACCATTCCAAGGAACCAAGGAGAGAGAAAGAGGGAAAAAATAGAGCCTAAACTAAAGCGGTGATACACCACCAAAGGAAGTGATATATTCTATTGAGGGAGAAATAAATAGAAAAAATGGAGATGAGGGAGGTCAGACAGAAGTAACACAGCCCAGATCTTCAAGTTCGCCATTAAACTCCATGAAACACAACATCCTGCACCTACAAATGTGAAATACATGCACAAAAAATCAAATCTGGAAGGGAGAGGCATGGAGAAATAACAAAATGATGCAAAGGGTTGAAGAACACCACAAAAACATGTTTTTATTGCTCTAGAAGGTGCACAGACCATTACATTTATGGAATAGAGGCATAAATACATTTTTCAGGCATGGGAGAAGGTTTGCTGCTAAAAAATGGTGATGGCAAACAAATTTGACAGAGTTTCTCTACGCCCAGAATGTCTCCCCTTCTCGAATGAGAAGTGTTACAATATATATAGGAAGAAAAGAGAGAGAAGAGGGAAAAGTCAAATCTTGCTCCAACCATCATGAGAAATGCATAGAATCCCACTTTGAAAGTTCAACTACTGAATATCAATTCTTTCTACAAATCTGCCCACAATATGTCACTTCTGGTTCCCCAACGGATTGAATAAAATCGGATCTGGTAGTTGAAGAGTAAGAAGATCCTGCATTAAAAGACTTAATATGTTTCTCCATTTTTCACCTACCAGGGCTTGAAAAATAATTTTTAATCCTTTCACGGCGTAGAGGATGTCGAGATGCTTCCAACGGTGTCATATTCACATTATTTTGATCCCTGAGTCGAAAGATATGCCCCTTCAAAGTTTGTATTGGGTCCATAGAGGAGGGTGGGAAAACAACTTGAAAAATGGGTCCCCTTTTGATATGGGACATGTGGCAGCCATATTAGAGCAAAAAATCGGGTTTGTGGGTCCGTAATTTACCTTTTCCCCCTTTTCACAAAACGCAAAACTCAGAAAACCCCCGATGGCCCGCTCTAAGCTAGGACATGTGGAGATGTGGGGGTTGTCTGAGCCTTCCTTTATGGATTCATCTTTGGAGAAGCATTGCTAGGACACATTGCTCTCTCTACTGGCTCTTCCATACTTAGTCGATTCTAGATTCTTTCCTGAATGATTTTGAGCCCGAAGACCTTGAAACTTCACCACTTCTTTTCTTTCTTGCTCCTGGCTTCTCTGCGACAGTGCTCCTTCATTGCCGAGCCCACCTGTAACCTGTTTGTTGTCCTGGAATGCGAGCTCGCAGGTCTGAGTTGTTTCCTTCATAATTTCCCTATGTGTATGAGCTGTCTTGACCAAATTTGCTAGGGGGTGAATTTTGGATAACAGTATCAATATCAACATTTATTAATTTTCCCAAAGAGTTGCCTATAGAAACTAGAAGGGTTATCGACCAAAATTGGTGGGGAAAAGGTGGCATTGTAATCCACACGCGTTTGGTAGAGAAAGCTTCAATAAGTGGGTTGAAGGATGGGAACCATTGTTTCAAGATCAAATAATGGGGTTGTTTGATTCATATTGTTTTTGTTATAGTATTTATGTCACATATCTCGTTGAAAACAACAATTAAATTTTTTTTAGAAAAGGGTAAATATCTATCTAACTGTCAAGCAAGGGAAGACAACACTTTGAATCCACACATGTAGATCAGGAAGTGTGGTCCACCATCCATTAAACTTGCATATCAGTACATGCTCCTTGAGGTAAGACTCTTTGTTGAGCACCTCTTCTCCAAATTTTATAGACAACGTGTAAGAGGATGAGGTCATCGGCACGGATGCAGATACTTCTAGTCCGGCTCCTGAAAATTTTGGTTTTGATTCAATGGTGCATTAGGAGAGCGTTTAAAGGTAATATCAGGTCTACCACCAAAGGAAATAGTCTTAGATATTTGAATGTGTTGTCCACACTCCATCAGAATGACACAATCCTCCACCAGGTCAAGATAAACAAAGGAGGTGCTGCAACCCACAAGTTTTAACCTATCAGGGCTAGATTTGCTTTTGTCAGGGCTAGAGATGTTGCCTTTTCCATGCAACACACTGTCATGGCACAAAGATAGGGTTTGAGGCCCTTGTTCAAGCTTGGCGAAAACACTAGAGGAACTGTTGCCATAATCTACAGAGTCCAAATCTGTAGCAACAAGAACTGGAAGTAAAGCAGGGGAGGGTCCCGAGCCACTATGTTTTGAAGAGCCGCCATTGTGATGAGTGGCGCCCAAGGAGCCATGCCCACTGCCCACAAGAAGATCCTACCCCCCTACGCAGACCATCGGCCGAGGCAACCCTTGTAGGCGACCACCTCCGCCTGAGAAGCTTCACCCAAAGCAGATCCAACGCCGCCTCCATGATCACGAGCTCAAGAGATCACTCCATTTTGTTTAGGGTTCGCGGAGTCGATATCCATATGATATGTAATTATTATTCTGAATGAACTTGAAATATATACGAACATAATTAACATCTGAAAATTTCTCACCGTGAGAGCTTCCCTACCATATAGTCCATAAGAGCTGAGATTTGAGATTTGATGTCTACCCCAGATGTTTTTGTCTATTTTAATTACATTTTACACTTTGTAAATTTGTCAATCCATCTCTATTTATATTTAACGTGAAAGAACTTGGCAAAATTGTCATTATCATTATGAATATATTCAATATAAATGTAAGTGCAGCGTTACATAGATATTTAAATAACATATTTTGTTAAAGCTGTGTTTATATCCAGCATATAATCCTATAAATACAACTAACAAATAATATATTTTCTAAATTATTAAACAAAAAAGATATTTAAGAGAGATGGAAGGGTCACGGGGTATTTAAAACCAGTTAACATCATAAATATTTAGTTTAACGGATAACGTCAGCTGTCAAATCTCATCCCTGTAGGCCATCTTAAGCCTACCGGCTCTATTGCGTAACGGAGAAGGAATAATAATTAAGCATGACGACTGCTCTCTGCTCGTCGCTAAGGTGTATAATTTCATTCATGCGGTACTAGATCAGTCACAGGTCACTATTTTATACGTCGGTTTATGAGTAGAACTTGTTGAATACTAGAATTTCAACACAGAAGGCTGAATGTTGGGTTGGAAACTGCGGAAGAAAGTGGACTATTCTCTACTCGAGCTCATGAAAGCTAACTTTGCTAAGGTGTGTGTAATTTCATTTATTCAGTGGACCAATACGATGTTTTCTGAGCCAAACATTATCACTACTACAATGTGAAAACATTTGTTTTTCGAATGCGATTTTTCGGGGTTATTCAGTTTAATAGTTTGATGGTATTCAAATAATTTGCGTTGAACAAGATTTGTCGCTTCTCGCACTAATATATGATATATTGTTTATTTATACGCTACCTGCTTTTAGGTTTTTACAATGAAAATTTTGTGTGCTCGATAAACCCTTACTTTATTTGTGGAATGCCTCAACTAAAACTTTGATTTTTCTAAAATCTGTTATTAAGATTTAAAAATCCTGTTATTCCACGAATCAAAGTCTTCATCACCTACAATTTTCCCTCTGCAGAGAATGACAGCTCATCAGATGGTATTTTATCTTCTTAAATGAATAATCTTGCTTGCTTTCATATATTGAGGTTTATCTGCATATACGAGACGGCCTTGTGGACCATAGAAACCACGTGTGATTCTTATGGAAGATATCCTGCTCTTGTGAACATAGGTTGCAACATTTTAGTAGAATTTTAAATCCCTCCGGAAAATGGAAGCGACTCACAACATCAACAGATGATGTAATAATCCACAAATGTATCATATGGTTACTTAACAGTAAGAATGCACTGTTGTACAAAACAGATGCAACACATCTCTGCAAGTAACCCCGCCTTGGTCCTACACCAACAGACCTACACCAACGACATCAACCTATTGAACTGAGGCAGGGCAAATAGGGGAAATATTTGCAGCATGGTCAGGGTTTTCGTCTGCCACAACATACTGCTCTAAAAAATATTAGTTATTATAAGTGCCAACAATGTTGCCACTAGGGGTACCTGCATGCGACCATAGAGGGGTTGAGGGTGAGTAAAATTTCAGCTAGGTCAGTGTGAAATCATCCCCGGAGGAACCCCCAACAATGTCACAAGAAGCATAAATAGGGCTAGCTAAAACCCTACCATTCGCACCACCATAGTTGTAGATATTACTGGTGGGAATTGTTGACTTTTTTTGCACCCCATACTAAAAAGGTCAACTCAAAACTTTTAAAGTCTCTCAGATTGGTCAAGTTACGAGTTTGGCTATGTTTGGGATAGCCATCTTAGAGAAAGATGCAGTTTTAATTGTTTGGTTTTGGAAAGTTGGAAGTCATTTGGGATCAAAACTACAACTTGGGTACAGTTAAAGAACGCCATGCCTCATAGATGTAGCCATTCCATTTGAAACCCTCGTTAGAACTACATAACAGCTGTAAACAACCATTGCAAGGTCCTGATGAAGGTAGAAAGGGTAGCATGTATCAGACATGATGTTCTGAAGCTGTAAACAGGTGGTAGTTTTGAAGGAAAATTTAGAGTTTTACAAGTAGTTTACATTTTCAATAAGCGATAATAAGGTACACTTGATTTTTTTTGTATTTCTATGATTAAGTGAATTATTTAAGTGTTTTGAGTTGTATAGGTTCATTCATTATCCATACAAATGAAAGGAAGTACATAAAGGAAGAACATCCATCTCATAACACAAAAATATCTTCATTTTATTCATGACGAAAAATTGTACATATTTTCTCACACAAGCCGTGAGAAATAATTGAAGGAAAACAATGCATATATTTATGAAGCTGAAAATGTAAGGAGGTAAAGTAAACCCATTATTGCCTCAAGGAGGTGTTATTTTCTTTCTGAATTGTTGCACCAATTGTCTTCTGCAAACTGCACCATGGTACCTAAAAAAGAGAAGAAAATGGTTGTCAATTATTTGAGCTCAGGGTTTTATTTCAACTCCTTATATTTCAAATTTCAGAAAAACATGCATTCAAAAGGTGCAAATATGGTATTCACAGGAAAGTTGTAAGTACATCACAAACAAATGAGATTGTAGAAGAATCATAACATAAAGGCTAAGGTTAACTGGAATGATGAATTACAGCTGAAACATATAGTCAAAGGAATCTGAGAATTTTTTTGACAGGGCTTCGCCATGTAAAATGGACATTTTATGTCTTTCCATCATGTTATTTCATCACTAATGCATGCTTGAAATTTATGAAAAAAAAAATTACAGTATTCATCAAATAAGTGATCTGAATGAAGGAAAGTATTGTAAAATTTCAACTAAGATTAAACAAAGAGTAATGTAGCATATTCAGATTTATAAGGGCTGAAAAAGAGAGCTACAACTGTTTTCAATTTGCAGACCTTTTAAGTAATGCAACATACAAGATACATAATTTCAATTTCATCAAAAGAGAGAAAATGATGTTGTAGCAATAGAAATGATGTATGAAAGAGAATATAGTTTGAAAATCTAAGCAAGTCGGGTAGCTCAACAAAATCATGGCGACCCTTCTCAGGGACAATATCCACAAAAATAATACATAATCTACATTTGCAGTTAAATAAGATGACTCACATAGATCTACCATTTCATGGGAGATCAATAAATGATATCACCAGGACAAAAACACAACACGAGCTTCAAGTTTATTTTAGCTTATAAATTCTCCTAGGGGCAGAATCAATACAACTCAGAAGATTTTGGAGTAGTTAGAAAAGAGAATGGGGTTTTCTTTTAATGGTGTTTGAGAGCTTTTCAAAATTAAAGAAATCCAATAATCCTTGGGAAAAGAATACTGAGAAAATATCCCAGAAAATATGGAGATTGATGGCAAAATAATTGTGTCCATAGTGAAAAGGAAACTATCAGAGAAAGGATGAAATTGAAACTCAAATACCAATGTCACTTATAAAAGAAATGCTAAAAGAAGTGGTGAGTATAGAAGAAGTATCAGTGACTGCAAATCACATAAATTAAGAAATAACAGTGCAGACCTAGTATCACCACAAGATCTAGAAATATAAATATCAAGGTTCTCAGCTACTCAAAAGAGTAAAAATGACAAACACCTCATACCTAAATCCTCAATGAAGGAGAAGTTAGAGTTAAGTATGATTCGAAAAAATGTTTTCAGTCTAGGGGAATACAACATAAATATAGCACACAAATGGCTCTCAAATCAAGCTCAAAGCAGAAAAACCCTCAACAGAATAATATACATGAGGACAACACCTCCATCGTAAGAACAGTGAAATCTATAGAAGTGAAAAATCTCAGAGGAAGAAACTCACCTTGTACAAAGAACTTAAAACAATGTCAATGGCTGAATCCAAGCATAAGCATGCACAAGAACCTCATGAGACTAATTCTCGGAACTTCTTCTTCACAAATAACCGAGCTCGAAGGTTACAATAGTGATGGTGAGTATCGACCATCCCACTTAGAAAGCTCAAGAGTAGATCAGAGAAAACAAAAATGTAGATGTTTCAGTTTTCAGAAAACCGAAATGGGGAACTGAATCGAACTCAACACATCAAAAATGGAAGTAGAAATTTTTGCAGAGCTTTGCTGCGAACAAAACCGGAGGAAAATGAACTTGATTTCATTTTTCATTTTTTACATAGCCCAAACATGCTCGAGTAACCCTAACTCGTTTGAGTTACGCAATCGATAGTAGAAATCAAATGGTGGGGAAGATTAATGCTCAGGAATCGATCTCTAAAATAAATGTAAACCACCATGGTTAAGATGTCACCGACCACCTTAACTGCTAGGTTAGAAAGCCTAACCGAGTGTTAGAATAAACGGTGCGAGTTAATGACAGTACAAAAATTGACGCTCATGGATCATTTTCGATATCGAGGAAAAGTGAACCTAGGTTAAAGAATACCAGTGACAAAATGCATGGAGGGATGACTCATCATCACGAAGGGGCCAACCCTTGCTATTTAAAAATTATTTGCATTTTTGCATATCAACTATAGTCCAAGTTTCCAATATACCAAAATCCGACCAAATCATGTATGCAATGATCAAATAAAAGGTATTTTCAAACTTTTCCCATTTGAATAATACCAATGCTGACAACTATAGGGTGGTAGACTATGATATACCATATGTTATCAAAGGTGGCCGAATGTAATATGGTGCCCCTTTTTAAAAGTGCCCTTGTATTATTTCAAAACCATGGTAATTTGCTAAGTCCACAAAAGTGGCCAAACCAATGAGGACTAACGGTGGAGTGCAAAGGTGGTCCCCACTGTTGGAGGAGTTGGAGATGATTTATAGTATGTCACCCATGTGACCACTAGAAGACAAGGAATGTAAACATTAGAACCTGAGCTTGGAAGTGGTCCCCATCAAGTGGATGTGTGGATGAATTATTTTACAAATATTGCAAGTATTATAATTATTTTGTTCACTCACGGGGATTTTTTTTGCATGCCTTCACAAAAGGACAGATCAACAAGAAGACAAATTCACATGCACAAGGAAGGAGACTTGCTCATCAAGAAAGATTTATTATTAGCAAATTATTCATCGTTCTTTTCTTTAAAATAGAATAGTCAACTTAAGTTTAACTGAGATGTAATCAAAGGCTATTAATGCCTCTTTTATTAGTTTGCTTTATTTTATTCCTTTATTTATTATTAAATAAAGGATAAAAATACGATGCATGGGCGAGTACAATATTAGTTAATTTTTAGGAAGGGTGGGAAATTATTTTTCTATATATTGTGTGTTTTGGCAAAGCACAAAGGGGAGAAATTTGTAGATACAGGAGTGCTGAAGCGATTTTTTGCCAGTTTTTCCCTTTGAATGTGAAGTATTTTCTACCTTTCCAATTATTTGCAGTCTTGTGTATGTTTCCATTAATCTTGTGACTGTTGAATTCCTTGATTAATCATCTTACCCTGTTGCAAATTCAGTAATTTCTGCATGATTTTAATGTGTATGTGTAACTTAGCAGTATTGTTGTGATTATATCCCTCAATACATCCAAGTGTTTACCCTTAATTATCTTTAGAAAGCTATTGGCTTGTGCATCAAAAATTCATTCCATATCAATTATGCATGTGCTCAGTCAAAGACCTCATACAAGTTTGGTGTATCACCTCAATTTTAATTTCCTTTTACAATCATCTTTTACTCTTAAACCCTAGAAAATCAGTTTAGGATACATCAATAAGGAACCGGCCTTAATACTGGAGACCCACCTCAAAATAGGTATACCCACAGACCTGAGGTGTTTCCATTATATATACGAAAGAGAGAGATAAAATTTGCAAGCCTAGAACACCTGCTACCATCTCTCTACAGGATGCACTTTCGAGAGATAACATTTTTTGGCACGCCCAGTGGGAGACCCAGATAGCTAAAAGTTTCACTTTTTAAAGGCGTTTTGTCATTCAAGTAGATAAGACAACATGCATAGCAATTTTGGAAAAAACTACTATTGATGAATTCAAACAATTGAAGATTCAGGGTGTAGAATTCATTTGGCAACTCCGTAAATCTAATTTCAGATCAGTACATCACTTTCCAACTTCACCAATTTTCAGCTACAGTTTCTAGGTATTTTCAAGGAAATCAAATATGTTATCTTGTTGTTATGAACTGTTTTGATAAGCAGCAGACCTATTTTCATAGTTTTAATATTTTATGAGGCCCTATAGCCACGAACTCTCATTTTAAGTAGTGTTTTCCTCTAAACTAGCAACCATTTTATCCGCCTTCTCCTTTAGATTAGTTCTATAACCCCTATAAAAATGAATATCCTTATAACCCAAACCCCATCTATTAATATGATTATCAATATGAGGTGTAAGCTGTTCAAGATCAAGGATATATAGAGGGTTATGTTTATTATGCACAACATGAAGATCTTAGAATCGAGTTTAATAGATTGAAACAACAATATCTAGCTATCAAGGAACAAATTGAGAAATCAAAAGAAAAGAAGAATGATAGGTGTCAGGATAGGGAACCATGTCAATGGGATGTTTCTTCTTACCTTCCATATCAAAATTCAGTGCCTATATATACTCCTAGCCAGCCAATGTAGCCTATTCCCGAGTTTCCTAACTATCAAGCAGTTGCAATTCCTACTTTTTCTACCCCAGAATCATATATTGAAGTCAAAATTAATTTTCCAAGATGGTATTCAGACGTTGTTCTAGAAGAAAACCATATACCCCAACCTCTTGTCTAAAATTTTCTAGTTGAAAATGAAATCAAGTCTACTCCTACTCCTTTAACCGTACTTCCAATCCAGAAAAGAGAGAATCAAAAGATCAAGTAGGAGAGGTAGCCAATGGAAGATAATAATATGTTGGAATTTTTGCAGAGTTTGCATCGATGGGTTTTGAAGCTTCAATTTTATTTTATTCCATAGTTGGAAAAATAAATTATGCAAAAGGCACAAACTATTTTTCCTTCAGATCAAGAGAAGTTGGAAGACGATAAAAAATCTACATATTCCGAGTGTAGTGTGCATGAGGGAACCATACTCATGAAGCTTACAACCATATCAAAAGAAGATAGATCAATTTTTAATAAAAAAGAGGTTGAAATTCATGGAAACTATGCTTCAAATTTACAGCTTGAAGAAGTCGATTTCTTGTTAGATTTAGAAAACTACATAGGTGAAGAGGAACCTACAGAACTCACTGATTTTGTAGTTTCAGCATTCAAAGAACCTCTGATTGCTAAGGTTCTTCTTGTATATAAAAAAGAGCAAGGAGTGCTATCGGGTGAAGATATTTATCATCCCCTCCTGGAAGAACCATTTTGGGAGGAGAATGTCTCATAACAACATGCTGCTCAAATCAGACCTTGTGCTGAAAAATGAGACAATTTTGATCTTACAAATTATATGTCAAACCAGAATCATTAAGATCAAAGACTAGTTCTGATACAATAGTAAGAGAGAACAAAGACATGTTTAATTAAGTTTCAGAATGTCCAAAAGGCTAGTACAGAACAATAACTTCATATAAGTACCTATGAAAATGAAGAATATGATCTTAAGTTTCTTGACTATACCATGTATTTGGACAGTGCCTATGAAGAAGAAGAGGATGAACTCAAGTTTTTAGACTGTATGGAGGATCTGATCAATGCAAAAGCATTTGACAGAAGTGCTGGAAGATCACTTACAACAGTCATAGAACAACAACTTGTAGAATAGAAGCAGACCTCAAAATAGTTTCAAGATGAGTTACAACAGTTGGAAGACATTAAACAACCTCTAGGATAGCTTCAGAAAGAGATCATTGTTGAAAATGATATTCATGATTCAGATCAAATCAAAATTGTCAACAATTTTGCCATGAAGATGCCTTGTCCTATTCGGTATTTGGCTGATTCTCACCCAACTACAGTATTTCAAGATTTCATGCCTATCTTAGAGAACAAAAGTGACTTATATGTTCTCAATAGTAAGCCTCAAATCATGTCAGAATAGATTACAGATCAGGTAGAGGTGCTTCCTAGTTCTTGGACTGATCTGATGAGTGAAATAAAGGTACATATCTTATTTTCAGCTTTGACATTTTGTTGGTTTCTAGAGCTGAATTCATGGCCTTGGTTTTGGAGAAAGGGGAGCTACTTTAACTGCCTATTTTAGGTTTTGTTTAGCCTCAGATGTTGCAGGTTAAAGTGGGGTAGAGTAGGATTTCCATTGAATAAGTGTAGTTCCTGCACATTGCAATGTTTTTCAATTCAATAAAGTGCATTTTTGTAGGTGATCTTGTTTACTAGATCCTTTCTAGTTTTAGTTCATTTTTGAAGCGTTGGACCTTCAAGAAAGGCATATTTTGGTTACATCTTTAGACTACATGCCCAACGGACAAGAGCAAGGCATTAGTCTACAAGCTAGTAGGTAGCTTTCCCCACAAGATCACTAGAAATGTTGACATTTTTTTTCACCCCATGCTAAAAAGGTCAACTCAAAAATTTTAAATTTTCTCAGATTGGTCAAGTTACAAGTTTGGCTATGTTTGGGACATCTAGCTTGGAGAAAGATGTTGTTTTAATTGTTTGGTTTTGGAAAGTTGGAAGTCATTTGGGATCAAAACTACAACTTGGGTACAGTTAAAGAATGTCATGCCTTATAGATACAACCATTCCATTTGAAACCCTCATCTGAACTGTACAACAACTATAAAAAACCATTGCAAGGCCCTGAGGAAGGTAGTAAGGGCAACATGTATCAGACATGATGTTCTGAAGCTGCAGAAAGGTGATAGTTTTGAAGGACAATTTATAGTTTTACAAGTATTTTTCATTTTCTATAAATGACAATAAGGTACACTTGATTTTTTTATGTATTTCTATGATTAAGTGAATTATTTAAGTGTTATGAGTTGTATAGGTTCTTTCATTATCAATAAAAATGAAAGAAAGTATAGAAAGGAAGAACATACATCTCATAACATGAAAATATTTTCATTTTTTTCATGAAGAATAATTGTACATATTTTCTCACACAAGCCGTGAGAAATAACTGAAGGAAAACAATGCATATATTTATGAAGAAGAAAATGTAAGGAGGTAAAGTAATCTCGTCATTGCCTCCAGGAGATGTTCTTTTGTTTCTGAATTTTTGCACCAATTGTCTTCTACAAAATGCACCATGGTACAAGAAAAAGAGAAGGAAATCGTTGTTAATATTTTGAGCTCGGGGTTTTATTTTAACTCCTTATATTTCAAGTTTCAGAAAAACATGCATTCAAAAGGTGCAAATATGGTATTCACAGGAAAGTTGCAAGTACATCACAAACAAATGAGATAGCAGAAGAATAAGAACATAAAGGGTGAGGTTAACTGGAATGTTTTATTACAGCTGAAATAGATAGTCAAAGGAATATGATAAATTATTTGACAAGGCTTCGCCATGTAAAATGGACATTTTACGTTTTTCCATCATGTTATTTCATCACTAATACATGCTTGAAAGTTATTAAAAAATAAATTACAGTACTGATCAAATAAGTGATCAAAATGAAGGGAAGTATTGCATAATTTCAACTAAGATGAAACAAAAAATAATGTAGTTTTCAATTTGCAAAACTTTTAAGTAATGCAACATACAAGATACAAGATTTCAATTTCATCAAAAGAGAGAAAATAATGTTGCAGCAATAGAAATGATGTATGAAAGAGAATATAGTTTGAAAATATGAGTAAGTCAGGTAACTCAACATAATCATGACGACCCTTCTTAGGAAAAATATCCAGAAAAAAAATACACGATCTACATTTGCAGTGAAATAAGATGACTCACATAGATCTGTAGTTTCATGGGAGATCAATAAATTATATCACGAAGAGAAAAACACAACATGAGCTTCAAGTTTATTTTAGCTTATAAATGCTCCCAGGGGCAGAATCAATACAAATTAGAAGATTTTGGAGTAGTTAGAAAAGAGAATGGGGTTTTATTTTAAAGTTGTTTAAGAGCTTTTCAAAATTAAAGAAACCCAGATAATCCTCGGGAAAAGAATACTAAGTAAATATCCCAGAAAATATGGAGATTGACATCACAAGAATGGCATCCATAGTGAAAAGGAAACTATCAGAGAAAGGATGAAAATGAAACTCAAATACCCATGTCACTTATACAACAAATTCTAAAAGAAGTGGTGAGAATAGAAGAAGTATCAGTGACTCCAAATCACATACATTAAGTAATTACAGTGCATACCTAGTATCTCCACAAGATCCAAGAATATGAATATCAAGGTTCTCAGCTACTCAAAAGATTAAAAATGACAAACACCTTAGACCCAAATCCTCAATGAAGGAGAAGTGAAAGTTGAGTAAGATTCAGGAAAATGCTTTCAGTTGAGGGGAATACAAAGTAAATATAGCACACAAATGGCTCTAAAATCAAGCACAAAGAAGAAAAACCCACAACAGAATAATATACATGAGGACAATGCCTCCATCGTAAGAACAATGAAATCTACAAAAGTGACAAATCTCAGAGGAAGAAACTCACTGTGTACAAAGAACTTAAAAAAATGTCTGTGCTGATTTGCATTTTTGCATATCAACTATAGTTTGAGTTTCCAAAATACCAAAATCTGACCAAATCATGTATGCAATGATCAAATAATAGGTATTTTCAACCTTTTTCCATTCGATTAATGCCAAGGCCAAAAACTATAGGGTGGCATAATATGATATACCATATGTTATCTAAGGTATCAGAGTGTAATATGGTGCCCCTTTTTCAAAGTGCCCTTGTATTATTTCAAAACCATGGTAATTTGCTAAGTCCACAAGAGTGGCCAAACCAATGACGACTAATGGTGAAGTGAAAAGGTGGTCCCCACTATTGGAGGAGTTGGAGATGATTTATAGTATGTCACCCATGTGATCACTAGAAGATGAGGAATGTCAACATTAGAACCTGAGCTTTGAGGTGGTCCCCATCAAGTGGATGTGTGGATGAATTATTTTGCAAATATTTCAAGTATTGTAATTATTTTGTTCACTCACAGGGAGTTTTTTTGCATGCCTTCACAAAAGGATAGATCAGCAAGAAGACAAATTCACATGCACAAGGAAGGAGACTTGCTCATCAAGAAAGATTTATGATTAGCAAATTATTCATCATTCTTTTCTTAAAAATAGAATAGTCAACTCTAGTTTGAATGAGATGTAATCAAAGGCTATTAATTCCTATTTTATTAGTTTACTTTATTTTATTACTTTAATGCATGGGTGAGTGTAGCCTTATTCTATTTTTAGGAAGGTTAGGAAATTATTTTGCTATATATTATGTGCTTTGGTAAAGCACATAGGGGAGGAATTTTTAGGTACACGAGTGTTGATGCAATTTTCTGCCAGTTTTTCCCTTTGAATGTGAAGTATTTTCTGCCTTTCCAATTATTTGCAGTCTTGTGTATGTTTCCATTAATCTTGTGAATGTCGAATTCCCTGATTAATCATCTTATCATGTTGCAAATTCAGTAATTTCTACATGATATTAATGTGTATATGTAACTCAGTAGTATTGTTGTGATTATATCCCTCAATACATCCAAGTGTTTACCCTTAATTATCTTCAGAAAACTATTGGTTTGTGCATCAAAAATTCATTATATATAAATTGTGCATGTATGCAGTCAAAGACCTCATACAATTTTTGTGTATCACCTCAATTTTAATTTCATTTTATAGTCATTTTTTACCCTTAAACACCATAAAATCAGTTTAGGATACATCAATAAGGAACCGGCCTTGCTACCAGAGACTCACCTCAAAATAATTATACCCATAGACCTGAGGTGTTTCCATTGTATCTACGAAAGAGAGAGATAAAATTCGCAAGCCTAGAACACAAACATCCATCTCTCTACAGGGTCCCGTTTCAACTGATAACAGGAATAAGGCCATAGACATGTCCAAAGACTCTCTAACATGGCTGCAACACCCTAGATTTGTCAATGATACCATCGTGATCCACGCCTTCACCACCATCTAGGTCAAACACCGAATAGTTAGGTTTAGGGCTCAAGGAGAGGTAGCCAAAGCCCCCGCCCTGAGAAAAATTAGCCACAGTTTTAGGGTTCGTTAAGGCTCGTTTATGGCTCATTGTATGACACAAATAAAATTGATTTCTATAAAATATCTACCAACTAAAGCTCTGACCTTCATGATGGCGATGGAAGAGAGGCCGCATATATGTACTACTACCAGTTCTATTTATCCATTATGCCCACCATTTATTTCCAACAAAAACTTATTTAATACCTTCATTCTTTGCATGTGAAAGAATAATCCTTTGTTTCACATAAAAATTGAGTACATTAAATTTCCATCCCTTACCACACGGCTGTTGCATGCATGACTAATTTTTATGGCTTGTCTTCCCGTTGTTTCTTGCCCATCAAACTCTTCCCTATGCACTGCAATATGGCACATGATTTCACCCTTTTTCTATCTTTTTCAGATTTTCACTCTACTAATGGCTCAATTTCGATAATTTGATTTCCTTTTCCCCTATCTTCCCTCCCTCAATAGCTCTAAATCTATCAGATTTCCCCCTCCCTTTTCACTATGTGAAATGCTTTTAGACGTAATTAACTTTCAAGATAACTTTCTAAATAATCTCCTTGCATTCAAAACAATTTAAAAACACTATTTATAAACCAACAAAATGAAGGTTGAGGTGAATTTTGGGAAATTCATCCTCAACACCTAATACCAATAATTTACACAAACTACCTTAAATGTAAAGTTGTATAAAGAATTTAGAAAAATAAGTCATTAGGAGTACAAATTTAAATATTAATTAATTGAACTGATGGTTACTTTTCATGAATTAGTTGTTACATTCATAAATTTTCTTTCGAGTGAGGGATGAGTAGTCGGATGGAAACCACCATGGATATGGGACATGTAATTATTTTTTTGATAATTGGTAAAAGGAGGGTTTTTCCAGGGGCCCTACACTGCTACAATAGAGGATCTGTAATCTAGATATACCATTAGCATTTCAAGGAACAAAACCAATACAAAAAACAAAATAGTTGGTTCTTATAGAATGAAAGCAACCCAAAACTAAACAAAAACCAGTCCAAGTGTAGTTTAAAACTATATATAAACCAAACAACCATGGACCATTAACATATAATAGAAAAGAAACATCAAGTTAGGAACATTGATTTTTTTTAAATATTTTTTCTTATTATATTGGACCACTTTCGTGTCATCCTCAACTAGGAGAATAACTTCAAAGGACTTGATCGGAAAATATGTGTTGTCATTAGGATGTATGTTTTCCATTGCTGATTTGGATGATTCTTTTGAAGGCACCACAAGATCCGCAATGGGAATTTCTAGAACACAATCCTCAAAATCTAAATTAGAGTTAGGAGCACTTTATTTCCTTTCATTAATCAAAGTATGACAGAGGCATGCATCTTTCCACCAAGAAAGATATAGCATGCTTTCACTTCTCGATAGTGGCAGTGTGCAACTATATGCCCTAGAGAAAAACACTTTCTACATCTGAAGGGTAGCCCTTCATAATCAAATGGCTGAGTCCAAGTTTTGTCTTGGACTTTAAGGTCACTATTTGTTGGATGTTCTTTTGAAGTGTCAAGTGCAACAAGAATTCGGGCATAAGTTGCATCCATACAGGAAGAGGTATCAATATCAACGTTTATTAATTTTGCTAAGGAGTTTCCTACTAAAACTAGACAACTTACTGACTAAAATTACAGGGGAAAATGTGGCGTTTTAATCCACACGCATTTGGTAGAGAGAGATTCAATAAGTGGGTTGAAGGATGGAAACCATGGTTTTAGGATAAAATAATGTGGTTGTTTGATCCATACTGTTTTGGTTATAGTATTTATGTCACATATCATAAAAAATTGTTTAGCACAAGGGTAAATATCTATCTAACCTTCAAGCAAGGGAAGCTAGCAATTTGAAATCCCACGCATTTAGATCAGCAAGTGTGGGTTTACCAATCGTTAAAATTGTTGATAAATCCATGCTCCTTGAGGTAAAACTCTTCGTCGAGCACCTCTTCTTCAAAGTTTACACACAACATGTAAGAGGCCGATGTCATGGGCACGGATGCAGATCCCTTCTAGACTGCCTCCAGAACATTTTGATTCTAATTATTCAATGGTGTATTAGGAGAGTGCTCAAAGGTAACATCAGGGCTACCAGCAAAGGAAATAGTATTCGATCTTTGAATGTGTTGGTTTCACCCCATCGGAATGAAAACATCCTCCACTAGGATAGGACGAATAGAGGAGGTGTTGCAACCCACGATTTTTGACCTTTCAGGGCTAGATTTGGTTCTGTCAGGGCTATAGATGTTGCCTCTACCACGGAATATGTTGTCATGGCACAAACATAGGGTTTGAGGCAATTATTAAAGCGTGGAAAATCCACTAGAGGAATTGCTGCCATGATCTACAGAGTTGAAATCTGTATCAGCGAAAAATGGAAGTAAAGTAGGGGAGGCTCCCGAGCAACTATGTTTTGAAGAACCGCCATGGTGACGAGTAGTGCCAAAGAAGACATGACAACCAACCACAAGAATATCCTACCCCTTTGCGCAGAGCATCGGCTGAGGAAACCCTTTCACACGACCACCTCCGCACAAGCAGCTTCACCCCAAACAGATCCAACGTCACCTTCATGAGCATGAGCTCAAGAGATCGCTCCATTTCATTTAGGGTTTGTGGATTCCATATCTATACGACATGTAATTATTATTTTGAATGAGCTTGAAATATATATATGAACATAATTGACATCTAAAAATTCCTCACCGTAAGAGCTTCCCTTGTGTATAGGCAATAAGAGCTGAGATTTGAGATTTAATGTCTACCCTGGATGTTTCTGTCTATTTTAATTATATTTTACACTTTGTAAACTTTTCAATCTGTCTCTATTTAAAGTGAAAGAACTTGGCAAAACTGTCATTATCATTATGAATATATTCAATATAAATGTAAGTGTAACATTACATAGATATTTAACTAACATATTTTGTTAAAAATGTGTTTAATTTGAGAATATAATCATATAAATACAACTAAAAAATAATGTATTTCACTGTTGGAGCGACCTTTAAATTCAATTATAAAAAAATAATACAAAGTTTTATTGGTAGCCTAAAAAAAAAAGTGTAGATGCCATGTGGACAGACAAAACACGGGCCATGAGAGCAAACAATAACATGTCACTTAGGGCTACAAACAATAACCAACAGGGAAGGATAAGGCACAAAAAACTATATCACATCATAACAAAGTTAGGCACAATGAGCGGTGAGACCCGGAGGGCACGGTGGATCATCCCGCGGTGGAAAAAATATGAGAGAACGTGGCTTGTCAGACGACGGAGTGAGAAGCCAACAATCTATGTTTGGCATTTGAACACTTAGCGGAACAATAACTTCCCGCGGAACAATAATTTCCCACCTAGGAGGTGGTGAGCCACCAAATTGTGAAGACCTACCAGGCGGAATGCCCCAGTTGGAAGAGCAAGCCACCATCTTTCTACAAACCGGTGGGCTCTAGCCAAGACCAAAAGAAGAGGTCCCTAGGTGCGCTAGCGACGGAGATGGAAGTGTGTTTCTGGAGTGACTGCGGTAACGTCTATGGCATCTATGACGTGGCTAAGGTAGCAGGGGTGACAATCATCATCATCTAGAGGAACTCAACTCATGGTAGAAGATGCACTGCCCAAGTGATCAAGCAACCCCTGGAGATGAGAAAAATCCAATGACAACTTCTACGCTTGAGCTTGGATTTTAATATGAGCAGAAGCCATGATTGCCACCTTTTCGTTAATGGTTAGTTCTATAGAAAGAGTACAATTCTGGAATAAGGAAGTATTTCTAGCTTTCTAGAGTTGGAAGATAATAAAAGAATACAAAAATCCAAAGGGAAGAAAAGGAGGAGGGCCAATCAGCATGGTCACCAAACAATGCAACTTTCCAATTAAAAAAATCATGATGAAAAGGCCAAAAGAGGGAGTGAATCCAATGCCAAGCGTGTTGATCACTACATCTACATCTACAAACAGGGGTAGGAATGCCAATATGACTTAATCTTTCCCCTCGAGGAAGCCCCTGATAAATCAAACACAAAAGAAAAAGATTGAGCTACGGGTTAAAGAGGGGGTTCCAGGCTTGTTGGAGACAATTTAACTAGGTGACTTGAGAGGAATGCAAAGACCATAAGGAATTGAGCTTATCTAAAGTTGACGATGTAGAAGATAATGAGGATTTGATAACTCCATAATTATACTGTAACTTGTGTGATGTCCACATTCAATCACCAATCCTTCCACCAAGCCCAAGGTGGCTGAAGACCCAACTTGTGCAACATAAAATCCGGAAAAAAAGATTGAAGGCAAATCATAATTAGTAAGGTTGTATTTCTGTTATAACACCGGCCAAGGAATCCTTTCTTGGAAGGAAACTAAATACCGAATAGTGGAGATGCCTTTGTGAGCTAACCACAGTGCTTTAATGTTGGGCTTCTCTACCAGCAGTAGATCATCTACAAAAAAATGGGAGACCGTTTGAAATATGCATGTAATAACAACTGTACCTTTTAGGAATATTAAAAATAGATTTAGTTTTTCTTTGGTTAACTCAGCTTTATCCTATTTTTAGGATTAGATTTAATTCAAATAAATATGCTTTAATTCATGCACAACATGTAATTGTTTTAAAGCATGAGTTTAAATTTAGAATGCTCAGTTGAAGAGCGATTTTAGTGGGTTAGTTATTCTATTAAAATAACAGTCAATTGTATTTGTTTTATATGCACACACAAAGTGTGAAATATGCACAAGAAGAATCAGAGAAGTGCTTGCATGCACATAATTCTATTGTAATTTTAGTTGAACCCCTGATTATCAATGTAATTAATGGAGATTACGCACAACAGTGCTGGTTTGAATATTCTTCTATTTATGAAATTCTATTTAATTATTGCATTAGTTTCATTTATGTTGTTTGTTATATAAGACTACATTTTTTCTACAAATTGGTATCATAGTGAGGGTATTCAAACAACTTATTAAATTGGTAGCAAGCTATGGATTCTACATATTGGTATTCAGACACCGAAATTTAATGGAAAGAATTATGAATACTGGTCATTTACCATGAAGGTAATATTCATATCTCAAGACATGTGGGAGATCATTGAGGATAGGTTAAACCGATCCCGTAGATGCAACAACATACACTACACTTTCTCAGGTAAAGGAAAGATACTTTCAAGGAGTTATGAAATAAGGATGAACAAATCTCTTTTCTATATTCATCAGGTAATGTATGAAAGCACTTCTTCCAAGACTGGTAGTAGCTAATCAAGCAAAGACCACATGAGATACACTACAACTTGCATATCAAGGTAAGGAGAAAGTAAAAAACCACCAAGCTACAGTTACTTCGTAAAGATTTTGAGAATTTAACAATGAAAGATTCAGATTATGTAGAATCATTTTTTTACTTTTTTTAGTTGGCTTAGTCAATCAAATCAAATCAAATCCCATGGTGAGACTCTTGAAGATAGAAGGATTATTGGAAAATTGCTTAGGAGTTTGCCTATGAAATTTGATCCTTTAGTTGTTTCTATTGAAAAAACTAAGGATATGAGTCAATTTTCTATTGATGAGTTATATGCATCACTAATCAATCATGAAAAGAGGATGAATATATCCAATGCAAGTGTAGATAAGTGTTTTCCATCTTAGACATCAGGTAGTCGTGGCAAAAGAAGAGGTAGTTTCAGCCCAAGAGACAAAGGAAGAAGTCCATCTAGAGGACGTGGCATCAATTCATCAAGCTCATGTGGAAGAGGACATAATCAAGAACAAATTTATGGTCAGAGACAAGATCAGTCTCATGTTAAGTGCCATTATTTCAAAAATTATGGGCACTATGCTTATGATTGCAAGAAAAATCAATATGATCAAGAGAGGAAAAATCAAAATCAGGTTAGAAGTTATATTTCTAAACCTATGTTTATTGCATGCACAAGGATTGCCGAAGCAATGCCATCTTTATCCCCTATTGCATGTAATTTTTAAAAAGAGAGTCCATGTGATGTATGGTATTTGGATTCATGTTGCAGTAATCTCATGACTGGTAATCTAGATTTGTTTTCTAGTTTGGATGATACAATGAAGAGTGATGTAACTCTTGGAAATAACAATATTGTGTCTATGAAAGGAAAAGGCATAGTTAGTATTCTAACAAGACAAGGGGATAAAATAAGTATGCAAGATGTTGACTATGTTGTAGGTTTGAAACATAACCTTATGAGTATTGGACAACTGGTACAAAAAGGATACCAAATCTATATGGAAGACAATGAGTGCATGATTGTGGACAAAGCTTCTAGCACTCAGTTGATTGCAAAAGTGAAGATGAGCAGAAATTGGATGTTTCCATTGATTTTAAAATGTCAAAAAAATAAGAAATCAGATCTATTTGCAGAAAAATTAACATCTCAGTTTGCAGCAAAGTCCTATGCTAATTCAAATCAGCCTTTTGTTGAGTCCTGTACTCAAACAGATGAGTCCTGTGCCAAGGTAAAATAGTCATGTGCTAGTATAATAGAGTCTTGTGCCAATTCAAATCAGGTGTACACTACAAAAAGTGAGTCCTACGCTGATTCCTACGCTAAAGGAACACAATCAACTTTTCATTCAGTCATGAAGGATGACATGGCTTTGACATCTAAGGTATGGGCATTTGAATTTTGGAGTTGTCATCACCGAATCACAACACCCTTATGCTTACATAAGTGCATATGCTTGAACTCATGGTGTGATTGGATAACATGGGTACTATCTCCAAGTTGTGGGACTTCCTACTTGAGATAGACCTCCAGAGAAAGCTGGTTCTTACTCCTAAACTACCTGCAGTAATCTACTCTAATACAGGGAAAAATAACTATTCTAATCTAACTTTCCAAGGGACCAAGGAGAGAGAATACATGAAATGAAATCCTACACTAAAGCGGTGATACACCAAAAAAGGAGGGTGTGAGGGTAGTCTTCCAATGTGTGAAAACTAGGAGCAAAGTGCATACTAGAAGGGGTGATAACAGTTCTCCACAATTTAAAAATGCATTCACAAAAATGTTTCATACATGCACAATAATATTGGATCCTTGCAAGAGTATAAAGATAGAAACAATACGCTTGTAATCAAGGTTGAAGGGGTAAAAAGAATACAAGAAAACACAATAGGGGAAGATGCATCCACAAACTTATATTTTATTGCTTCATGATATGCATAGTTCAATTTGTTACAAGATAAGGACCTGGATCACCATGCAAGGAGTCCACTACAAGGTCCTATAGCACATTGGATTCACAAAGAAATTTTGACAGAGCTTTGCTACAAGAAAAATCCCTCCTCTTACAATGAGCCCAACACTCCAATTTATATGAAAATGAGAAGAGAGAGAGAAGGGGAAAATGGAAATCCCAAAATTTGTCCTTCAACCACTTGTAAGAGGCACTAAATGGAGTGAAATGATTGTATGTTACTTGTAAAAATCTCCCCATATTTTCCCAGGTGCTGTAGAAGAGAAAGAATGATGACCATGCCTCTTAATTGCAGTCCCAACTACCAAATAAAACACTGTCATGAACCTGACCACGTTTCATGAAAAATCCCAATTGATTTCTCATCAAATCCAGAATTTCTTGATTTCTATGTGTTGAGCTCAGAGCCACAATTCCAACGGTACCAATTTTGTGTGATTTCATTGTGAAATGCAAAGTTGTGGTCTTCTAAGTGTGAGCAACTATTTTGGGTCTGGCATGCTCTTTCATTTGATGGGAATGAGAAATAAATGATTGGAGCTGAATATGTTCATTTTATTTAAATCTGTCTACCCTGATTAAAATTAAGAAATATGAATTTTTTTGGTGACGTAGAGAATGTCATACTCGTTCTAGAAAGTCCAATTTTGTTAAAATCAGAGCTCAGAGTCACAAGTTATGGCTGTTAGAAGTTCGGGAGGTCAATCTTTGAATTTTACTTTGAATTGCGGGTATTTCGGAAAATTTGGGTCCGCATGTCCCAGCTATCCCAGACACATTCTTCCGCATCAGCCAATTTGGGCCTGCTTTTCCCCTTTTGCGGCCTTTTCGCCCTTTCGCATCCTGCGTGTACTTTTGTCCCGAATTTCCCAGACGAAAATATCCGTGCCACCCACAATAGACTGACTTGCAGAAAATTGATCGATTCATGTCCCGCGCATAATTTTGTTCCGGCTGTCCCAGACCACGTGGAACAAAAACTTCCACTTTTTTCGATTTTCACTACCTGTGGCCATTTCAGCTTTGTGCGTCCCAACTGTCCTGCGGACCACCTAGGACAAAAAGTTCTAACTTTTCCAATTCCTTTGTATTTCGGCCATAAAATTGTTATGATGAACCTTGGTACGATCCTCACTGGTATGAACCGCAGCCTTCAGACCCGCAATGCATTAAAACAAGCCTGCGACTTCATTTTTTTACATTTTTTCAATTTTTTCTAACTTGTTGGGATTTTTCCTTGGATGAGGGAGTTAGAGAGAAGCCAAAGGGCCCCCAACAACATGATTTTGGGCATTGAATCAATCTACTTGCTCGGGACTGAAGAATCTGATGCATGTTATCAAAATTTACCTCAAGGGGTGAATTTTGGATAATATGAGGTTTGAATTTACTACATAGAAATAATATGGTTAAAGGTTTTCCATTGATTCAAAAATCAGAAAGGGTATGTGAAGGTTGTATTTTGGGGAAGCAACACAAAGATTCATTCCCAATTGGTGAAACAATAAGAGCAAGTGCACCACTTGATATTGCACACTCAAATTTATGTGGACCTATGCAGACAACTTCTATTGGAGGTTGTATTTATTTTATGAAATTCATTGATGATTACACAAGGAAGACATGGGTTTATTTTCTGAGAAATAAATCAGATGCCTTTGATACATTTCTGTATTTCAAGGCATTATTGGAGAAGCAAAGTGGATACTACATCAAAGTTCTCATAATGAAAGAGGAGTTGAGTATTTTTCTAATGAGATTATGAATTTTCGCAGATATCATTATATACACAAGTATTTTACTACCAGGTATACACCACAAAAGAATGGTGAGATAAAGAGA
Source organism: Taxus chinensis (assembly GCA_019776745.2). Classification (NCBI taxonomy): domain Eukaryota; kingdom Viridiplantae; phylum Streptophyta; class Pinopsida; order Cupressales; family Taxaceae; genus Taxus; species Taxus chinensis. The sequence continues at coordinate 49,167,339 of CM034154.1, read as the reverse complement.
AAAAATAGAACCATCATGGAGATGACAAGAAGCATTTTGAAGGCAAAACATCTTCCAAATGATTATTGGGTAGAAGCAGTAATAAATTCTATTTATATTGTGAACATGTGTCTAACTAAACTTGTTAGGAACATGGTTCCTCAACAAGTATGGACTAATAGGAAACACAGTGTTTCACATTTAAGATTTTTGGTTTGTGTAGTGTATGTACCTGTACCTGATGAGGTAAGGAAGAAGTTAGACAACAACGGAGAAAAGTGTATTTTTGTTGGGTATTCAGAGAATACAAAAGCAAACAAGTTGTATAATCCAGCCACTGGAAAGGTTGTTATTAGTAGGGATGTACAATTTATTGAGAATGAAGCATAGATGGAAGTCTAGAGAAAATAGTGAATATAGCAACAACTATTCTTCATGATGATATGGAAGATAAAATTTTAGAGCAGTAAGGTATTGTATCTACAAATTTTGGACATGCACCACAAGTTGTAGCAAAACCTACACCTCCATCTACAGTCAGGAGGTTTCAACCATCTTCAGCCATGCAAGAGACACCACAAAGAACACTAGAAGCTACTCCGTCACCACAAAGAAGTCATGCATTGAATAGTCCTACGCAATGGAAAACAAGAATTCTAATTGAGATATATAATGTTGATACAACTAATTCATTATTTATTTTTTGAATTATTTTCTCAAGCTACAAATCCATGGATGATGAGATCAATGCTATACAGAAGAATAAGACATGGGAGCTGATGGATATTCCAAAAGGAAAGGATGTGATAGGAGTTAAGTGGGTCTATAAGAAAAAATACAATGTTGATGAAAAATTACAGAAACACAAAGCAAGTCTGGTTGCAAGAGGTTTTACGCAGAAATATGGAGTTGACTACAATCAAACATTTGCACCAGTAGCACGTTTGGACACGGTAAAAATGGTTTTAGAAATTGCAGTGCAGAAAAAATGACCTATTTATCAAATAGATGTTAAATCAACATTCTTAAATGGATTCCTTGAAGAGGAAGTTTATGTAAATCAGCCAAAAGGTTATGATATTGAAGGTCATGAAGGAAAAGTATACAGATTAAAGAAAGTGATATATGGTCTTAAGAAAGCACCTAGAGCTTGGTATAGTAGAATAGATTCTTATTTGATTGAGAATGGTTATAGTAGGAGTAGTAGTGAGCCTACCTTATACACCAAGATAAATGAGCAAGGTAAAATTTTAATTATTTGTTTATACGTAGATGATTTGATCATTACTGGAAATCTATCTACAGATTCATTCAAGTCTGCCATGAAAAAGGAGTTTGAGATGGCAGATCTTGATCTCATGCATTATTTTTTGGGCATTGAATTTCAACAATTAGAACATGAATTTTTTATCTCGCAAGAAAAGTATGCAAATGATGTTTTGAAAAGGTTTAACATGTTGAATTGTAAGCCAACACCAACACCAATTGCAATAGGTTTGAAGTTGAGAAAAGTGGATGCAGGATCGTTTGTGGATCCAACATTGTTTAAAAAGTTGGTTGGAAGTCTTATGTATTTGACAGCCTCAAGGCCTGATATCATGTATGGTGTGAGCCTCATATCAAGGTTCATGGAATCTCCAAAACATTCACATAGGCAAGCTGGAAAAATAATTTTGAGGTATGTACGTGGAACAAGGAATCATGTAATTCTTTATTCAAGTTCAGATGAGTTCAAATTAATTAGGTATACAGATAGTGACAGTGTTGGAAGTATAGATGATCCAAAAAGTACATCTCGATATACATTTCACTTTGGAAGAAGAGTGGTTTCAAGGGCATCAAAGAAGAAACCCATTTTCATGTTATATTCAGTAGAAGCAGAGTATGTAGCAGAAACAGGAGAAACATGTCAAGTTGTTTGGATGAGAATATTGTTGATAGATTTACAACAGAAACAAGAAGAACCTACACATATTTTTTTTGTGAAAACAACTCAGCCATAACGTTGTCCAAAACTCATGTTTTTCATAAGAGGAGAAAGTATATTGATATGAGGTATCATTTCATCAAGGATCTGGTAAACAACAAGGAAATTCATCTTGAATTTTAAAGATCCGAAGATCAATTTGTAGACATTTTTACAAAGGCTTTGGCAAAAAGAAGTTTTTGAATATTTTAGAGATTGTTTGGGAGTTTGTACTCCTGCGCATGGCAGATCTGAAAAAGCAAACAAAGCTCCATAAGAGTGAAAGATACAAATTTAAAATTAAGGGGGAGTGTTGGAAATATGCATGTAATTCCAACCGTAGGTTTTTAGGAATATTAAAAATAGATTTATTTTTTCTTTAGTTAACTGAACTTTATACTATTTTTAGGATTAGATTTAATTCAAATAAATCTGCTTTAATTCATGCATAACATGTAGCTATTTTAAAACATGAGTTTAAATTTAGAATACTCAGTTGAAGAGCTGTTAGTGGGTAAGTTATTCTATTTAAATAACAGAAATTGTAATTGCTTTGTATGCACACACATAAGTGTAAAATCTGCACAAGCAGAACTAGAGAAGTGTTGCATGCACATAATTCATTGTAACTTGAGCTGAATCTCTGAGTATGAGTTAATTAATTTAGATTACGCACAACAATGTTGGTTTGAATATTCTTCTTTTTATAAAAGTTATTTAATTTTTCTGTTTATTTCTTTTATGTTGTTTGTTGTATAAGACTAAATATTTTCTACAAGACCACTAGAAATTATTAAAAAAATATATATCTAAGAGAGATGGATGGGACATGGGGTATTTAAAACCTATTAACGTCATAAATTTTTGGTTTGACGGATAATGTTAGCTGTCTAATCTCATCCCTGTAAGCCATCTTAAGCCTACCAACTATATTGTCTGATAGAGAAGAAATAATAATCATGCATGAGAACTGCTCTCTTATCATCGCTAAGGTTTTTAATTTCATTCATTCAGTACTAGATCAATTACAAGTCACTATTTTATACATTAGTTTATGAGTAAAACTTGGTGAATACTAAAATTTCAACACATAAGGCTAAATGTTGGGTTGGAAACTGCGGAAGAAAGTGGACTATTCTCTACTCATGCTCATGAATGTTAACTTTACTAAGGTGTCTAGAAATTAGGCACATAAAATAAAAACTAACAGAAATAAAATAAAGAATTGCAAATAAAATAGATTAATGTAAAATTAGATCAGAACTTATGTGCATATATTTCTCCTTCGTTCTCAGAGCTTTGGCTCAATACAAACTCTCTGAATGTGTTTGATATGGAAACAATTACAACTGCCTCTAATAAATAGATGGATTCATGTAACAATAAAACAATCAACACTCCTAGAAATAGAACTAAAAAGCACATGCTTTTGTGCAATACAAAGATTTTAATTTATTTGTTTTATAAGATTTTCCTAAAGTTAGGAATCTAAAACTAAACTGAAAAGTAAAAGCATGTAAAAATCAAAGTGATTTTTTCTTTGCTTGGGGAAAAATTAAACTTTTTCTAACAGCCCCCCTTAATTTTGACCTTCAAGATTTTATTTTTTTGGAGCTGAGTGTGCACTTCTAGATCTGAAATATTTTAGATCACAAACTCTTAAACAAGTTATCAAATACTCAAAAACTTTATTTCCCAAAGGTTTTGTAAATTTATCTTCAAACTAATATTCAGATCTACAAAATTCAAGATAATTTTCTTTGTTGTTAACCAACTCCCTGATGAAGTGATAACTCATGTCTATGTGTTTTCTCCGCTTGTGAAAAACATGATTTTTGGACAATGTTATTGCTGAATTGTTGTCACAAAAATTATGTGTAGCGTCCTCCTGATTTTGCCTCAAATCTTTCAACACTTATCTCATCCAAAAATCCTGACATGCTACTCATGTTGCTACTACATACTCTGTTTTTGCTGAAGATAATGTGACTATGACATGCTTCTTTGATTCCCATGAGACTATGCATGTTCCAAAGTGAAAATTATTGTCAGATGTGTTGTTTCTATCATCAATACTTTTGACACTGTCACTATCTGTGTAACCTATGATTTTGAACTCATCTGATGTTGAATACAAGATTTCATGATTCTTAGTTCCACATACATACCTCAAAATTCTATTTCCAGCTTGCCAATGTGATTCTTTTGGAGATTCCATAACCTTGAGATGAGGCTCACACCATACATAATATTTGGCCTTGTGCCCATTAAATACATGATACTTCCAACTAGTCTTTTGAAAAAAATTAGATCTACAAATGATCCACTGTCATCTTTTCTTTACTTCAAACCTACTGCAACTGGTGTTGGTGCTAAATTTCAATTCAACATGTTAAATCTCTTCAAAACATCATTATCATACTTTTCCTGTGAAATAAAAACTCCAGCTTCTGATTGTTGAACTTCTATGCCCATAAAATAGTGCATGAGACCTAGATCTGTCATCTCAAATTCTTTCTTGATATCTGACTTGAATGAATCTGTATATAGATTTTCAATGATGATTAAACCATCCACATATAAACAAACCATTAAAATTTTAGCTTGCTCATTGATCTTGATGTATAAGGTAGGCTCATTGTTGCTCCTATTGAAACCATTATGTATCAAATAAGAATCAATCTTGTTGTACCTAGCTCTAGGTGCTTTCTTGAGACCATAGAGTGCTTTTTTCAACCTGGATATCTTTCCTTCATGACCTTCAATCTCATAACCTTATAATTGGTTCACATAATCTTATTCTTCAATAAAACCATTCAATAATCTTGATTTTACATCCATCTGATAAATAGGACATTTGTTTTGAGTGCAATTGTTAAAACCATTATTATCGTGTCCAAACGTGCTACAGGTGCAAATTTATCATTGTAATCTACTCCATACTACTGTGAAAAACCTCTGGAAACCAGCCTTGCTTTATGTTTTTATACTTTACCATCAGCAGTATATTTGGTCTTGTAGACCCATTTCAATCCTATCATGTCCTTTCCTTCTGGAAGATATACTAGTTCCCATGTCTAATTCTTCTCTATGGCATCTATCTCATCGTCCATGGATTGAACCCAAACTTCAGTTTTTATAACCTCTTCAAAGTACACTAGATCTGCAACTTGAGAAAACAATGCAAAGAATGAAAAAGCATTAGTTGTATCAACTTTATAAATCTCACTAAGACTCCTTGTTTTCCACTGCAAAGGGCTATTTGATGATGGACTGCTTTGTACTAAAGGAGTAGCTTTCAGTGTTCCTTGTGGTGTCTACTAGATGGTTGAAGATGCCTGAAATTTTGGAAACCTCCTAGATGTAGATGGAGATGTAGCTTGTGCTACAACTTGTGATGCATGTCCAAGATTCAAAGAAGATATAATACTTTGTTGCGCTTATTTCATCTTCCATATCATCATGAGGAATAACTGCTGCTACACTGAATTTTTTCTCAATACTTCCATCCCATGTGTCATTTTCAACAAACTATAAATCTTTGTTGATTATGACCTTTCGAGTAACTGGATTAAACAAATTTTAAGATTTTGTATTATCTGAATATCCAACAAATTTGCACTTTTCTCCTTTTTTGTCTTAATTCTTACTTAGCTCATCAGGAACATGTGCATATGACACACAACTGAAGATTCTAAAATGAGAAACATTATGTTTCCTCTTAGTCCAAGCTTTTTGAGGAACCATGTTTTGAACAATTTTCGTTGGACACCTATTTATGATGTAAACAGTAGTTACTACTGCTTCTTCCCAATACTCATTTGAAAGATTTTTTTCCTTCATCATACTTCTCGCCATCTCCATGATGGTTCTATTATTCCTCTCTATGACACCATTCTGATGTGGTGTGTACCTAGAAGTAAACTATTTGTGTATACCATGATATTTGCAAAAAATTAGAAAAGCATTTGTTTGCATCGGTCCACAATGTCTTCCTTGTATAGTCATCAATGAATGTCATAAAATATGAACAACCTCTAATAGAATTTTTTTTCATCGGTCCACATAAATCCAAGTGAAAAATTTCAAGTGGTACACTTGTTCTTCTTGTTTTGACAACTGGGAAAGATTCTCTGTGTTGCTTCCCTAAAATACAACATTCACAAACTCTATCTAGTTTCTGAATCAAAGGAAAACCTTTCACCATATTTTTTCTGTTTAATAAATTCAAACCATCAAAGTTTAAGTGACCAAATTTGAGATGCCATATGTAGTATGTTTTGGTGCTCAATTTGATCATGCCCTAGCTTGCCCTCGAAATTCTTTAATCTATGGGCTCTGTCATATTTTCTATTTCCCAAAATGGATGCATGAAGTGTTTTCTTGATTTGTATGTTGTTGAAGATCCTTCTTCATGGTCGTGGATCAAATTTGGGCCTTGTATCATTTCCAAATTCTTTTTCCTTAAAGAAAAATTCAATTCTGGGTGCAAATGGTGATTTTCCTACATTTTACAGTTTAATGGGCGTGTTTTCCCCATCAAATTATATCTCAACATCTTCAACTACATGATCTATTTTGAATTGATGAGGCATGGTGGATCTATTTTATAAACTTGTCACTTTTGTTACTTTTGCAAAAAAATATCAAATTGGCTTCGTGGCTCTAATTGGTTAGTCAAAATTGTGAAATGGCGGAGCAAATTCTTACTTTTTTCCACGAAGGAGTGCATGTGTCATCAATTGAGTAGCTACGTAGAGGTGGGCCCCTTTTATGTTTCAAGATGTTATGGAAAAAAGGGTAAAAAAGTGAAAGAAATTCCTAAGGCCCATAAAAGGACTAGAGAAGGACATGTGGCTGTTTGAAAATTTAGAGAGGAGTGGCGGAATGCCAGGAGAAATTTGAAACTTCTTTCTTTGTTATAAAAAAGGAATAAATTCATAAATTATGATGCGGCCCCATAGGAGATTAGTGAAGGACACGTGGCTTTTTAAAAATTCAAAAGACAGAGTGGCAGATCGTCGGGTTACTTTGAAGTTTTTAGCTTTATTTTGTAAAATTAATAAAGTCATAAAGTACAGTGCGGCCGCACAGGGGACTAGAGAAGGACATGTGGAGGTTTCAAAAGTCAAAGGCGGAGGAGTGGGCTGTTAGAGAATTTTGAAACTTTGACATTATTTTGAAAAGGAAGTAAAAATACAAAAATGAAATCTGTATTAAAAAGTCAATGGCAGAGAAGCGGGTCATCGGAGGAAAATTGGAAATTTTTTCTTTTTTGTAAAAAAAGGTAAAATTGGAAATTTTTTCTTTTTTGTAAAAAAAGGTAAAATTGTAGAAATGAGCTGTGACACCATCAAAGACCCAGATTACAACACGTGTCAATCCCATATTTCAAAGGCAGAGCGGTGGGGAAAAAAGTGAAAATTGCACTTTTTCTCCAAATGTCATAAAATGCAAAATGTGACCCCAAGCCCACTTTGAATCAGATGTTTCCACATAGACGGCTTTAATATAAAGTTGAGAAAGGGAAAAATCAACGGTTGCTATGCATTGCATCTAATTTTTCTACCATTTTTTTTCCAAGACTCCTCGAGATGTGAATATGCATTTTTTTCATCATTTTTTGATGAAATTCCTTATCATTTTTGTCTACAAAGTGCAATTGAATGGATTTAGAGCTTAATTTGTGAGTCCAAGGAATGTAAAGGTTGATATTTTTAATTTGGAATTTCTCGGGCACTTGCAAAAATGTTAATAACCAGGGAAGCTGAATGCAGAGCAAAATTGTAGAGGAAAGAATGGGAAAAGGATGAAATTATGGAGGTTGCATGCACGAAGGATGAAAATGTGCTCCCACATAAAACAATGATGGAGATATTTGCAATTATTCACCTTTTTGAACAATTGGAAACTTTTTGTTGCAAACCTATTAAACGTCATTTTCTGGAAATCATGATCAAACATGTAACAAAAAAAGGTTCCTCAAATATTATTTTCTTGGGGGGAAAGCTTGGATGTAAATTGAGTGTTATAAAAATCATGCTTTAGTCATGCAAATGGTCGGGAGTTAATTTGTGTGAGAAAATATGAGAAATCCCATCTTCCTGAGAGACCATCTGAGAAACCTGTTTTATCTCTTGTGTTTTAGATTTGATCACGTCAAGATGGTTGCAACTGTACATCCATTGACAAGCTCTGAGATTTTTCAAGAAACTTTCCCCTGCTGATGAATCTAATAAAGTTCAAATAAATCTATGTTAATCTTGGGCAAATTATTTCCACTTTTATTTTAAAATGTTTTCAAATGGTTTTAATGTTTCCTCTTGAAATTTTGTGTTAAAATCACTCCGAATCACACAGGATCTCATCCCTGTGATAGTTTAGTGGCATTTTCAATTTCATTATGAGAAGAGCCTTCATCCTATAATAAGATAAACAATTTAAAATCACTTTACTATCGTTTTAGCTATAAATATTGACTGTAAGCCTTTGAGTGTATCTTAGGCATGAGGAACCAGGGGTATTTAATGTTTAATTGAGTCTTTAGCCAAGCTTTCGTGTTAAATTCATAGAGATTGTGTGAAACCGTGCAAATCTGGGCCTCCATGGATGCACACCTTCTGGTTGAAGGAATATTTTAGCTATTCTGAAGCATTTTGTCATTTATTTTTGCAATTATTGTGTAGGTTCTCAAAGATATTGCAAAATCAAGTTTATTCTTCTTAATCTCCCACAAACAATTATTCGAATAACCATGAATCCTACCTGAAATACCCCTGTTTTCCATGTATGTCCAAAAATGAATAAATTCTACTACCAAAATATGTAGAAGCAATCACGATTCCATAATTTCTTTAAGTAACCTTAACCTTGTTTACAAATATCACCATTCTTTAAAAGTGACACGTGAGAGTTAAATTGTGGTGCATTGATCATATTTTCTCAAGGTTTCCTTTCAAATTTGTGCAAAGAAGAATATCTTCATTCTCCTTCACCAACAGAGGTTACAAAATGGGTCATCTTACCTTGGTTGAAAGGCACAACCTATAGTAGTGAGGATAGGTCAAATCCTTTTGAAGGTGATATCCATTTCTCCAACATCTGAGTGATAAAGAGCTGGTTGAATCTGCTCCCCTACTACAAAACAAATCATAATATGATATTTCTATCTCTAAGTGTCTTTCTAAATCTGTGATGCTGCTCAACTTTCCAAGGGAGAATCAATCTGGATACCAACACCAGATTAGTGCCATTGCCGGGGATTATTTGAACTCTGGGACCTATTTGTGTGGAAAAAATGCCAGAATGGCACCGTTGCTGGGGACCTTCAAAGTCAATCTTATATTTGGACCTGATAATGTTTCTTACATGAAATAAGTGTAAATACGTTGTTTAAACTTCATCTTGTGTTGATATTTGTAAGAATTGTGCGAAGTTACAAGTTTTGTGTGCAATATTTCAAGTTTCTATTGGTTTTTTACACTAAGTTTACATCATCAATGTTAAATACGGGTAAAGAAAGGTCATATCTATGAAGCTTTGTATGAATTTAGTGTTGACAGACATTTGAAAGATCAATTTTAGTGCATTTTCATAACTAAGGTGAAAATCCTTAGTGGCGACTCCGTGTTGAATTAATTTTTGATAAATGCCAGTGTCTTAACCTCTGTCAATTGAAATTTATTAGTAATCTTTGCAAAGATGGAAGGAAGAAGATTTTTATTTGTTAAATACCCTACTATAAGGTTGTTTCTAGAATTAGGAAAGACAAATTCTGAAGGAATAACAATCTGGAAAGTTGTTAGAGATCAGAAATCAAGAAAAGAGTTATCAATTGTGGAAACTGATCTTCTGAATCAGGTAGTATTTTTTTAGATCTGAATTCTCCATATATAGAGGGGCCTTCATTTGTATTTGAAAAGTTTTAGTCTCATTTTTTCCTTATGTTTTCCAAAGCTGATAGGATCTTCCAAGAAACTGATTTTTTAGAGAACATTCATTTTGAGAATTGTACTCTTGTGTTTGAAAGAACCCTTGTCCCTCATCATTTTATATATCCTATAAGATCACCTTCTCAAAACAACATAGCCTAGCCCCCACCTATACCTCCATTTGTTGTTAATACCTTCGGTCCTATAAATTTTGTGCCCCAAGATGTTAGAAATAGACTGCCTGAATTTCAAGGAAATAATGCTATTACTGGTGATCAGCACTTAAAGCTTTTTGTCAATATGATGGAAGAATTTGAGATCAAATTTGAGGATGTGTATATAAAATTGTTTATTCATACTTTAGAGGAGGATGCACAAGACTATTATAAATATTTTCTAGACAACTCCATTGATTCATGGACATAAATGAAGAATGCTTTTAGATTGCAGTATGGAGATAAAACAGACCCTAGGTTTCTTTTGTCTAAATTTGGAAATATTAAGAAGAATCCTAATGATTTTGTTCATGACCTCAATACTCTGTTTAATAAGACCTTTAATAAGCTACCTGTAATCCTGAGGACAAGTGATGTTTCTTGTTTAATAAAATACTTTGATGCATTTGATAAGAAGGATTCTTATTATTTGAGGGATAAGAACCCAACAACATTGAGGCAAGCCTTCACCATGGCTTTGTAGATTGAAAATAATATCAAAGCAGTTGGTAAGCCTCCTAAGAGGGAAGGTATCAAGCTGATCAATCCAGAGATGCCTCAATCAAGTAAGTCTGTAAATATGGAGGAGGTTGTAAAAACTCTGGCTAGAGCTATTAAAGAAATATCTTACAAGTTATCTAGAGTAGAGAAAGGAATTGGGAAAATTTCCCAAGGTCATCATAAAGCACAAGGTCAAGAAATATTTGCAAATCATCCTAGGGGTGATCATAGATCTAATGTTAGGGGTAAAAGGCCCATGGGATCAGGAAATAAATACCCCCAACCCCGGTAAAACATATTGGTGCCTCATCCTTTAGCTGCTAGAGTTGATGTTGTGGAAAAATCCAATGAAATTGAGTGGTGTGACAGATGTTTCTTGCCACATGCCCCATGTGATGAAGAAAAAGAAGTGGAGGAAGATGATGATGCATGCATGATGGATTGCTCTACAAGTTAATAGTAGGGAGAAACCTCAACTGAACTAATAAGTGCCAGAACTGCTGTTGATTTCTAGGATTGTATTCACTGGGTATTACCCCTTCCTCCCTCTCATACTTTTGAATTGCCTAATAATTATTTTGAATACTTATGGGCATTAATGATTAAAAGGTATGATGGAGGAATCCCTTATGATGAGTATAGAGTGTTGTTAATGAATGTTGTGGTTGCTCAAGGAAAATAATAGAACACTAGGAGTAAAGGTGTCAAAGGGGTAGGGCCTCAGGAAAAACCAAAAACTCTAGTTCTCACCAATATCCCAAAACAAACTCCTAAGAAAGATACATTTGGCAAAGGCCTTGTTTCCCCAAATAGAACCGGTATTGCTACCCATGCCCAAACTATGAAAAATCCTTTGTTGTCAGATGAGTTTGTCAGTCTTCCTCCAAATGTTTCCTTTCTCGAATAACTTCCTCATGACATTGCCCAAGTCTCAAGTCAGATCAAGATTTATGTTCTAATTGTTGAGATGCTTAGGATTCCTGAGCATAAGAAAAGGGCCTTTGAATATTTGGGATTGAAAGAAGAAAATATTACCCAAGGAAGAAATGTAAAGAATGTTGAGACTCCTCCTATCATTGCAGAGTTGGAAAAACCCCAAGCACTGGAAGAACTAGGTTAGTTACCTAAATTATATTTGGGAACATCCTTGGTTGAGTCCCAGTTGAATGTAGATCCATTTTTCACTACTTTGATTATTAGGGACAGGCTGTTACACAATTGTATGTTTGATTTTGGAGCATCATGCAATGTTATGCCTCTTGAGGTCATGAATGAATACGATATTAAAGTGACAAAAACTTATGGGAAATGTACTGCCATGGATTCCAGAGAGGTGCCAGTGGTTGGATGTCTTAAGGTTTTGATAGTACAACTTACAGCCTAGCTAGGGAAGAAATTACAACTAGATGTGGTTATTGTTGATTGCCCTGCCAAATGGGGAATGATGTTATCAAGAAAATGGGCTGCTAGTGTGGGTGGGAGTGTGCAAATGGATATGTCTTTTTCCACCATACCTATTGAGGGCAGCCTTTTAAAGTTGTATGGTGAAAAGAAGATGCTACATCTCATTGAGTATCCCAATAGTGCTTCCTATGAAGTGTTATACACTGACATTGATGCTGATAAATTTGTTAGATTTGCTAATGGTAAAGTGCACAAAATTGATTAGTGAAAGTCTCTTAAACAAGTAGGTTCTCCTTGGACTTTGTTGTTTGATGGGGCTTGCTTTAAATTTGTAAATGGTACTGGTATTGTTCTAATATCTCTAGGCCAGGAAGAGTTTGTTTTTTCTTTTAAACTCAACTTTGAGTGCACTAACAATATTGCAGAATATGAAGCACTGTTATTTGGTTTAATAATTTCTTGGAAATATTGTGTCAGAGACATCATTGTTAAAGGAGATTCAGAACTAACTGTCAAGCATGTTAGAAAATTGTATGCAACAAAAAATCATAGAATGAATCAATATAAGCATGTAGTCTGGGATTTCATTGAAATGTTTGACTCTTTTTGTTGGTGCTAAACCCTAATTTGCCTTTGAAAATTTATTAATTTATGGCCTATGTCTTTTTCCCCTTCCCTGTGTTGTGCCTGGTTAATATTTATAGCCATTTTTAGTTGGTTCCTGGGTTGTAAATCACTTAAAGGTCTGTAATTTGGGTCTCCTATTCTCCACGGTTGGGATTTTCCTCACTTATCATTTCTTCCCTAAATACTTGAAGAAAATGAATGGATGTATGTATGAGAAACGTATTTGAGCCTTGTAACATTTCAAAACTTTCTGCCCTATAATAAAATTTCATTCCCATGCTCAAATGGTCATTTTTTTGTATTTTACGGTTTGACGGGCACTTCTCGTGGTCAAATTTACATCCTTGAATCTATACGGGATGTGCCACCTTTTGGTTGGATGCGGCTCATCTGGGTACTTAGAAAAAATCATGTAAATCCTTAACTCAAAATGTGTCCACTTGGAAGCACGGTGCTCGTTTGAAGATCTACTTTTTGGTTTTGCATTGGAGTAGCACTAGGAGGACACGTGGAGGCTTCCACTACTTGGCTTGGACTTAGAAAAATTTTCATGCAGTTGGGATAGTTTGGTAGAATAGGACATGTGGCGAGCTCGTGCTCATTCAAGGTCTCCACTTTGGGCACCATCTTGAATTTGTGCCATGAAAACATGTGGAGGAACCACACATGTTTGGGGACTGGCCCTTGAATTTCAATCTAAAGAAGTGCCAAGCTGACACATGGAGGCCTCCACTTGCTTTGCATTTTACTTAGAGTTTTCAATTGTAAAAAGGATACTTCCTTGGAGCATGACACGTGGCACCTTCCACTGAGCTTCAAGAACTCATTCAAACCTTGCAAGAGAAGGATACATGGTAAGCCCACACTCGTTCAAGGTATCAAATTTTTTGAACTTCCTCAAGGTGCGCCATGGTGACATGTGGCAGTTTGAAAAGTAAAAAAGGTGGGGAGGTGGAGCATCGGAGGCAACTTGGATTTTTTTCCTCCTTAACGATTATAATTTCAAAATGGCCTGTAAGCCCGATGAGGGAAATAGTCAATGTTTTACCTCGGTCAACGATGGAGGTGCGGGCTCTCAGGGGAAATTTGGAAAATTTTCCTTTTGAGAAAAAAGAGTCAAAAGAAAAAAAGGAAGTGTGGAACCGCTCCAATCACATTTGGACACGTGTCAGGCTCATTTCCCGAGGGTGGAGCTGCGGGGAAAATTTGGAAAATTTTCCTTTTTGCAAAAAGAGAATAAAATGGTAGATTTTGAGCGCAGTTCTGCTCCAATCATATTTGGACACGTGTCATTCTCATTTCTCGAGGGCGAAGGTGCAGAGAAAAATGTGAAATTTTTCAATTTTTTCAAAAAGTTGTAAAAATTCAAGGGAAGCCCCTAGGTCTTTTCTAAAGTTTTAAATCTGCCACATGAACGGCCCAAATTCAAAGTAAAGATCAACAACAAATATGAATCTAAATATGATTTTCCTCCCTTTTTCTCTGAAATATGTCTGGAAGTGTGAGTCTCTATGATTTCTTGGTCTTGTCTACATGTCAAGTAGAGAAGGAAGTTAATGTTGATATCTGAAATTTTGTGGGAAGATCTAGAGGATGTCTTTCACCATTAAAATGGTCTGACTTTCGTGCTCAATCAGATTTTCCATTTTTCCTCTCTTGAGCACACAAGGGACCAGATTTGACAAATTAGGGGCAGCGGTAGTTGGAAAATTGAAGGAAGAGTGATCTACTAGAGCAAGGAGTTGAATACAGGAGGCATTCGATGAAATCTAACCCCTCGAGCACCTAGAGACTTTTGCAGATCTGATTCTGTGAGTCACGAAAGAATCATGGCAAGCACTGGAGCATTAAACATTTTGTATTTTGGGGAGAGGAAGCTCTATTGTAAATGCTATAAATGGTTGGAATGTTAGGGGTTTGGATTGATTTTTCTATTTGAAATCTTGATAGAGCCCATCCCTTTTGAGAAACCATTCAAGAAGTCTGTATATCTCCTTTGTATTAAAATCTAATCATGTCAAGGTGGTTGCAAGTGTACAACCATTGACAATCTCTAAGACTATTCTAGAAACTCTCCTCTGCTAATAGATTTAATCAAATTTGAGTTATTTATGTGTTTTCTTGAGCAAAAAGTGTTGATAATACTTTTCAATTTATGAAAATAGTTTTTCTCATTTCTATTTCAGTCTTGTATTAAAATCTGATTCAATCACACAGGCCGTAATCCTTGTGATAGTTTAGTGACATCTATAATTCCATTTCTTAGAAGAGCTTTCATTTGGGATTGGAATAAATGATTTAAAATCACTTTTCTCTCATATGTTGATAGAGATTGTCTGTAAGCCTTTGGGTGTACCCTAGATGTGATTTGGCTTAGACCTTGATGCTTTGTTTGGTTTTCTAACTCAAGCCTTCATGATAGAATCTCAGATATTATGTGAAAGACTGCTAATATTGGCATCCATTGAAGCACATATTCTAGTTGAAGAAAAATTTTAGCCATTCTGTGGCATTTTATTGGTCTGACTTTCCATTTTGTAAGGTTCCTCAAAGGATCTTGTGAATCTAGTTTCACCCTGCCCCACCTCCCACCAAAATTTCATTCAAAAACAACTAATCTTACCCACCCTACCCCCTTTTGTCATGTGTGTATGCCAATGCATAATCCTCATCACCTAAATATGCAGAAGCAAGCAGGGTCTCAAATGACTTTAGTAACCTTTCCCTTGTTGTGAAATATCTCCATGATCTAGAAGTGATAACTTGTGAGAGTCAGATCTGGTGTGTTGATCATATTTTCTCAAGGTCTTCTCTATAAAGTCTATTCAAAAGAAGGTTTTATAATTGTTCTTCAATAACAGAGGTTACAAAATAGGTTCTCTTAACTTGGTTGAAAGGCACAACCTAAAATAATAAGGATAGATCAAATCCTCTTGAGGGTGTTACCCATTTCACCACATTTGCATGACAAAAGACCAGTTAGATCCCTCCCTGGATACAAAATGACTCATTATGATCTATCTGTCTCTAAGCTTCATTTCAATACTTGTGATGCTTCTCAGACATTGAGGGAGAATCAATTTAGGTACCAAAACCTAAGTGGTGCTGCTACCGGGGACATTGTGAGTGTAGTTCATATTTAGACCCTGGTAAAACATTTCTTAAATACTCTAAGTGTTGAGTATATTTCTTTTAGTTCCCACACCTAGTGCACTAGCTTTCACTGATAAACATGGTTAAAGAAAAGTCGAAGTTCTTTCCATTTCTAGTGTCTAGTATTGAAAGACATTTGACAGATCATATTTAGTGCATTTGCACAACTAAGGTGGAAATCCTTAGTGGAAACTCCCTATTGATATGATTTTCAATAAGTTCCAATGTCTTAAAACTCTATCAAAGTCAATTTTTTTACTAATATTTGCAAAGTTGGAAGCAAGATCTTTCTTTGCTAGCGATCCTGTTAGGACATTGTTTCCAGAGCTAGGAAGAGTAAAATCAGAAGGAAGAAAATCTTGGAGAGCTGTTGGAGATCAGTAGACAAAAAGAGGGATCTCTATTGATGAAAGTGAGTGGCGTATCATTGAATACTGCCATTCAGGTGACTCTGAATCAGGTAGCATCTTTTTTTAATTGAACTCTCTAGTTGGAGAGGGGCTCTCATTTGATTTTGAAAGGTTTGTTGCACACTCTACACCTATCTTTTATGAGTTTGATTGAGACTTCCAAGAAACAATGCCTTTGGGGCATCAATTTTGGTAAGTGCAGGAAGTTGATGGACAAATATAGGGTCATCCGTGGACATCAATTGCAAATAACAACATAATATCAACTTGTAGGGATTATTAGCAATACATACACTCAAAATTAGACAAAATTATATTAATATGAATCTTAGCATCCAGAATATAGTTTCTAAAATACTAATTTTTGTAAAAAATTATACTCCTATGTTCCAATAACCCTTTGGATGACCAAAAATGCCCCCCATCAGTTTATCACCCCTCAAGGATCACCTCCTCAAATCAATATGGCATAAACATCAACCCACTATTAGTAAAAAAATTATAAAATGATATTTATCCTCTTCTATTCACTTTAAAATCAGTATTTCTACAAAGCCAATAAAATGGTACCATTTTTATGACTTTTTTACTTTTCGGACCTAGAAATTTTTTGGTCCACTTAATTGTCCCCCAACATGGTGCTTACCCATTTTGATATCCAAATTCAGTACCTCAAGATATAAGGAACCCAAAATGCCAAAATTTTTTGGGAATTCTAAGGAAACAATGCTATTACTGGAGATCAACATCTAAAGCTTTTTATCAATATGATGGAAGAATTTGAGATTCAACATTAAGATGTGTATATCAAGTTGTTTATCCATACCTTGGAGGAGGATGCTAGGGACTAGTACAAACCATTGCTAGATAATTCTATTGATTCCTAGCCTGAGATGAATAATGCATTCAGATTGCAGTATGGTGATAGAACTGGCCCTAGGTTTCTTTTGACAGAATTTGAAAACATAAAAAAGAATCCTGATGAGTCATTACATGATTTCAACACAATGTTTAATAAGACCTTAAGGAGATTACCTATCAAAATAAGGCCTTGTGATGAGTCATGTTTGATCAAATATACTGATGCATTTGATAAAAAGGTTGCATATTATTTAAGAGACAAAAATCCCACAAATATGAGGAAGGCATTCACCATAGCTTTGAAAATAGAGAATACTATCAAAGCAATTGGAAATCCTCCAAAGAGGGAAGGTGTAAATTTGGTTAACCCAGAAAAACCTCAGACAAGCAAAGTTGCTGATTTAGAAGAAGTTGTGAAAAATTTGGCAGGGGCTATTAAGGAGATCTCCTACAAGCTAGCCCGAGCTGAGAAAGGAGTTGGGAAGAGTTCACAAGAAAAAAAAAAGAAACAAGGCCAAGATAGATTCACTAATCATCAAAGAACTGATGATAGAGGAAAATGACCTATTAGGTTTGGAAATAGGCAGCCCCAAGGCAGAGAAAATAGAATGGTGCCTGATCCTTTGGTTTTCCAGAGTTGTTGTGGTGGAGGAGATAGATGCCATTGAATGGTGTGACAGATGTTTCATGCCTCATGCTCCTTGTGAAAAACATCAGCATGAAGAAGAAGAAGCTGACGATGATAATGATGGTGATGTATGCATGATGGGTTGTTCCACTAGTTCACAACAAGGGGCAACCTCAACTGAGGTGATAATTTCCCGGAATGCTGCCACATTTTGAGACTGAATTCATAGGCTACCTATTCTTCCTCCCTCTCATACTTTAGAAGTAGATAATGTACAAGCTTTTGAATTACCCAATAATGACTTTGAATATTTAAGGGATTTAATGATAAAAAAGTATAATGGATGAATCCCATATGAGGAAGATAGACAGTTGCTGATGAATGTTGTCATGGCTCAAGAGAAGGAATATAACACAACAAGTAAGGTTGTCAAATTGGCAGGGCCTCAAGTCAAGCCTAAATCTCCCTTAATTTCAAACATTCCTAAATAGGCCACCAAGAAAGAGGCATTTGCCAAAATCCCTGCAGTTCCAATTAAAAATCATGCCCTCCTCAGGCCCAAGTTGTCAAAAATCCTGTACCACCTAATGAGTGTGTTGGATTTCCTTCCTATACTGCCTTACCAAAGAATGTCCCATATGATATTTCCCAAGTGTTGAGTCAAATAAAATTCTCTGTCCCAATTTTTGAGTTGCTTAGGATCCCTAAGCACAAAACTAGAGCATTTGAATACTTGGGGTTGAAAGAAGAGAAGACTGCCCTAGGTAGAAATGTAAACATTGTAGAGACTCCACCAATCATCGAAGAACCAAAAGTACCACCAGCATTAGAGGAGATGGATGAAACACCTGAGATCTATTTGGGAACATCCTTTGTGGAATCTCAAATGAATATGGATCCATTCTTCACCTCTTTGATCATAAGGAATAGACTGCTGCACAACTACATGTTTGACTCAGGGCATCATGCAATGGGATGCCCTTTGAAGTCATGAATGAGCTAGACATCAAAGTGACAACATTATATGGGAAGTGTACTGCCATGGACTCCATAGAGGTGTCAATATTTGTATGTGTGAAGGGTTTGGCGGTACAGCTTGTAGCATACCCAGGTAAAAATTTAAAACTTGATGCTATCATAGTTGATTTCCAAGCGAAGTGGGGAATGCTACTGTCAAGAAAATGGGATGCAAGTGTTGGTGGGAGTGTCCAAATGGATATGTCCTATGCTACCATTCCAATTGAGGGAAGCATTTTCAGGTTGTATGGAGAAAATAAAATTCTGCATCTTATTGATGATCCCAACCATGTAACCTATGAAGTATTGTACACAAATGTTGATGCTGACAATTTGTGGGATTTAATGATGGAAAGGAGCAGAAGATTGAAGAATGTAGATGTCTTGAACAGGAAGGATCTCCTTGGACTTTGTTGTTTGATGGAGCTTGCTCTAGGTTTGGGAATGGTGCTGGTATTGTTCTACTTTCTTCTAGTCAGGAAAAATTTGTTTTCTCCTTCAAGCTGAACTTTGAATGCACTAACAACATTGTTGAGTAAGAGGTACTATTGCTAGGTTTAATAATTTCTTGGAAAAATGGTGTCAAGGACATTATTGTCAAAATAGATTCAAAGTTAGTTGTCAAACAAGTCATAAGACTATATGCTATAAGGAATCAATGAATGAAACAATATAAACATGTAATTTGGGATCTTATTGAGATGGTTGACTCCTTCAACATTGTGCATCATGATAGGAAATTTAATGACTTTGCTGACAAGCTTATAGTGTTGGGGTCTTGGTTTGACAATTTCCCAATGCCCCCATATTGTGAATATGAGGTTGAGGTTTTGACAAGACCTTCTATTCCTGAAAATATCAAGCATTGATAGGTTTTTGATGATGATGCTTAGATTAGAAGATTCCTACAAAACAAGGGAGAATTTAATGATCAAAATATTTATTGGGAGCCAATGGTATGTGCAACAAAAGGAAAGGAGACCTTGTTTGGCAAGGGTATCATCCACCTGAAGACCAGCACTATTCCTAGAGGGCTAGTGGCTCTTGACTCCAATTTTGATCATGCTAATCGCATTAGTAATAGATGTATGATGGCATCAAGGGATATTGAGAAGCATGATCTTGGTACCAAGGAGAAGCCAAGGAACATTTGGTTGGACAGTAATCTCAGCAAAGAGGAGAAGCAATCATACATCCAATTGTTGAAAAGGTATCAGGATTGCATGGCTTGGACCTATTCCGAACTAAAAGCATACAAAGAGGACCTATTTCAGCATGAGATTCCCTTGGAGCCCAATGCAAGACCATTCAAGTAGAAGCAGAGGCCAATCAATCCACTTCTATCTCTTAAAATGCAAGAGGAACTGAAGAAACTAAGAGATGGAGGGATTATCCATCCCACAAGATATTCCTCTTGGGTGGAAAACCTAGTACTAGTCAGAAAGAAAAATGGTGACATCAGGTTGTGTGTGGACTTCAAGGAATCTGAACACAGATTCAATGAACGACAACTATCCTTTACCAAACATGGAGCACATGTTGTAGTTAGTGATTGGTTATGATTTTCTTTCCACCTTGTATGTCTTCTCTAGTTATAACCAAGTTGTGATGAAATAATCAACAAGGATCAAGACAACCTTCACTACTCCTTGGGGAATATATGTTTATGTCAAGATGCCCTTTGGTCTGATGAATGCTGGAGGCACCTTTCAAAGAGAAATGGATGTTCCTTTTGCAGGTTACATCAATGAATTTATTTCTATGTACCAAGATGATGTAATAATGTTTTCTAGGAAGAGAAGTGACCACTTGCTACACTTGGAGTAGATGCTCATGAGATGTAGGGAATATGGTATCTCACTCAATCCAAAGAAATGCCTTTCTGGAGTGCAGGAGGAAAATTTTCTTGGTCACATAGTGTCACATGTAGGAGTGATGATTGATCCAGAAAGAGTGGAGGCCATTATCAAAGTCCCAATTCCAACAAACAAGAAAGGAATCCAATCATTTTTTGGGTAGATAAACTTCATTAGAAGATTTATATCAAACTTTACTGAGTTGACCATCCCAATCACTTCCATGCTAAAGAAGGATCAGGTCACGAAGTGGGAAGAGGACGCCATCCAACCTTTCAATGGAATTAAAGAGGAACTAAAGCATGCCCCTGTTCTAGTAGCTCTAGACTATAACAAGACTTTCAAACTGTTCTCTTTTTCTTCAGAGAAGACTATTGGTTTTTTCCTACTGCAAAAGGATGATGAATGGGAAAAGATGCCAATTTCCTTTTTCAGTGAGGCATTGCAGGGGGCACAACTAAAGTATACTATCATGGAAAAGTAGGCATTTACCTTTGCAAAAGCAATAAAGGTTTTCAGGGCTTATATTCTAAGTTTTAAGGTTGTTGCTAATGTTCCCCATACCATGGTAAAGGAAATCTTATCAGAGATGGAAATCTCAAGAAAAAGATGTAGATGGGTGAACAAGCTGCAAGAATATGATATGGACATCCAAACCATGAAGTTGGCTAGATGTTTGGGCTTGGCTAAGCTTATGGATGAGAGAAACTTACATACTATTGAGGTAAATGGGGTAGAAGAAGAAAGGGTAGGTTTTTCTGAAAAGTTGATGAATTCTGGGTGGTACAAGTATGTGATGTTCTATCTTAGACATTTAAACTGCCCTGAGTATTTAAGTAAGAACCAAAGAAGAGCCTTTAAGTTGGCTTCCCAGAAATATGTCATCATTGATTATGGGATAGCTTAGAAGAACCCAAAGGGATTCCTCTTAAGGTGCATTACTGAAGAAGAATCCCCCAAGATAATTTTTGATCTCCATGGAGGAGTTTGTGGGGGGAATTTTGTTGCAAGAGTCACAACACACAAGATCCTGAGGGCTGGTTATTCGTGTCCAACTCTCTTCAAGGATGCAACCTTGTTGGTTAGAGGATGTGAAAGTTTCAAATGCTTCTCTGGTAGATTGAAAGCTTCAAGCTCCCTTTCTGTGCAACCTGTATCAATGGAAGCCCCATTCAAGCAAATGGGTAATGGATTTCATTAGTGATATTTCAGAACCTTCAAGTGCTGGCCATAAATAGATTCTTGTAGCAACTAATTATTTTACTAAATGGGTGGAGGAAATCCCCACCAAGAAGGCCACACACCAATTATTCATGGACTTTGTGATAAAAAACATCATCTACAGGTTTGGGGTACCAGCCAATATTATTGCTGACTTTGCCATGAGCTTTAGAGATAAACCTTTGTTGGAATTGTACAAGAAGTATGAGATCGAATTGACACATGCCTCCAATTAAAACCCCCAAGGAAATGGACAAGCAGAGTCCAGTAAAAATAATTTGTTGAAGATCATCAGAAGAACATTGGAGCAGAACAAGAGAAAGTGGGGTGAAATGTTGAAGTTTGTTGTTTGGGTAGATAGGATATCTGTCAAGAGGGTCACTGGAAAGAGTCCATTTTAGTTGATGTATGGGACTCATGCTTTGCTACCCCTTCATATGCAATTATCTTCTTATTAGTTCATCCAACAGCTGGAAGATCAAGAGGTAAGTCCTTATGATGCTCACATCAACCAGATTCTTCAGCTTGATGAGGAGAGAAGGGCATCCCACTAGAGGCATATAAAGTTCAGAGAGAAACTAAAGAATTTATTTAACAAGAAGGTCACTCCCAGAGCTTTCAATGTAGGAGATCTTATGCTACTATGGGATAGAAAACATGAGGATAATGGCAAGCATGGCAAGTGTTGGTGCTCAGAAAGGTCTTAAACCATCTGTGCCTTTGGAAGGTTATTCATTCACGGCCTTTGTCATTTTCTCCTTCCCCGTATTGTGCCTGGTGGGTCTTATTGCCATTTTTAGTCTACTCCTGGGTCAAGGATCATGTGTGGGTCTGTATTTGTCTCATGGTTCCTTTGTTCCTCTGAAAAGCTCTGTATTTTGAGTCTCTCGTGCTCTGTTCCTTCAAAACTCACGTTTTCCCATTTCCTCCATTTTCTACAGTCAAGATCTATTATCCCTGTCATTTTTTCCCTAAATACTCAAAGATAAATGAATTGATGTGTCCCTGAGGATCGTGTTATAGCCTTGCAACAATCTAAATCCTCTGTCCTTGAAGAAAACCTTATTTTTTGGCTCGAATGGATGTTTCTCTTTGCTTTACGGTTTGACGGGTGTTTCTCGTAGTCAAATTTGCATCATTCAGTCAACAGGGAAATGTGGCACCTCTTGGTTGGATGTGGATCAGCTTAATACTTCATAAATTCCATGAAAAGCCTCATTTTAAAAATGGTTCCAAGTGGAGGAATGGAACTTTTTTGAGAATCAACTATTTGGTTTGTCTTTGAAGTAGCACTGGGAGGACACATGGAGGGTTAGCAGGAAGGAGACACATGGAGGCTTCCGCTAGGTTTCACACAGAAAAATTTCAAAATATTTTTTGGAAGTCTAGTACACGTGGAGGAATGACACTAATTTGAACATCTACTTTTGGGCTTTACCTTGGAGTAGTGCCGGGATGACAGGTGGAGGATTCCACTCACATTGCATTTTACTTAGGATTTTTAATGGCCAAAAGGGGACTGCCTCAGAAATTGACAAGTGGCACCTTCTGTTGAGCTTGAAGCCTTCAAATAAATTTCGCTAGAGCAAGACACGTGGTGATCCCACGCTCATTCAAGGTATCAAATTTTTGGGACGGCCTCAAGGTGTGCCGTGGTGATACATGGCAATTTGAAAAGTAATAGGGGGTGGGGAGATGGACCACTAAAGGAAATTCAAACTTTTCACCTCTTTTCTTCATAAAGGTTAAAATAGAAAAATGACCTTCTAGCCCGATGGGAAATAGTCAATGTTTTGCACCAGTCAACGACAGAGGTGTGAACCGGCAGAGGAAAATTGGAAAAAATTACAAAAAAGGTGAAATTATTCCATTTTTCTACAAAGTCAGAAAAGGTCAAAGAAGTCCCCCGAACTTTTTTTTCAATCTTCCACGTGGATGGTCCACATTCAAAATCAAAGGTCGATGGCTGCTGAGCATTTAAATATGATTTTCTCCCCATTTTCTCTGTAAAACTCCTAGGAGTGTGAGTCTTCATGATTTCTTGCTATTTTCTACATGCCAAACAGAGGAGTGAGTTAATTTTGATATCTAGAGTTTGGTGGGAGAGATCTAGAGATGTCTTTCGTCATTAAAATAGTTTGACTCTCAGGCCCGATTTGGTTTTCTGTTTTTCTTCTCCTGAGCACTCAAGGGGCCATATTTTACTGATATGGGGCAGAAGTAGTTGGTGAATGGATGGAGGTATGTTTTTCCCTAGAAAGAATTTTAATGTGGGAAGAAATTGAAGATATTTTCCTTCGAGCACCTGGATACTTTTGCAGATTTGATTCTTCGAATCATGAAAGAATCATGGCAAGCACTGGTGCATTTAAAGTATTTGTCTTTTAAGAGAAAGGGGCACTTTTGGAAATTTTATAAATGGCAATAAATTTTCGTGCAAAATGGTTGTGAGTTTTTGGAAAGATCAAGACTGATTCTCTCCAGCAGAAAAAGCTTTTTTGAGAAGTCATCTAGAGAAGCCTGTATATCTCTCTTTTTGTCAAATTTGATCATGTCAGGGTGGTTGCAAGTGTACAGGGATTGAAAAGCTTTGATATTGTTCTGGAAACTTTCTTTTACTGATAAATTTGATCAAAATTTGAGTTATTCTGTGTCAATCTTGAGTAAAGTGTATTTATTTCATTTCTGAATGCATATGGGTAGTTTTTCTTGTTTATATTGCAATCTTATACCAAAATATATTCCAATCACATATGTCTCAGCCCTTTTAATAGTTTAGTGGCATCTGCAATTTCATTTCTCAGAAGATCCTTCATTTGGGAGTGGGATAAATGGTTTAAAATCACTTTTCTCACATGTATTTAATAACCTTTGCCTTGTTGTGAAGATATCTCCATGATCTAGAAGTGACAACTCATGAGAGTTAGATCTGGTGTGTTGATCATATTTTCCCCAAGGTCTTTTTTACAAAATTTATGTAGAAGAAAGGTACTTGTATCCCCTTTCAAATAACAGAGGTTACACAATAGATTCTCTTGAAAGGAACAATCTAAAATAGTTGGGATAAGATCATATCATTTTGAGGTGTTACCCGTCTCTCCACAAATTCAAGTAACAAAGGGACATCTAGATTTCTCCCCAGCTACAAAATGACATACATTTATGATCTATCTACCTCTAAGTTGCCTATTGAATCTGTGCTGCTGCTTAGTTTGAAAAGGAGAAAAAAGTTGGGTACCAAAACTTGTGGCACTATTGCCTGGGATCTGATTTACATTGTCGGGGACTTAGTTCAATTTAATCCATGTGCATACATATTTGAAGCCATATCTATTTATCCCATCAAAAAAACCAACACTTGTGGCACCATTTCTGGGGATTTAATTTACATTTTCAGGGACTTAGTTCAATTTAATCCATGTGCATACATATTCGAAGCTATATTTATTTATCCTGTCAACAACACCAACAATTGTGGTGTCGTTCCCAGGGACATTGTGATATAGTTCATACTCAGACCCTGGTAAACATTTCTTATATGCTCTAAAGTGATAGAAATCCATTTTAAAAATGATCCTGTGTTCATGTTTGTAAGAGGTTTCAAAGTCACAAGTGCTGTTATGTAACTTCTCCAGTTTTCACAAGTTTTGCAATGGTATTTATTTTTAAATTTTGGAAAAGAAAGGTCATATTTTTTCATTTCTAGTTTCTAGTGCTGACAAACACTTGATAGAACATTTTAGTGAATTTCCAAAACTAAGGTGAAAATCCTCAGTGGAAACTCCCTATTGATTTGATTCTGATATGGACCAGTGTCTTAAACCTCTGTCAAGTAAGATTTTTTACTAATATTTGTAAAACTGGAAGGAATAATATCTTTCTTTGCTTGGGATCCTACTAGGACATCGTTTCCTGAGTTAGGAAAAGCAAAGTGAGAAAGAAGAAAATCCTAGAGATTTGTGGGAGAACAACATACAAGAAAATGGATCACCATTGAAGAAAGTGAGCATCCCATCATTGAAGATTGCAACTCAAGTGCATCTAAATCAGGCAGCCTCTTTGTGGAGTTGAACTCTCCAGCTGGAGAGGGACTTTCATTTGATTTTGAAAGGTTTTCTTCACATTCTACACCTATCTTTTCTGAGATTGATAGGGATTTCCAGGAACCAAGGCCTTTGGGGGGTATCCATTTTGAAAATTATATAACTGTGTTCCAAGAACCTTCTGCCCCCCATCAGTTTGCCACCCCTCCAGGATCACCCCCTCAAATCAGTATGGCTCAACCCAGGCCTCCATTTGTTGTAAACACCTTTGGACCTATAAATTTTGTGGGAATGGTTGGTTACCCAAATGCAGTGCCTCAAGATGTAAGGAATAGAATGCCAAAGTTCAAGGGAAATAATGCTATTACTGGAGATCAGCATCTGAAGCTTGTTATCAATATGATAGAATATTTTGAGATTGAACATGAGGATGTGTATATCAAGTTGTTTATTCACACTTTTGAAGAAGATGTCTTGGAATGGTACAAAGCATTTCCAAATAACTCTATTGACTCTTGTGTTGAGATGAGTAATGCATTCAGATTATAATATGGTTATAGGACTGACCCTAGGTTTCTTCTACTAGAATTTGAAAACATCAAGAAGAATCCCAAGGATTTAGTACATGACTTCAATACAAGGTTTAATAATACCTTAAGGAGATTTCATGTTACGAGAAGGCCATGTGATGAGTCATATTTGATCAAATATACTGATGCATTTGATAAAAAGGTTGCTTACTACTTGAGGGACAAGAACCCTACCAACTTGAGGAAAGCATTCACTATGGACCTAGAAATAGAGAATAATATCAAGGCAATAAAAAAACCTCCTAAGAGGGAAGGTGTGAAGCTGGTTAATCTAGAAAAACCTCAGACAAGCAAGGGTGTTGATTTGGAAGAAGTGGTGAAACATTTGGCAAGGGATGTCAAGGAGATCTCCTATACGGTAGCCCAAATTAAGAAAAGGGTTGGGCAGAGCTCACAAAAAAAACACAAGAAAAAAGGCCAAGATAGATTTACAAATCATCAAAGAATTGATGATAGAGGCAAAGGAGCTGTTGTATTTTTGAATAGGCAGCCTCAAAGAAGAGAAAGTAGAATTGTACCTGATCCTTTGGCTGCCAGAGTTATTGTTGTGGAAGAAACAACGGTAATTCATTGGTGTGATAGATGTTTCATGCACCATGCTCCTTGTAAAGAAGATCAACAAGAAGAAAATGTAGCTGATGGTAAGAATGATGATGATGTTTGCATGATGGGATTCTCCACTAGCTCACAACAAAGGCCAACCTCAACTGAGGTGATAACTTCAAGAACTGCTACCACTTTTTGGGACTGCATTCATAGAGTACACATTCTCACTCCCTCTTATACTTTATAAGTAGATAATGTACAAGCTTTTGTATTGCCCAATAATGACTTGAATATTTAAGGGATTTAACGATAAAAAAATATGATGGAGGAATCCCATCTGAGGAGGATAGGCAATTAATAATGAATGTTGTTGTGGCTCAAGAGAAGGAATATAACACAAGAAGTAAGAATGTCAAAGGGGCAGGGCCTCAGGCCAAGCCAAAAGCTCCCTTACTTTCTAACATCCCTAAAGAGGCTCCTAGGAAAGATCCATCCGCCAAAAGCCCTATAGTTCCAAGAAAATATCATACCCCTCCCTATGCTCAAGCTATCAAGAATCTTGTGCTACCCAATGAATGTATCAGCTCTCCTTCCAATACTGCCATGCCCAAGAATGTCCTGTATGACATTGCCCAAGTTTTAAGTAAAATCAAAGTCTCTGTCCCAATTGTTTTTTTTCTTAGGATTCTGAACACAAAAAGATAGCATTTGAATACTTGGGATTGAATGAAGAGAGGACTGCCTTGGGGAGAAATGTGAACATTGTGGCAAATCCTCTAGCCATTGAAGATTCTAAGACACCATGAGCATCAAAAGAGCTAGCTGAAGCACCTGAGGTTTATTTGGGGACATATTTGGTAGACTCTCAGCTGAATGTGGATCCATTCTTCACTACTTTGATCATCAAGGATAGGCTGCTCCATAACTTCATGTTTGACTTAGGGGCATCATGCAATGTCATGCCTTTGGAGGTCATGAATGAGCTGAATATTAAGGTAACATTAGTATATGGGAAGTGCACTACTATGGACTCTAGAGAGGTTCCAGTAGTGTGATGTGTGAAGGGTTTGGTGGTGCAGCTTGCAGCCTACCTAGGTAAAAATTTAAAACTTGATGTTGTCATAGTTGATTGCCTAGCCAAGTGGGGTATGTTGCTGTCAAGAAAGTGGGCTGCAAGTGTTGGTGGTAGTGTCCAAATGGACATGTCTTGTGCCACCATCCTAGTTGAGGGTAGCCTTGTCAGGTTATATGGGGAGAAGAAAATGTTGTACCTTATTGAGGATGCCAACAATGGGTCCTATGAAGTGTTGTATACAAATGTTGATGCTGATAACTTTGTGGGATTTGTTGATGGAAAAGAGCACAAGATTGATGATTCTAAGTGTCTTGAGTAGGTAGGATCTCCTTGGAATTTATTGTTTGATGGAGCTTGATCCAAATTTGGAAATGGTGTCGGTGTTGTCCTAATTTCTCTAAGCCAGGAAATGTTTTTTTCTTATTTAAGCTTAACTTTGAGTGTACTAACAAAATTGTTGAGTATGAGGCATTATTGTAAGGTTTAAGAATTGCTTGGAAGTATGGTGTTAGGGACATCATTATCAAAGGAGACTCAGAGTTAGTTTTCAAGCAAGAAAGAAAACTATATGCCACAAAGAATCAATGACTGAAACAGTAAACACATGCAGTTTGGGACTTCATTGAGATGTTTGACTCCTTTAACATTGTGCATCGTGATAGGAGGTTCAATGGATTCACAGACAAGCTTGCAGTGTTGGGGTCTCGATTTGAAAGATCTGCAACATCCCCTTATTGTGAATATGAGGTGGAGGTAGTGGAAAGACCCTCTGTACCTAACAGTATAAAACATTGGTAGGTTTTTTATGATGAGGCTCAGGTCAGAAGGTTTCTACAAAATGATGGAGAGTTTTTTGATCAAAACATTGATTGGGAGCCAATGGTTTGGACAACGGGGAAGGAAACCTTATTTGGAAAAGGCATCATCTAGCTAAATAACAACACCATTCCTAGAGGGATGGTTGCTCTTGAATCAAATTTTTATAATACTGACTACATTATTAATAGGCATATGGAAGCCTCGAGGGATTTCAAGGAGCATGACCATGGCATGAAGGAGAAACCAAGGAATATTTGGATGGGTAGTAGTCTCAGCAGAGACGAAAATCAGTCATACATCCAATTGTTAAAGAAATACCAAGATTGCATGGCTTGGACCTATTGTGAGCTCAAAGCATACAAAGGAGACCTATTCTAGCATGATATTCCCTTGGAGCCCAGTGAGAAACCCTTCAGGTAATTCAGAAAAGACCAATTAATCCTCTGTTATCTCTCAAAATGCAAGAAGAGCTGAAGAAGCTACGGGATGGAGGAATTATCCAGCCCACAAGGTATTCTTCTTGGGTTGCCAACCTAGTTCTAGTAAGAAAGAATAATGGTGACATTAGGTTGTGTGTGGACTTCAGGAATCTAAACAAGGCCTTAATGATGGAAAACTATCCTTTACCTAACATGGAGCACATGCTGCAGTTAGTGACTGGTTCTGAGTTGTTTTCTGCTTTAGATAGCTTCTCTGGTTATAATCAAGTCATGGGGAAAGAATCAGAAAGGATCAAGACAACCTTCACTACTCCATGGGGAACATATGTATATGTTAGGATGCCCTTTGGTCTGATGAATGCTGGAGCCACTTTTCAGAGAGCAATGGATGTTGCTTTTGTTGGTTACATCAATGACTTTATTGTTGTTTACCAAGATGATGTAACAGTGTTTTCAAGAAGGAGAAGTGACCATTTGCTTCACTTAGAGAAGATATTGATCAGATGTAGGGAATATGGTATCTCACTCAATCCAAATAAATGCCATTTTGGAGTGTAGAAGGAAAAATTTCTCGTTCACATTGTGTCACAGGAAGGAGTGATGATTGATCCAAAAAGAGTGGAGGCCATTAACAAAGTCCCAATTCCAAGAACCAGAAAGGAATTCAGTCCTTCTTTTGGTATATAAACTTCATTAGAAGGTTTATATCAAACTTTGCTAAGTTAACTATCCCAATCACTTCCATGTTAAAGAAGGATCAAATAATTGAATGGGAAGAGGCTGTCACCCAAGATTTCAATGGAATTAAAGAGGCATTGAAGCATTCCCCTATTTTAGCAGCCCCGGATTACAAGAAACCTTTCCATCTATTTTATTTCACTTCAGAAAACACTATTGCTTCTGTCCTACTACAGAAGGATGATGAAGGGGTTGAGAGGCCCATTGCATTTTCCAGTAAGGCTTTGCAAGGAGCAGAACTAAAATACACCATCATGGAAAAGAAGGCATTTGTCTTGGTCAAAGCAATAAAGTTTTTCAGGCCTTATATTTTAAGTTCAAAAGTTGTTGCTTATGTTCCCCATACCATGGTAAAAGACATCTTGTTAAAGATAGAAATCTCAAGTAAAAGATGTAGATGGGTGAACAAATTGCAAGAGTATGATATGGAAATCCAAACCATGAAGTTGGTGAGAGGTTTTGGGTTAGCTAAGTTTATGGCTAAGAGAAAATTGTAGACCATTGAGGTAAATGAGGTTGAAGAGGAAAGGGTCGCTGTTTTTGAAAAATTGCTAAATTCTGAGTGGTACAAGGATGTAATGTCCTATCTGATCAAGGGATCATTTTTGAAATTTCCCTAAACATCCCTAAATGGATTCAATGCAAAATATCATCTCGATAGCTTTCCATCGACTGTGATAACATGAAAAATGGACATTGGGAGCTCTAGTTATGTCCGGTCAAAGTTTGGTCAACATGAAAGTCAACTCTAGTCAACTGGTCAATATTGGACCAATCGCACTACGACACGTGGAAAAAGGCATTGGAAAAATTGAAGGGATTTTAACTAGTGAAATGGAATAGCACATTGGAGCAAGAGGCTCAACTTTTGTTACGGAGGGGAGCTCGACCACCGTGTGGACTATGGTATTATCGCCGACATGGTGGGTCCACAAGCCACCACGTGGCATGCCACCACTCATCGAATTCATTTGATTTTCCAATCATGGGTCGATAGGTGGTATTATTCACCATATTTCATGTGGGTTGAATTTCAAATTACCTTGTAATTATTTGCCACACATTATTCCCAAATGCCACATACCACGCATATAGATATCTATGCTTTTATATTAATGTTTATACATTAGTATACCTACATAAGCTGCCAACATGCTATGCTTCCACATGTAGGAGGAGTGAAGCAGTTGTAGGAGGAATTAATCCTTGCATGGAAATCCATGTGGTGATCAAGGTGGGGGCGGTTATGCTCATGTGGTCTTTTGACCAATTCACATGCGTGGAAAAGGCTTTATAAAGCCTTAAACAATATCAATCCACAAAATGTGGGATATACATCCACTTACTGTTGATGGTGAATCACATCACCTCTGAATGTTTGTAACTCGATGGGTTGAGACTCTCAGTGCGATTGCATAACATGGAGCTTTTCCCAAGTGTGGGACCTTGCGAATCGGGAAAGCTCTCTGGATGAAGGCCGGTTCCTATTCCTTTGTTTAGATGCACACATAAAAATGTAGAGGGTTTACTCAAAAACCTAATATAATTTACCAAGGAGACAAGGGAAGAAGATGCATACAAATAAACCTAGACTAGCAAAGGTGATGCACCGAGGAATGAAGAACACCTGTCTTGCCAATTAACACAAACCATTAAAATGCAATGCAAGATCATGCACAGATAATTAAATTTGTAGTGAAAGATCAGGAGGATGCAAATGAACATAGATAGGGTTGAGAATCATCCATAGACATGCATTATTTTCTCCAAAGATTGATACAACTACAAAATGCCAAGAGGAAAAGTTGCATTACAGTTTTAGATGGTAGGTTTGAACTCCACAAATTCACCTACGAAAGAGAAGAAGGGAGGGGCAAAACAAGAATGTCCAACCTTTAGAAAGAATCCCCTCCTTACAATTTATAGGAAGAATGAGACAGATAAGAGAGATGAATTCCAAATCTACCCCAACCACCTCCAGATTGTATTTAATTCATCTCATTATGGTGGTAGGTGAAAACCCTAGTAAACCCAAAAAATGGTGAACTGTATTTTGTAGTTTTGAAGAACTTGTTCTCACCCATTTAAAGATATCTAGTCATAGTTGGAAATAGGACCTTGTAAGATTTCTGAAAATTCCAACCTTACGTGAATCCGAGCTCCCTGTGAAAAGTTATGGCCATTTGAATATTTGGGTCAAGGTTTGCTTGTTGTTGGGTTCGGGGTGTCAGCACTCAAAATGTTGCCCCTCCTAAAGGTGCACCTTGGCACATCCATCCTCATGTTAACATACTCTTAAATGTGCCATAGGTGCTAAAAAATGTGGTGTTGATGCCTTGCAACCTGCGTCAGGGTGCAAATTTTTCCGTGTCGACATTTTTCAACCTGCACCTTTTAACCTACGCTAGGGCGTGAATTTTTCCGTGTCGACACCTTCTGATCTTTGCCTTCCAACCTGCGCGAGGCCATGAATTTTTCCATGTCAACACCTTTTGATCTACGCATTCAACCTGCGCCAGGGCATGAATTTTTCCTTGTCGACACCTTCTAATCTGCGCCAGGGCGTGACTTTTTCCATGTCAACACCTTCTGATCTACACCTTCAACGTATGCTAGGGTGTGAATTTTTCCATGTCAACACCTTCTGATTTGCGCCACAGCGCGAATGGTGGCATAAATAAATGTCCGTTTTTGAGTTTCTTTGATTTCCATATTCTTCTGTTTTTCTATATTTACCTAGGGAGGGAGATATATACAACACTTACCATGCATGGAAAATGGTGGGGGAGACTAATTTGGGGATTTAATCCCATTAAAAATGCAAACCATCCTATATGGGTATGTAATCCCATTAATTTTGCTACAGGTGAGGCTAAGGTTTAAATATAGTCTAAAGATAATTTTTATTACATTTTTTAAGGGCCCTATTTTTTGTATAAATAGGGAACCCATTCTATTGTATGACACACACCGGTGCAATGGAGAAGCTCATTGCTAGAGTGTGGAAAGGTAGACACATTAGTCTAAGAAGATTATTATTTTTTAAGCTCATTTGTGACATGTGTCAGCAAATATTTTCTATTGGCCTATTATTTTAGTCATTATTAGACGAAATATTTATGATTCGGAGTAAATTATAAACTACCCAATAGGCCCATTGAGCCACACTAATTACTTGCAAATCCTGGATTGTCGACCAGAGTGCTAGCATCACATTTATAGTGTTAGGAAGGCCGATTGAAGCCAAGGGAGATTGTGCATCAGGAAGGTGAAGAAAAATTTGATTGATCATCAAATTTTTTTGAAGAACTGGTGTACTGATAGGCAAGTAAAATTCCATTAGGTTTTCTTGTGAAAGTACTATTGTAACTTACAATTTTTGACTAGTGGAACGGTTCGACCATGAACCCAAATATGTAGGCAATTGCCGAACTCCGTAATCAATCTTGCTGCAATTGTCTTTATTGTCTTTCATTATTTTAAATTGATTACTTAAAAGGAGAAAATTTTCGGCAAATATTTAAAGCCTACAAGGGTCCGAGATCAGGTAGTAATAATCTAATTATTTTCATATCACTATCTCAGACACTTAAACTTCCCTGAGCATTTGAATAAGAACCAAAAAAGATATCTTAAGTTGGCTTCCCAGAAATATGTCATTACTTATTTTGGGTTGGCATGGAAGAACCCAGAGGGAGTACTCTTGAGATGCATCGCTGAAGATGAAGCCCCCAAAATAATTGCTGATCTCCATGGAGGAGTTTGTGGGGGGCATTTTTCTACAACAGTCACAACACATAAGATCCTAAGTGTTGGTTATTGGTGGCCAAATATTTTCAAGGATGCAACCATGTTGGTTAGAATATGTGAGAGTTTTCAGTGTTTCTTTGGAAGGCTGAAGGCTTCAGGCTCCCTACCTTTGTAATCTGTATCAATTGAAGCATCATTTAAGCAATGGGGAATGGACTTCATTGGTGAGATTTCAAACCCTTCAAGTGTTAGCCGTAAGTGGATTCTTGTAGCCACTGATTACTTTACCAAGTGGTGGAAGAAATCCCCACCAAGAAGGCTACACACCAAGTTGTTGTGGATTTTGTGCTAAACAATATTATTTACAGGTTTGGAGTACTAGTCAAAATCATAGCTGGTAATGCAACGAGTTTCAAGGATAGACCTCTGGTGGAAATGTGTAAAGGATATGGGATCAATTTGACATATGCCTCTAATTATAATCCCTAAGGAAATGGACAAGATGAGTCCAGCAATAACAATTTGCTAAAGATTAATAAAAGAACCATGGATTTGAACAAGAGAAAATGGGGTGAATAGCTGAAGTTTGTTGTCTAGGCTGATAGGATCACTATCAAAAGAGCCACTAGAAAGAGTCCATTTGAGTTGGTATATGGAACTTAGACCCTGCTGCCGCTGCATATGTAATTATCTTCATATCAATACATTCAACAACTAGAAGATCAAGAAATGAGTGCTCATGATGCCCGCATCAACCAGATTTTTGAGCTTGATGAAGAGAGGAGGGCATCTCACCAGAGGCATATAAGGTTCAGAAAAAATCTAAAGAAACTATTTTACAAAAAGGTCACTCCTAGAGTCTTCAATATTGGAGATCTTGTGCTATTATGGGATAGCATGCATGAGGATAAGGGCAAGCATGACAAGTTTGATTCATTGTGGATGGAAACTTACTCAGAATTGGTGAACACTCTTTCTTCTTAAAGGATCTAGATGGTCAAATGCTTGAACTACCTATTAATGGCAAGCATCTGAAGCATTTCTTGGATTGATTCCTCTGAATCAAGGTAAACACCTCTTGTATAGTGTATAGTTTGTTGTTTGCGTCCTTTTTTTGTGTATTTGCTCATCCTGGTCCGTGGTGACCTGTTTTTGCTAGCTTCTTTGTTTGTTTTTGGAGATGGCTTCATTTTTCTACTCTGGGAGCTGAATCTATCACCCAATGGATAATTTGACACTTGGTCTACTATTTTTCTTATGGCACTCGCAGGGAGTGCCCATCCCTGAGTTGGAGCCAATGTTGGTGCTCAGAATGGTCTCGCCCACTTTGTGCCTTTGAAAGGCTATTCATTCATCACCTCTATCATTTTCTCCTTCCCCGTATGGTGCTTGGTCAGTCTTATTGCCATTTTTAGTCTACTCTAGGTTCGGGGATCATGTGTGGGTCTATATTTGTCTCATGGTTCCTTTGTTCCTCTGAAAATCTCTATATTTTGAGTCTCTTGTGCTATGTTCCTTCAAAACTAGCGTTTTCCCATTTCCTCCATTTTCCACAGTCAAGATCTGTCATCCCTTGTATTTTTTCCCTATATACACAATGAGAAATGAATTGATGTGTCCCTGAGGATCATGTTTGATCCTTGCAACAATCTAAATCCTCTGTCCTTGAAGAAAACCTCGTTTTCTGGCTCAAATTGACGTTTCTCTATGTTTTATGATTTGACGGGTGTTTCTCCCAGTGAAATTTACATCATTCAATGAACAAGGAAACGTGGCACCTCCTGATTGGATGTGGATCAACTTAGTACTTTGGAAATTCCATGAATAGCCTCATTTCTAAAATGTGTCCACGTGGAGGAACGACACTTTTTTGAGAATCAACTATTTGGTTTGGATTTGAAGTAGCATTGGGAAGCCAAGTGGAGGGTTGGTAGGAAGGAGACATGTGGAAGCTTCTACTGGGTTTCCCGTAGTTAGAAAAAATTCAAAATATTTTCTGGAATTCCAGGACACGTGGAGGAAGGACACTCATTTGAAGATCTACTTTTGGGCTTTGCCTTGGAGTAGCACCGGGAGGACACATGGAGGCTTCTACTCACTTTGCATTTTACTTAGAATTTTCGACAAACAAAAGGAGATTTCCTCAGAGCTTGACAAGTGGCGCCTTCCACTAAGCTTCAAGCCTTCAAACAAATTTTTCCAAATCAGGACACGTGGCGAGCCCGCGCTCATTCAAGGTATCAAATTTTTGCGAGGGCCTCAAGGTGCGCCGTGGTGACACGTGGAAATTTGAAAATTCATAGGGTGGGGGGAGATGGAAAATCGGAGGTAATTCAAACTTTTCACCTCTTTTCTTCATAAAAGGTTAAAATAGCAAAAATGAAGCAAAAAAAGGTGAAATTTTTCCATTTTTGTAAAAGGGTCAGAAAAGGTCAAAGGAAGCGCCCGAACCTGTTTTTACATCTTCCACGTGGATGGCCCACATTCAAAATCAAAGATCAACTGCTGCTGAGCATCTAAATCTTATTTTCCCCCCATTTTTTCTGTAAAACTCTTGGGAGTGTGAGTCTTCATGATTTCTTTCTATTTTCTACATGCCAAATTGAGGAGTGATTTAATTTTGATATCTAGAGTTTGGTGGGAGAGATTTGGAGACGTCTTTCACCATTAAAATAGTCTGACTCTCGGGCCTAATCTAGTTTTGCATTTTCCTTCTCCAGAGCACACAAGGGGCCAGATTTGATTGATATGGGGCGGAAGTAGTTGGCAAATGGATGGAGGCATTTTTTTCCCTAGAAAGGAGTTGAATGCGGGAAGAAATCGAGGATATTTTCCCCTGAGCACCTGGAGAATTTTGTAAATCTGATTCTATGAATCACGAAAGAATCATGGCAAGAACTGGTGCATTTAAATTTTTTGTCTTTTAGGAGGAAGGGGATCTATTGGAAATGTTATAAATGGCATGAATTTTTTGTTCAAAAGGGTTGGGATTTTTCGGAAAGATCAAGACTGATTCTCTCCAGGAAAAAAATATTGATAGAGCCCATCCATTTTGAGAATCCATCTAGAGAAGCCTGTATATCTCTCTTTGTGTCAATTTGATCACTTCAAGGTGGTTACAAGTGTACAGCCATTGAAAAGCTTTGAGATTATTTTGGAAACTTTCCCTTGCTGATAAATTTGATCAAACTTTGAGATATTTTGTGTCAATCTTGAGTAAAGTGTATATATTTCATTTTTCAATGCATATGGGTAGTTTTTCTTGTTCCTATTGCAATATTGTACCAAAATATAGTCCAATCATACAGGTATCAGTTCTTGTGATAGTTTAGTGGCATCTGTAATTTCATTTCTCAGAAGAGCCTTCATCTGGGAGTGGAATAAATGGTTTAAAATCACTTTTCTTTCATTTTGTTGATAGATATTATCTGTAAGCCTCTGGGTGTACCTCAAGTGTGACTTGGTTTAAATCTTGGTGCTTTATTGGGTCCTCTGACTCGAACCTTCAAGACAAAATCCCACAGGTTGTGTGAAAGAGTGTCTATCTGGGCCTCCATTGAGGCACATATTCTAGTTAAGGAAATAATTTAAATTTTTGTGGCATTTCGTTGATTCAATCTTTCCATTTTGTATAAGCTCTCAAGGATCTAGTGAGTCAAGTTCATCCTATCTCCCCTCCCTCCAAAAAATCTATTTTAAATAACTAATCCTACCCATACTAGCCTTGTTTTTTCTCTGTATACCGACACAAGACCAAAATCCTTTTACTAAAGTATGCAGAACAAATAAGGGTCTCAAATGTCTTTAGTAACCTTTTCCTTGTTGTGAAGATATCTCCATGATCTGGAAGTGACAACTCGTGAGAGTCAAATGTGGTGTGTTGATCATATTTTTCCCAAGGTTTTCTTTAAAAAATTTATGCAAAATAAAGGTACTTGTATATTCTTTCAAATGACAGAGGGTACACAATAGGTTCTCTTACCTTGGTTGAAAGGCACAACCTAAAATAGTTAGGATAATATAATATCCTTTTGAGGTGCTATCCATATCTCCACAAATCCAAGTAACAAAGGGACAGCTAGATTTCTCCCTGGCTACAAAATGACATATATTTATGATCTATCTACCTCTAAGCTACTTGTTGAATCTATGCTGCTGCTTGGTTTGAAAAGGAGAATAAATTTGAGTACCAACAACAAGTTTGACTCATTATGGATGGGCCCTTACTCCGTTGATATCAGGATTGGTGAACACACCTTCTTCCTCAAGCACTTAGATGGTGAACTTCTTGAATTACCTGTTAATGGCAAAAATTTGAAGCATTTCTTGGATTGATGCCTCTAGATCAAGAAAATCTTGTGTACAGTGTATAGTTTGTTGTTTGTTTTCTAATTTTTGTGTTTTTGGTCATTCTGGTCCTTGGTGACCTGTTTTTGCTGGTTTCTCTTTATGTTTTTGAAGATGGCTCTGTTTCTCTACTTGGTAAGATGACTCCATTTCCCAATGCATATTTTTGGCACTTAGACTAATATTGTTCTTGTGGCACTCACAGGGAGTTCCCATCCCCGAGTCAGAGCCTATGTTGGTGCTCAAAATTATCTCGCGCCAATTTGCCTTTGAAAATTTATTAATTTATGGCCTTCGTCTTTTTCCACTTCTCTGTGTTGTTCCTAGTTAATTTTTATAGCCATTTTTATATGGTTCTTGGGTTGTAAATCACTTAAGGGTCTGTAATTTGGGTCTCCCATTCTCTGTTCATCGAAAAACTTAGGTTCCCCCATGTTTTCTGTTCTCCACGGTCGAGATTTTCCTCCCTTATCATTTCTGGCCTAGATACTTGAAGGAAATGAATGGATGTATCTATGAGAAATGTATTTGAGCCTTGTACAATTTCCAAACTTTTTTCCCTTGAAGAAAATTTCATTCCTAGGCTCAAATGGTCATTTTTCTATATTTTACAATTTGACGGGCGCTTCTCCTAGTCAAATTTGCTTACTTCTATCTACAAGGGACGTGGTACCTTTTGGTTGGACGTCGCTCAGCTAGGAACTTAGAAAAATTCATGGAAAGCCTTAACTCAAAATGTGTCCATGTGGAAGCACGATGTTAGTTTGAAGATCTACTTTTTGGTTTTTCCTTGGAGTAGCACCAGGAGGAGACGTGGAGGCTTCTACTGCTTGGCTCAGACTTAGACAAATTTTCATGCAGTTGGGGCAGTTTGGCGACAGAGGACACATGGCCAGCTCGTGCTCATTCAGGGTCTCCACTTTGGGCACCATCTTGAAGTTTTTCCATGAAAACACATGGAGGAACTGCATATGTTCGGGGAATGGCCGTTGAGTTTAAATATAAACAAGCACCAAGCTGACACGTGGAGGCCTCCACTTGCTTTGAATTTTAGTTAGTGTTTTCAACAGCCAAATGGAGACTTCCTCAGAGCATGACATGTGGCACCTTCCTCTGCACTTCAAGCATTCAATCAAACCTTGCCAGAGCAGGATACGTGGCGAGCTCATGCTCATCCAAGGTATCATTTTTTGGGACTGCCTCAAGGTGCGCCATACTGACACGTGGCATTTTAAAAAGTCAAAAAGGCAGGGAGGTAGACCATTGGAGGCAACTTGGATTTTTTTCCTCCTTAAGGATTAGAATTTCAAAATGGCCTGTAAACCCGATGAGGGAGATAGTAAATGTTTTACCCCAATCAATGGTGGAGGTGCGGGCTCTCGGGGGAAATTTGGAAAAATTTCCTTATGAGAAAAAAGATTCAAAAGTAAAAAAGGTAGCACGTCACCACTCCAATCACATTTGGACACGTGTCAGGCTCATTTCCAGAGGGCAGAGTTGTGGGGAAAATTTGAAAAATTTCCTCTTTCCAAAAAGAGAATAAAATGGTAGATTTTGAGTGTGGTTCTACTCTAATCATATTTGGACATGTGTCAAGCTCATTTCTCGAGGGCGGAGGTGTGGAGAAAAATGTGAAATTTTTATATTTTTTCAAAAAGTTGTAAAAAGTCAAGGGAAACCCCTGGGTCTTTTCTAAAGTTTGAAATCTGCCACAGAAATGGCCCAAATTCAAAGTAAAGATCAACGAAAACTGTGAATCTAAATCTAATTTTCTCCCCTTTTTCTCTAAAACACATCTGGAAGTGCGAGTCTCCATGATTTCTTGGTATTTTGTACACGCCAAGTAGAGAAGGAAGTTAATGTTGATATTTGACGTTTGGTGGGAAGATCTAGAGGATGTGTTTCACCATTAAAATGGTTTGACTTTCATGCCCGATCGGATTTTCTATTTTTCCTCTCCTGAGCATGCAAGGGGCCAGATTTGACATATTAGGGGTGAAAGTGGTTGGAAAATTGAAGGAAGAGTGATCTACTAGAGCAAGGAGTTGAATGTGGGAGGCATTCAATGAAATCTACCCCCTCTACCACCTAGAGAATTTTATAGATCTGATTCTGTGAATCACGAAAGAATCATGGCGCGCACTGGTGCATTAAACATTTTGTCTTTTGGGGAGAGGAGGCTCTGTTGTAAATGCTATAAATGGCATGAATTTTTCATGCAAAGGGTTGGAATGTGAGGGGTCTAGATTCATTTTTCTAATCGAAAGCTTGATAGAGCCCATCCCTTTTGAGAAACCATTAACGAAACTTGTATATCTCTTTTGTATTAAAATCTTATAATGTCAAGGTGGTTGTAACTATACAGCCAATGACAAGCTCTGAGACTGTTCTAGAAAATTTCCCCTACTGATATATTTAATCAATTTTGAGTTATTTATGTGTTGTCTTGAGCAAAATGTGTTGATTTTAATTTTGAATGTATGCAAATAGTTTTTCTTGTTTCTGTTTCAGTCTTGTATTAAAATTTGATTCAATCACACAGGCCTCAATCCTTGTGATAGTTTAGTGGCAACTACAACTCCATTTCTTAGAAGATATATCATTTGGGATTAGAATAAATGATTTAAAATCACTTTTCTCTCATCTATTGACAGATATTGTCTATAAGCCTTTGGGTGTACCTTAGGCATGATTTGGCTTAGACCTTGATGCTTTGTTGGGTTTTCTAACTTGAGCCTTCGTGATAGAATCTCAAAGATTTTGTGAAAGAGTGCTAATATGGGCCTCCATTGAAGCACATATTCTAGTTGAAGAAACATTTTATCCATTATGTGGCATTCTGTTGGTCTGACTTTCCATTTTGTAAGGTTCCTCAAGGATCTGGTCAATCGAGTTTCACCTTGCCCCACCTCCCATCAAAATTTCATTCAAAAATAACTAATCTTACCCATCCTACCCCTGTTTTTCATGTGTCTATGCCAATGCATAATCCTCATCACCTAAACATGAAGAAGTAATCAGGGTCTCAAATGTCTTTAGTAACCTTTGCCTTGTTGTGAAATAACTCTATGATCTCGAAGTGGCAACTCATGAGAATCATATCTAGTGTGTTGATCATATTTTCTCAAGGTCTTCTCTATAAATTTCATGCAAAAGAAGGTTTTATCATTGTTCTTTAATAACATATGTTACAAAATAGGCTCTCTTACCTTGGTTAAAAGGCACAACCTAAACTAGTGAGGATATATAAAATCCTCTTAAGGGTGTTACCCATTTCTCCACATCTAAGTGACAAAATACCAGTTAGATCCCATCCCCTGTTACAAAATGACTCATTATGATCAATCTGTCTCTAAGCTTCCTGTCAATACTTGTGATGCTACTCAGACATTGAGGGATAATCAATTTGGGTACCAACACCTTCAACATAATACATCACGATCGGAAATACAATACTCTAGCAGACAAATTGGCTGTATTGGGGTCTAGATTTGAAAATTGTACTGTATCCCTCCATTGTGAGTATAATATTGAGATATAAACTAGGCCATATATTCCTGACAATGTTAAACATTGAGAATTGTTTGAAGACATGACTCCTAAGTCCAAAGGTTTTTTGTAGAACCAAGGAGAATTTTCTGATCAATGTATAGATTGGGAGCCAATGGTTTGTGTGGCTGATGGAAAGGAGATTTTATTTGGCAGAGACATCATTCAATTGAAGATTAATACTATTCCCAGAGGTTTGGTAGCACTTGAATCAAACTTTGATAATTTTGATTGCATTGTCAACAGACACATGTCAGCCTCAGAGGGATGTTGAAGGGCAAAGATTCTCACCTCAAGGATAAATTTGTAAGATCTTGCTAGGTCAAATTATTTAGTCCCAAGCAAATAAATTGATTTAAGGTCCAACTGTTGAAAAATCATGACTTTTGGGGCCCCCTTGTCTTATTTCTAACTCTCCCATCTAAGAAGAGAACCCAACGAGTTAGATTAAAGGTGAAAAAAATTGCCTTGTTAAAACCAAGCTTCGTGCCGAAAAAATGAAGAAAATTGGCTAAGTCCTAGTCCGCGCAGTTAGAATTGGGATAGTTGGGACATAGAGGACGCATATATCCCACAAGGTTCTTATCATGGGTTGCAAACTTGGAACTTTCTAGAAAGTGGAAAAAATATACCAAGTTTGTGTGTTTTCGCACTTTGGGACATCAATGGGCCATAAAGTACGCCTCTACCACGCGATCGGCTGGTTTGGTGCAAGT
The DNA here is from genome assembly GCA_019776745.2 of Taxus chinensis. Taxonomy (NCBI): domain Eukaryota; kingdom Viridiplantae; phylum Streptophyta; class Pinopsida; order Cupressales; family Taxaceae; genus Taxus; species Taxus chinensis. Next base: position 49,124,957 of record CM034154.1, on the reverse strand, counting down.
CGGTCCATTTCGGGCGGTTCGGAGATATTTGTCCCAAACTTGGATCTGGGACATCTGGGCCAAAAGTACAGCGTAAGGACGTGAACCGGCTGATTCGGCTGAAACAGGAGACTTTTACGTCTGGGACAGTTAGGGAACATATGTATATGTCAGGACGTAAAAGCTGAAATAGCCGCCAGCGAATGGAATCTCGCCACGTGTCTTCTACCGCAAATAGGATGTAAGGGAGCCTGAATCGGCTCGAACTATATTATTTTCATCTAGGATATATCTAAGACAATGGTACACGAGGGACAGAAAAGTAGTGAAGATCCTGAAGGCAAAGAAGAAAAGTCAATGTTTGACTAATGCTAGTGAAACTTCAAACGGCCATAACTTTTGACTCCGAGCTCCGATTTTAATAAAATTGGACTTACTGAAATTGTGCACGAGTCCTCTACACCAAAAAACTAGATTTATTATTTTTAATGAGGGTAGATATATTTAATTAAGAGAAACATATTCGGCTCCAGTCAGTTAATGCTCATTCCCGTCAAATGACAGAAAATTTTGCCAGACCCAAAATAGCTGCCCGCACTCAGAAGGTCATAACTTTTGAATTTTTCAACGAAATCAAACAAAATTGGTACCATTGGAATTTTGGCTCCGATCCCGATGCACAGTAGTCAAGAAATTCTGGATTTGATGGGATATTGATCAATATTTTTAAGAAAACGTGGCTGGGTTCAAAACAGTGTTTTATTTGGTGGTTGGGAGTGCAATTAAAAGGCATGGTCATCATTCTTTCTCTGCTGCAGCACCTGGGACAGTATGGGGAGCCTTTTGCAAGTAATATATAATCATTTTACTCCATTTAATGCCTCTTACAAGTGGTTGAAGGACAAATTTCAGGATTTCCATTTTCCCTTCTCTTTCCCTTCTCATTTTTCTATAAATTGGAGTGTTGGGCTCATTGTAAAAGGGGGGGAGTTTTCAGATAGCAAAGCTCTGTCAAAATTTATTTGTGAAGCCAATGTTTTGCAGGCCCTTGTAGTGGACTCCTTGCATGGTGATCCAGGCCCTTATCTTATAATAGATTGAACTGTGCATATCATGAAGCAATAAAATATCAGTTTGTGGATGTATCTTCCCCTGTTGTGTTTTCTTGCATTCTTCTTGCCCCTTTAATCTTTCTACAAGAATATTGTGTCTATTATTATGTTCTTGCAGGGATCTGTATCATTTGGGATGCTTGGAATATTGTTGTGAATGCATTTTTCTAGATTATGGAGAACTGTCATCACCTCTTCTAGTGTGCACTTTGCTTCTGTATTTCACGCATTTGGAGACTACTCTCACACCCTCCTTTTCTGGTGTATCACCACTTTAGTGTAGGCTTTCATTTCATGCATTCTCTCTCTTTGGTCCCTTGGAATTTTAGATTAGAATAGTTAGTTTCCCCTGCATTAGAGTAGATCGTGGCAGGTAGTTTAGGAGCAAGAACCAGCTTTATCTGGAGATCTATCTCAAGCAGTAAGTCCCACAACTTGGAGATAGTACCCATGTTATCCAATCACACCGTGAGCTCAAGTATATGCACTTGTATAAACATAAGGGTGCTATGATTCGGTGATAACAGGGACGCGTGGGATGCGAAATACCGAAGCGGCCGAAGGCAGAGGAGAAACCACGTCAACATTTGGGTACCCGTGGCAACTATCAGAACGGCCATAACTTTTGCACTCCGTATGTCCGATTGTTCACAAAATTCCAGCACTTTCTGGAATGAGCACGATTTATTATTTTTAACTGAGGGTAGATATATTTAAATAAAGAGAAACATATTCGGCTCCAGTCAGTCAATGCTCATTCCCTTCAAAGCTGACAGAAAACGCCTGCCATACCCAGAAATAGCTGCCCACACTCAGAAGGCCACTAACTTTCCCTATTTCTGCAACGAAGAATTGCACAAAATTGAGGGACCGTTGGAATCTTGGTTCCCATGAGGTACTCAATGCATAGAAATGCAAGAAATTCTGGTATTTGATCAGAAAGATTGATTGATTTTTTTTAAGAAAACGTGGCCGGACTTCAGAACAGTGTTTTATTTGGTAGCTGGGAGTGCAATTAAGACGCATAACTCATCCTCTGCTTTCTCTGCTGCAGCACATGGGTTACAGTATGGGGAGCCTAGTTGCAAGTAATGGAAATCCACCTTTTCACTCAATTTAATGCCTCTTACCAGGTGGTTGTAAAGGAATCACATTGAATCGGGATTTCCATTTTCCACTTCTCTTTTCCTTCATCATTTATATCTATAAATTGGAGTGTTGGGCTCATTGTAAGGGAGATGAGTTTTTGGGTAGCAAAGCTCTACCAAAGATTGCTTTTTGAAGCTAGCTGTGTCTGCAGGCCCTATGTAGTGGACTCCATTGCATGGTGATCCAGATGCCCTGACTATCTTGTCCAATAAAAGGATTGAACCCATGCATATCACTGAAGCAATAAAATACCAGTTTGTGGATGTATCTTCAGGGAGCTAAGTGTATTTCACTGCATTCTAAGAAGTGCCCCTTTAGATCTTTCAGATAAGAAAATTGTGTCTATTTACACATTGTGTCAAAGCAAGGGATCACGATTGATCATAAAAGTGTAGAAGCCATGGAATATTGTTTTGAAGTGCATTTTGCTAGAACCATGATGGGAACTGTCAATCACCTCTTCTAGGAATGTGCACTTTGCCTCTAGTAGATTTATCACTAACATTTGCTGAGACTAACTCTCCCAATCACTAGCTTTTCTGAAGAAAGTATCACCACTTTCAAATGGGAAGAAGCAAATCATTTTATGTATTCTCTCTCCCTGGGATCCCTTGGAAATTTAGCATTAGAACAGTTAGCTTATCCTGCATTAGCAGCTCTAGATTGTAAGCAGGCTAGTTTAGGAGCAATGTTTTCAGCTTTCTTCTGGAGGTACTATTACATCAGTGTAGCAATTCCCACAACTTGGATGATGAGGGACCCATGTTAGACCAATCACACCGTGAGTTCAAGTAAGGCATCTCCGGGGGTGCTGTGATTCGCTGATAACAATACTATCATGGAAAAGCAGGCATTTGCTTAGGTAAGAGGTAAACAAAGGTCTTCAGGCCTGATATGTCTATGAGTTCCAAAGTCATTTCTTATGTTCCCCATGCCATGGTGAAAGATATCCTATCAAAAATTGAGGTTTCAAGCAAGAAGATGTCCGATGGGTAAACAAATTGTAAGCAGTATGATATGGACATCCAAACAAGTAAAATTGGTTAGAGGTTTGGGCCTTGGCAAAAGTTATGGTAGAGAGAAGTCTGTAGACAATTGAGGTAAATGAAGTTGAAGAAGAAAGGTTGAATGTCCTTGAAAAAATAATAAATTATGAAATGGTACAAGGAAATCATTTTTTATCTCAAACATCTACATCTCCCTGAACATTTGAGCAAGAATCAGAAAAGAGAATTTAAGTTAGCTTCCCAAAAAAATGTCATTACTGATTTTGGGTTAGCTTTGAAGAACCCTAAGGGATTTCTATTAAGAATCATTACTGAAGATGAATCCCATAAAATAATTGTTGATCTCCATGGAGGAGTTTGTGGAGGGGAATTTTCCTAGAAGAGTCAAAGATCATAAGATATTAAGGGCTTGTTTTTGGTGGCCAACTCTTTTCAAATATATAACTTTGTTGGTAAGAAAATGTGAAATTTTCCAACACTTTTATGGAAAACTAAAATCTTCAAGCTCCATTCCTTTGCAACCTATATCAATTGAAGCCCCATTTAGACAATGGGGAATGGAATTCATTAGTGAGATTTCAGATTCTTCAAGTGCTGGCCTTAAGTGGATTTTAGTAGCCACTGATTGCTTCACCAATTGGGTGGAGGAAATCCCCACTAAGAAATCAACTCACCAATTGTCATGGATTTCATTTTGAATCATATCATTTGCAGGTTTGGAGTGCCTGCTAAGATAGTTATTGATAATGCCATGATCTTCCAGGCTAAACCTTTGGTGGCCATGTGCCATGAATATGGGATCAATTTGACATATGCTTCCAATTATAATCCCAAAGGTAATGAACAAGCACATTCCAACAATAAAAATATGTTGAAGATAATTAGTAGAACTTTGGAGTTGAACAAAAGGAAGTGGGCTGAGTAATTGAAGTTTGTTGTTTGGGCTGATCGAACTAGTGTTTAACGAGCTACTGGAAAAAGCCCATTTGAGTTGGTGTATGGAACTCAAGCTCTATTTCCCCTCCATATGTAATCATCCTCATTTCAATTTCTTCAAAACCTAGAAGATCAAGAGGTTAGTCCCTATGATACTTGCATCAATCATATTGTTGATTTAGATGAAGAAAGAAGGGCATCCCATCAGAGGCATGTAAAATTTAGAGAGAAATTGAAGAAGTTTATTGATAAGAAGGTGACTCCAAGTGCTTTAAGTATGGGAGAACTTGCACTATTGTGGGATAACAGGCATGAGGATAACAAAAAACATGGAAAGTTTCATGCATTTTGGATGGGCCCTTATTCATTTGACATTCGAATTGGTGAACATACCTTCTTATTATAAGACCTAGATCAGGAATTGCTTGTATTGTCTATTAATTGTAGGCATTTGAATAATTTTTGTTGATTTATTTCTCATAATCAAGCTATGCACCATTGTATAGTGTAAAGTCTTGGGTTTTTTGTTCTATTTTTGCATTTTTTCGGTTTTGGTTTGCCTTGGTCCTTGGCAGCCATGTTTTTTGCTTTCTCAGTTTGTTCCTAGAGGGTTGGCTCGTGACTTTGTTTCCCAATGCTTTATTTTTGGCACTTGGTCTGATATTTTTTGTTGTGGCACTCACTGGGAGTGCACATCCCCAAATCAGAGCCAATGTTGGTGCTTGATTTCATCATGCCCTAGTTTGCCCTTGAAATTTTTCATTCTGCGGGCTTTGTCCTATCTTTTATTTCCCTTAATGTATGTGTGAAAGGTTTTCTTCATTTGTATGTTATTCAATATCCTTCTCTGTGGTAGTGGATCACATTTGGGCCTTGTATCATTTCTGAATTCTTTTTCCTTAATCAAAAATTCAATTTTGGGCGCAAATGGTGATTTCCCTGCATTTTACGGTTTGACGGGGCTTGTTTTCCCCATCAAATTATATCTCAAAATCTTCAGCTACGTGGTCTCTTTTTTATTGGATGAGGCACATCAGGTATATTTTATAACTTGCAACTTTTTACAATGTTTGCGAAAAGATCAATTTGGCCCCGCAGCCCCATTGAGTTCTGATTGGCTGATCAAATTTATAAAGGGCGGAGTGAATTTCTCTTTTTTCCCCAAAGGGGTATACGTGTTCATTTTTAATTAGATGTGGCCATGTGGGTCTTTTTGGTGAAAATTTTCACTTTTGTCTCATTTGTGAAAAATACCAAATTGGCCCTAAAACCCCGATAATCTCTGATTGGCTGTTCAACAATTATGAAGTGTTAGGGAAAAAGTCTTACTTTGAGCCCAAAGAAGTACACGTGGCAGTTTTTCCATGTTACAAGTGGGAAGGTGGGTTAGCAGAACATTTTGAATTTTTTTGCCTCCTTGTACGAGGGAACAAAGTTATGAAATAACCTGCAACTCCGATGGGGCCCACATCAAAAGTTACAAGTGGAGAGGCGGGTCGCTGGGTCATTTTGAATATTTTTTCCTTTTCGTGAGAAAGGAGAAAATTTATAAATTGATCCACAACCCCGTAGGGGACAAAAGTGATGTCACATTTTTTAGTCAGCATTTGAAAAGTCAAAGCAGGGAAGTGGGTCGCCGGAGGAAAGTTGGAAATTTTTCATTTTTGTTAAAAAGGGTAAAATTGCATAAATGAGCCACAACTCCATCAAAGGCCTATATTAAGCCACCTATCGAGCTTGTATTTCAAAGGTGGAGGGGTGGGGAAAAATGTGAAAATTGTGCATTTTCTCATAAAGTCATAAAATGTAAAAGGAACCCCTAGGCCCATTTCGGCTCTAATCTTCCACATGGATGGCTCTAATTTAAAGTTGTGAATGGGCAGAATCAACGGTTATGGTGCAATGCATCTGGTTTTTTCTGTCATTAACATTCCATGAATTAAGGGGATGCAAATACACATCATTTTTCATGGTGAATGTGAATGGTTTCTTGTCATTTCTATCAGCAAAGTGTAATTGAAGTGTTTTGGAGCTCGAATTTGTGAATCTGAGGAAGTGAAAGAGTTGATATTTTGAAACAGATTTACTCAGGCACCTACAGAAAATGAATTGCTAGATCCAGCAGAGAAAATTGTAGAGGAAGGAATGAGGATAAGGAAGTTATAGGTGAAAATGATGAAAAACATGTTGCTAGAGGAGATGACTGGATGCACTACTTAAAACAATGATGGAAATATTTGAAATGATTCACTTTTTGAACACCTAAAAAACTTTTTGTTGTAACTCTGTTAAACATTACTTTTTGGAAATCATAATCAAATATGTAACAAACAAAGGTTCATAAAATATTATTTGTTTTAGGGGAAGCTTTAATATAAATGAGTGCTATAAAGGGCATGAATTAGTGATGCAAATGGTCGGGGTTTGAATTCTTACGAGAAAATTTGAGAAAACCCATATTCCTGAGAGACCATCTGAGAAACCTGTTAATCTCTTATGTTTTAGATTTGATCATGTCAAGTTGGTTACAAGTGTACAACCATTAAAAAGCTCTGATATTGTTCCAAAAACCTTCCCCTGGTGATGAATCTAATCAACTTCGAATTAATATATGTTAATCTTGGGAAAATTTGTGTCCTTCTTTATTTTTTCAGAATGTCTGCAAATAGTATTTCTTTTTCCTATTGCAATCTTATATTAGAATCTCTCTGAATTACACAAGATCTCATCCCTTTGATGCTTTAGTGGCATTTGTAATTTAATTATGAGAAGAGCCTTCATCTGGTAATGAAATAAATAATTTAAAATCACTTTACTCTCATTTGTTGATAGAGGTTGTTTGTAATTCTTTGAGTGTGTCTTAGACGCGATGAACCAGAGATTGATAATGTTTAATTGAGCCTTTTAACTAAAGCCTTCATTTTAAATTCTTGGAGATTGTGTGAAACCATGTAAATCTAGGCCTCCATTGATGCACACCTTCTAGTTGAAGGAATATTTTATCTATTTTGAAGCATTATGTTATTTAGTTTTCCAATTGTTGTGAATTTTCTCAAAGATCTAGCAAAATCAAGTTTATCCTGCTTAATCTCCCACCAAAAATTCTTCAAAAACAATGAATCCTACCTGAACAACCCCTTTTTTCCCTGTATGTCCACAAATGAATAAATTCTACTGCCAAAATATGTAGAAGCAATCAAGATTCAATAATGTCTTTAGTAACCTTAACCTTGTTTAGAAAATATCACCATTCTTTAGAAGTGACAACTCGTGAGAGTTAAATTGTGGTGCATTGATCATATTTTCTCAAGGTTTCCTTTAAAAAATTTTGCAAAGAAGGATATATTCATTCTCCTTCACCAAAAGATGATACAGAAAGGGTCCTCTCACCCTGGTTGAAAGGCACAACCTAAAGTTGTGAGGATAGATCAAACCCTTTTGATGGTGCTATCCATTTCTCCAACATCTGAGTTACAAAGAACCAGCTAAATCTGCTCCCCGGCTATAAAACGACTCATAATATGATCTATCTGTATCTAAGTGTCTTGCTAAATCTATGATGCTGCTCATCTTTCTAAGGGAGAATCAATTTAGATACCAACAATATGAACTCCATATGTGGTTGGTATAATCTTCAAAGGAAAATTTTGGTTACTTGTCATATTCACTTTAGCAACCACCTGTATACTTGGAGCTTTATCCATGATCATTCATTCGTTGTCTTCAATGTAAACTTTGTATCCCTTTTGTACCAATTGACCAATGCTCATAAGATTATGCTTCAAACCTGCAACATAATAAACATCATTCATAATCTTCTACTCTCCCTTTTTAATTAGAATGTTGATTGTTCCTTTGGCTTTTACAATCACTGTATTATTATCCCCAAGGGTAACTTTTGACTTTACTGACTCATCCAAATTAGAAAATAAATCTAGGTTACCTTAAATGTGATTACTGCAACCAGAATCCAAATACCACACATCACTAGGAATCTCTTGGGATAGATTGCACTCTATAGACGATGCTTTGGAAATCTTTGTACATGCAATAAACATGGATCTTGGAGTAGAGCTTCCAACCTGATTTTGATTTTGCTTGTTCTGATCATATTACTTTTTCTTGCATTCAAAAGCATAGTGCCCATATCTCTTGCAACAGTGACACTAAACATGTGATTTATCCTATCTCTGACCTGGAAAATGATTATTATTGTGCTCTTGACTATGTCTTCTTCCACTTGATTTTGATGGACCACTACTCTGTCCTCTAGATGAACTTCTTCCTCTGCCTCTAGGGCTGAAATTTCCTCTTCCTCTTCCACGATTTCCTGATACCTGTGATGAAAAAGCTTGATCTAAAATTGTATGTGATCTATTCAATCTTTGTTCATGATTTATTAGTGATACATGAATCTCATCAATTGAAAACTAACTTAGATCCTTAGGATCAAATATTGTAGGAAAAATTCTAAGCAAGTTTTTGATAATTCTTCTGTCCTCAATATTCTCACCATGAGATTTAATTTGATTGACCAAACCAACTACAAAAGTAAAGAATGATTATACGGGATCTGAATCTTTCATTGACATATTTTCAAAATCTATAAGAAGTAACTGTAGCTTGGCGGTCTTTACTTTGTCTTTACCTTGATACACAACTTGAAGAGTCTCCCATGCAATTTGTGTTTTATTGGCTATTGCTACTCTTGGTAGAATGCTTTCGTGCATGGCTAGATGAATGAAAAAAAGAGTTTTTCCGTATTTCTTTTTTAATTCCTTCAAAGTGTCTTTCTCTGCCTGTGAGAGTGTGTTATATGCTGATGCATCTGCGGGCTCTGTGTACCCATTCTCTACGATCTCCCACAAATCCTGGGATCTGAGTAGTGCCTTCATGGTTAATGAACAATACTCATAAATTTTTCCTGTAAATTGCGGTGTCTGCAGACCGGATATAGAAGCCATAACCTGTTCTCAATCAAAAACCTACTGAAAAAATCCACGTTCTGATACCAATTTGTAGAAATTAAGCACATAAAATAACAACTAACAGAAATAAAATAAAGAATTGCAAATAAAATAGATTATTGCAAACTAAGATCGGCACGTATGTGCATATATTTCTCCTTCCTTCTCAGAGCTTTGGCTCAATACAAACTCTCTGAATGTGTTTCATATGAAAACACTTACAACTGCCTCTAATAAATAGATGGCTTCATCTAACAATAAAACACTTAACACTCCTAGAAATAGAACTAAAAAGCACATGCTTTTGTGCAATACAAAGCTTCTGATTTATTTGCTTTATAAGCTTTTCCTAAAGCTAGGAATCTAAAATCAAACTCAAAAGTAAAAGCATGTAAAAAACAAACTGTTTTTTTGTTTTCCTTGGGAAGAAATTAAACTTTTTCTAACAACGTGTGTAATTTCATTTATTCAATCGAGCAATATGAAGTTTATTGAGCAAAACATTATCACTACTACAATTTCAAAACATTTGTTTTTCGAATGAGATTTTTAGGGGTTATTCACTTTAATAGTTTTACTAGTATTCAAATATTTTGCATTGAACTATATTTGTCGCATCTCGCACTAACATATGATATATTGTTTACTTATACTCTACCTGCTTTTAAGGAAATAGAATCAAAATTTTTTGTGCTCGATAAAGCCCTAATTTGTTTGTGGAATGGCTCAACTAAAACTTCGATTTTTCCAAAATCTATTATAAGATTTAAAAGTCCTGTTATTCGACGAATCAAAGTATTCACCACCTACAATTTTCCCTCTGTAGAGAGTGAGAGCTCCTCAGATGGTATTTTATCTTCTTAAATAAATAGTCTTGCTTGCTTTCATATTTTGAGGTTTATCTGCATATAGGAGACGGCCTTGTAGATCGTAGAAACCACGTGTGATTCTTATGGAAGATATCCTGCTCTTGTGAACATGGGTTGCAACATTTTAGTAGAGTTTTAAATCCCTTCGGAAAATGGAAGTGACTCACAACATCAGCAAATGATACAGATGATGTAATAATCCACAAATGTATCATATGGTTACTTAACAGTAAGAATGCACTCTTGTAAAAAAAAGATGCAATACTCACTTTACATAAAATGTTGTGATTCAATTTTATTTAAACATATATGTTGAAAAACTGTGGATTCGAATAGCTAAATAAAAACAAAATTTCAAGACAAAATATAACTCAGAAAACACACAAATATGTTTATATTAATTTCAGGAAGAGTAAATTAATAAACAAATAACATAGAAATGCTACTCTGTTTTCATTGCAAAACCTGGCCACTCTTTTTCTCTCTATTCTATACTCTTTTCTCCTCTGTTCTGTTCTGCAGTCTGTTGATGCTCTGTTTTCTTGCTGCTGCAATTCACTTTGACTCCAGCTGCTTACTGTTGTGTATCCGTACGTTTCTCTTCTCACTCTGTTGTATATATTTAGCAGTTCTTTTCTATCTATTTATTAATTGTCTTTTTGCTGCTGCACAAATTTAACCCTGTATTATGATCCATCTTCTGCCCTGCGTACACCTATGCACTTAAAACAAATACAATTTTTTCACGATTTACCGACTTTTTTTTCTTTTTTTTTTTAAATTAGGTAAATATATTGGTTTTGGGAGGTACCCAAAAACCCCATGGTTACAAATGGAGAAAAAACATAACAACATAAAAGCAACATCATAAACACAAGCCATTTACGGACTTTCTCTCTCAAGAAAAGATTCAGAATTTTGAGTGCTCAAAAGAGACATTAAATGCCAAGGGAAGATTTGGTGAGAAGAGGGGAAAACGCAAAAATCCAAATTTAAATGATTTAAGCATTAAAAGCAGGGGAATGTTAGATCAATATTAAAATTTCAATCAAAATATAAACAAATAGTCTATAAAATTATATTTCTTAAATAAAGCTGTTTTGTTTTCTTGAATTTAACATGTCACTTATAACCTCTAGCGGAAACCTTTATCCTGGCCTAGAATTTCAAATTATCTGTGCTTATTAAAGAAAAAATTGTTGACAGTTTAACTCTTTCACGTGGCTGTAATTTTCAGAAATTTTTATAGATATATATATAATCTATTTATATATATATATATATATATATATATATATATATATATATATATATATAGGTATTATGTTTTTTAATAAATCCTTTATAAAAAATTACAGTTTTCAAAATTTTCAGCCTATTATTGTGTACGGTTTCTAAAAATCTTCACCTATAATATAGGGTTAAAATCACAAAAAATGGCCTACAGCCTGTCAATTTCCAGGTTTACATTTATCTATCAGATCATAAATCTTCGATAACGATCTCTCTAATTTGCCAAACAATTTAATGCTTAAACCTAGCTACTTAATAGAGATATATTTAATTTGTAATTGAGATTAGAGTTATAATATTGACAATATCATGATATGAGATTAGAGTTATAATGTTGATAATACCATTATATTTATAATTTTATCATTTACATTATTGACTAGCTAAAGCGTAGAGAGATGTACCCATAAACTTGAGAACAATGTTGTACGATTGATTTTTATACTTATTGTTCAACTTTATACGTTTTGTTTTTTTACCTTAATTTTATGTTCCCAGTCATTTCATTCCTCAATTTCATTCTTCCCACTTCTCTTCCTTTCTCCTTCCTATGTTATCTCTTCTGCATGCTTCTCTAGTCATTATGAACAAATTTCCAAATTGTAATGTCCAATTCTGGGTTGTATATGTAGTGCCTGACATTGTTTTAATTTTTTATTTTTTTTTAAATGAAATAAAATAATAAAATGGGGGGAAGCATAGGGGAAGTTGAGTAGGAGTGGTTGGAGAAATTATATGGTTAGCGCGTGGAGGTGTGTGGGGGAGGGAAGTTGGTGTGTAGCAGGAGTAGGTGCAGAACTTGGGAACCCACAACGGCCAGTCATACCTGTCACTTTCATTGGATAATAATACAAACACTTTATTGCAGTCTAGAGGTAGTAAATACATTGAAGCCCAAGTAATGTTACAAGTCTAGCAAAAATTGGATAGTCACATCAATGGCAGCGTACAGAAGACATGGGTTTCCTCATGGAATAGTCAAGTAGTTTCACCATTGCAACAAATCGGCTCCAACCTGATCAATTCACATTTTCCATCCTCCTCCCAGCCTTTGACAAAATCAAAGCTCTAGAACTAGGTATCGACGTCCAACAAAGAATTCAGATAGAGGGATTTTTTTTAGATGTTGTGGTTGCAAATGCTCTGGCTGACATTGTAGCAGAAACTGGATGCATGAGAAAGGCATGTGAGCTCTGCACCAAAATGCTTGAAAACTATGTGACCTCGTGAACTGAAATGGTTGTAGGTTATGCATGAAATGAGTTTGTTGAAATGGATTAGAAACTAATAAGAATTTGCATGTTCAATTTTAAAGCTTGACCTCCACACCCCCGCCTCTGCCAGCATCACCAAGCCTTTGCCAAAACACTGGCTCTAGAACAGGGTGTGGATGCCCATCTAGACATACAAATAGAAGGAATTTTGCTAGATGTTGTAGTCACAAATGCTCAGGGAGACGTGTGTGTTATATGTAGAACCTTATACACCACGTGAATTGTCTGTCTAGATGCCCAAAAGAACTGCATTAAAGGGATGATATCATTGCAGGATGTGATCAAATAGGTTGTTTAAATGTCCCTGAAACTACTCAAGAGAATGCGATTGATAGAGCTTAAACCAAATTCCAAAACCTTGGTCATCACTCCTCCCTATCTACGCCAATGGGAGCCTTGATACAGGGTATGCACAAATTGGTTTTGTCATAATGATTATACAAAATTCCAATCATATGCTCAGAGAAGGTGTAAAGCCTAGCCACCAGAGCCAACCTCTGCCAAACATGAGAGCTTTAAACAGGGTAAGAGATCTACACAAAATAAAAAAATAAAAAAAATTGAAATCCAATTTTTACTTTAGTATTGGGTGTTGTAGTTGCGAATTCCCTGATAAACATGTATGCAAAAAAAAGGAAGCATTTAGATGGCTCACCAATGGGTTAACATATTGCTTAATGCCAATGTAGTTTCATGGATCGAGATGACTACTTGAAAAGCACAAAATGGTGTTCTAGTGAGGCATGGATGCATGGCTAATAGTTCAGGTGTTCACAAGATAATCTGACATGATTTCACAACAATGGTGGTCTCAATGGATTGCGAATATAAACCACCCGGATCCCTCATACCCGCTTTGGTCATCATTCCCAGGGATGGTTCATCTCTCCTCATCTCTCATAGTTTCTGTTCTTTAGTTTTTCTTTTGCAACGAAATGAAGTTTTAAAACCAAAGGATTTTTCGTATATTATAGTGTATAAAATAAACTTGTTTTAAAAATAGTAAAACCATATATCATAACTTACAGGATCTAATTTTTCTTGGTACACAATAAACTTAAACCCTCACTTCATGATGATCTAGAAAACGTCATAACCAAAATATATTACTACATTACCCTTTTTATTGATAGGTTGAGGTTGAGTTCCCTGTAAATGATTTGACCGCTCCATTGTTTAAATAGATCAATTACAATTTTCTGAGACTTGTAAAGTAACCTTCGTAACTCTAGAAAGGAGATGTTAAGTTTCCTACATGTACCTTGTTATGTGAGGTGTCACTTCAATCTATGGATCGACCCCGAATGAACTTTTCTAACCTTTTTTACACCCTTATAGGAGCCTTGTTACACTGTATTACAATGCTAGGAAAATACTAAATCTAAAAAGTTGGATTTCGTTTTGAATCTCCATTTGAAACCGAGATAGAGAAATTATTATCTGCCTTTGCAAACCTCTAGTAATTTTATTAGACAATTACCTGAAAACTTCAGTTTGGAAAATTCACATTCCAAGTTAGTTTTGCAAAGGATCTTTACAGGCCTCTGGTCGCAGTTTGACAAGGTCAAACTAGACCAATTACGACTTGTCACTCCAGAAAACATTTTACCGTTCGAAAACTATTTTCTAGTTCTTAGTCCCCTTGACTCTAATGAATCTCCTTATATAGAGGAGCTTGTAGGAAGTTCCTCGTTGCATGTTCATCCATCGAACATCAATTTTGGACATGGTTTTCTGAGCCTTTGAGCTCACTTTTAATCATTAACAACTAGCTCATTTATGACCGACGGCCTCATAAAACTAGTCGCTAATCGTAAAGAATTCATCAGTTCTGAATTCCGTCAGTTCTTATGAACTCTTGGTATATAAGTGGGCACATATAAATTTAACCATGGTGTGTTTGCTCATTGGAAGACAATGTTTGAAAGTGGTTTCTTAGCCTTCGAGCTTGATTTGAACATTTTGGTAGCTAGGAGGAAAATGTAAAAAGAAAGTTTTAGGACCCATGTCGGGTTACCAAACCATCGTGGAAACTTTTGACACATGTAAATAACTGTTTGAAACTCTATAGTGTAACTTGTTGTGTGAAATAGAACTTCTGACAAAATGGTGTTACTCTCTCTTCCCTTCTTTTTCTCTCCTTAGTTATGAAATGAAATGAAATGAATACATGTTTCTAAACATTTTCTTTCGAATGCAAATTATAATTATTATTATATGTAAATGAGAAACTATTAAATACATTATTTATGTTAGATTAGGGTGGATTCCATGCCAGTGATTTATCGTTGATTTCATGCTCACTTGGTTTTGTAGGATGTAAGAAATATGGTGAGAGGGTGTGGTGTAATTCATTGTTTATTATCAAAATTTATATAGGTCATTGTAAAATGTATATATGTACAATGTAGTCCCATGTTATAGAAATGTTGTATTTGAAATCTGCCAATATGTATGAGATGCTAGTTTTAGGGATACATTGGGAAATGCACATTTAATCATAGGTGCAATTTAGATTCATAGTTACGTGCGGTAAAAAGGATTGATATACATATGTTAAATCAATTTGAATTTAATATCTTTTAATGCGCTTCTAATGTGTAATAGATGATTAAATAATTGGTGTTGTGTTTCTTACCTTGAAAATGTAATAAAGAAATCTAACCACAAAAGTCAACTGTAACATAAGATTTGTCCATAACTTGTCTTCACGTGGGATCCTTCTTATCATGGAAGAAATTGAAATTGTAGAATGATCTTAAACCTTGTACTCAATGGCACCTCCTAGTTTGTGTTATCGTCATGGTCGGTATGTTTAGCATTACCGTCGTGAACCCAACGGTTAGGAGTGACCTAGAAAAACTTTATCTAGAGTAAGTAGATCTAACCCCTCCTTAGTATCCTTGTCATTTACCAAGTCTTATGAAGTTAGATCTAGGAATTTTCTCCATCATCGAAAGAATTGCTTGTGGGATCTAGATGACAGAAATAGACTTGGTGCAATAGTCATACTATGACTTAAACTCTTGTTAATAAACTCTTTAGTTCCTCTTATTTAGATGTGTTACCTCAGTTGCTAACAACATAACACCTTGGTCTTTCATGAAGGTTTATCATAAATATGTCCTCTCACCTTAAAATCATATATAGTTGAGGTGTAGATCCTTAGGTGAAAATTGAAATTAAACTAAACCTTAGTTGATTAGGGAGGTTAACTTGTGGGTAGAAAATTAGAAGTAACTCTTTACAAATGTAATTGATTTGAAAGATGTTGACTTTAGAGAACCTAGGAAACTGAAATCTTGTGTCGTAATCCCTTGTTATACCCTTTTGACCTTAATAATAAAAGAAATTTCACTTGCAGAATCATGGAATGTAGAAACATGGGATCTTACCTTGAACACAAATCACTTATGGTTCATGTATAATTTTTAATGCTTCAAATCATGTACTTCTTCAAGATGTTAGACAAGTACTTTCGTAACTCTTTTGTTATAAAGCGATGGTAATAATGAGACTGTAATGCGATGTAAAAGTAAAGCATATAAGAGTGTAAAAAAAAAGATTTGAGGTTAGTAATAATGCCACTCTTGGAGTCCTTATAACTAAAATAAACATTTTCATGTGTTACAAAGAATATGAGTCTCCCTTGGTGAGATCAAACTTTGAGAAAAACAAAATATATATATATATAATCTAAATACAATTTCTTGTTGTGGGAATGTCGAATCAGGACATAAAGATACCGTGATCGAAGAATTTTTATGGGGAAAATATCTCTTGAATCTAAACCACCCCCCTTAAATCCTAATATTACTTTCTGGACATCAAGTCAAATTCACTTGAGTTGCAAGGGTAAAATGTAGACATTGAATAAACGTTTGAGAAGCATATTCTTAACATAAGAACAAGATAATTAAGTACTTTGTATGCAATTTGAATTATGCCAAATAAGTATGTAAGTTATGGAAATTTCCGTAAAGGATAAAAAGTCAACTTAAAATAGTCAAACCATAAATTAAATGTGGAATGAACTTAAGAATCTATAGGTGGAAAAAGGAGGAAATTATCCTTGCACAATAATGTCCTTGGAATGTTAATCATAACTAAGATGCAATTAATGAAATGATGTATTGTGGGTTTATGAATCCTTGAGTCCTTTTCTTGTGGTTGGGTCATGCTAGGATTCATTCATTGGGAAAGTGTGGCATTGACATGCCTATGGTGTTGTCATTGTGTCTATGTGAAGTCGGTGACTTGTAACTGTCGTATGTGTCTTTGAGTTTTCTTTACTTGGAGCCCTTGTGATGTTGTGTAGTGAGCAATGTAAATCAAAAAACAAATAATCTTGATATTTTTATAGTTTTTTTTTTGTGTGTAAAATGTGGGCGTTACAGTATAACTATACAAGTATTGTTAAGACATAAAATGGGTGGATTGAGGTTTGTGATCAATCCTAATTGGAAAATTTTCCCGTCTATATGTGAGCGGTTTATGGAGTCTATTTTTAATTGAAATAAGTTTCAAAATAAGTACATAGATTAGTTTGTTTTAAGACAAAATAATAAATGATTAAAAATGAACTTTAATATCAGAAGTAGTTGTCAAGCCTTTATATAAAATGCTTTACAATTACTAGTAATTACATCTATCAGAAAAGTGCGTAGAAATTTGTGGTTATCCGGGTTTCTTATTAAAACGTACTATGCAAGTGTGTTTGCGTGTCTAAATATATTGTGTATTTTGGCACTTGATATGTTTATCAACGAGGAATCTAATTTAGTCTGTGTCGAAGATGTACACATACTAATAAATTTCTTCCTCTTTTTTTTCATATGGTTGCCTGATTATGGTTTTCAAACAGAAGATATGGTTCTCAATGCCTAACATCAAACTATGGAAAAGCGATAAAATGCTTGAGAAGCCCACGAGCAAATGAGGGAGTCAATCAAATCGTATTTTCTAGTATGTTACAATTTCCAAAAACTTTTCTACTATGATTATGGTTTTCTTAGTAAAAGATTGCTCTTGCCTTTTGTCAACGTGCATTGATAAACCTTTTTTCCTTGGTTTGGTTTCCGTCACTACATGTAGTAGGTTTCCATTGCAAGTGTGTTTCAAGTAATTGCATTTTTCATAATAAGTTGTAGTATAATTATAATCTCTAATTTCTCCGATATTTTAGTGCACTAAATTTCCTATGTTGTCCTTGCAATCAATTTCTATGGTATGTTTGATTTTTCTGATTTATATCTATTAAGCAATTTCACAATGTATTATGGTTAGATCAGTTCTTTTATTAGGGGAAAATTTCGTGTAGTGCAACTTTCTAATTCTACAAAATCCGTGGGTTTCTCTCCGTTTTTTTTATGTTTTTATTTTTTTAGATTCAATTCTCTAGAATACATTTGACTGTTTCATTGTTTGCTATGTTTCATTCTTAATTTTGTTTTCTCTAATGTTGTATGATTCTTAATCTTGATTACCATAGAATCATATATGTTTAGTCCTATTCATTCTTGGCAGCATGTTTTTTTAGACAGTGTAGTTGTATGTGTAAATTAACTATTCATATTGATAAGGATATTGGTAAACACGATGTTATTGTGATGAGTTTATATTTTTTGTACTTCCATGACATATTCTGTAGTTCATACATACAAAGATACACAAAAATATACCAAAAAACACACCCGTGTGTATGTTATTGTAAAATGTATGGATATCTATTTGTGTGTGTATAGAAGTATATAGATATATAGTATATATATCTAAGTCGATATACAGATATTATTAATAAATTATCTTAAAAAAAAAAACAAAAATTACTTTTTACGTGTTCAGACGTCTATAATTAGATATATTATTAGTCATGAATAATATAAGATTGTGTAATACAATTTTACTTGTAACGTAATAATGGTTATGATTCATTAAATACTATCTCTATGGTAAATGGCGCTTTATACTACAGTTAATTTATAACTAGAGAAGCTTCTAATTTGTTATCCAAATAATGCGATTATAACATATATATGATGTATACTTTTGCATCGATTAAATATTTTCCTGTACATCCAAATAATAAAACGCTTTATTTAGAGAAACAAACATCCAGTACTACTCACTTATCAGTTTGCAATGCATCTGATCACGCGATAGCTATATAGATTCATCACTTGTCAGTACAAGAGGTTATTTATGGTGTGTATTACTATTTCTGTAGAGATAAATAGTATAGTACCATTTATCGTACTTTCGTTTTAATCACAATTTATATTGATAGTCACAACCTGAATATATTTGGGTTTTAACTTGTATCTCTTCAAGCATCAACCAAAGCTAGTGATTAACTATTGATGGCTTTACTAACTATGATTCATAGCAATAATTAGATATAAAGCATTTCATTCTCATACTCATCTTTATTATTCATCCTCTCATATAATATCTAGTCTACCACGGAATTCACTGATAAAAATTTAGTTTGATCTGTTATGTTCATTATGACACAAATATACCACCTATTTCTAAATCTAGACCGTAATCTTACTATTTTATACTCCATCCTAAAATAAATTTCAATAATACAATATCTTTTATGTGTCTAAATAACTTCCATATTACTAGCATTATTCAATCTACAACAACAAACAAGCCTAATTAGGGTTTTCCTATTGAATTTTTTTAGATTTTATAAAATATTCATTTTCAAAAGGTTTTATATTTTATCATGGCAGAGTATTCAGAATTTACTATCCTAATATATGTACACATTAATGAAGGGAATTAGTGGTATTCAATAGTATAACAATTTAATTTCGTTCTTTGGTTAGATAGAACCTTTCGTGTTCCTAATTCTCTATTCCACGTAAAATTGATGAAATTCATCATACTTGACATAGTGCAATCCTAAGGATGTGTAATGTATTGTCTTCTTCCTTTTTGCTTCATTATATGTATTTGTTAAAACTAATCAACAAAGGAACAAGCGAAATGGGGAAGTCTATATGATTAAATTCTTTTATAAAAACTCTAAATAATCTTCATGACATTCATTTCATTAAAATTGAATCAAATGGAAAAAAAATAACTTAACAGTTATGCCTTTGTTATTTTGACATTTATTAGTTTCATTACTTATATATAAATGTTACATTTTCTAAATTAGCCCCAATACATATTAAAACTGAAAATAAAATTATAATGAATTTCAAGTATTCTTATTTTCCTATGTTAATTGCTCCCTTTCTCCATACCTCCCCCATCTCTCTACATACCAATAGTTATATAGTATATATATATATATAATATATATATATATAATAATTACTATACTTTATAGGTAATAAATCTTTGATTCGTGAATTCCCTCTGGTTGTAGTCAATAGTAATATATTTTAACAAACTCTAGAGGAAACAGATTACCACTGCATACTATAACCTTTTAAAATTTTTTAAGTATTTTTTTTTATGCATGAATGTATTATAAAATATAATTTACTTGGAAATTGGTGAAATTATTTTAGAAGATCTCAGATTGATCAAATTCTTAGCCTGTTAAATTAGGTTATTTTTAGGGATTACATGTTTTCCTGTTGACTGTTGTATATGAGCATCACCCCCTTTTTACTCACAAAAATGGGACCACTACAATTTGGGGAAGGTCATATTTGGGAAGCGAGGTTAACTGAAAATAATTATAAAATGGAAACTCAAATAAATCCTTAAAGCCCTTAAAGAAAATAAAAACAAAGTTGCATGACAACATTTCCAAATCTACACTTTAAGGATAAGCATAGAGCCATGTTTTTTTTTTTTATAGTGATGTGTTGGTTCTTCTTAATTCAATCCATATGTGTTTCTTTTACGAATTCTTTTATAGTTTATTATCGTTTGCACATGTTAGATAACTTAACAGATACAAGATACTATTTGAAAAGTCATTGGTTTAATAATAAAATCTGTTGTTGATCATTTGGTTTAAAATATACTTATGTTCGACCAATGTCAATTTTTTTCTTAGATTCACACCTACAAAGTAAATTATTCAAATTTTCAAACTTGTGAGAGTAATTAAGGCACTTAGATGATATGGCACAATAAAGATAGGAGTTCACAATATTTTTTCTAAACAAGAAGTACATTTTCTGATTACATTGTTCATCATCAGTGAGTGAAACTGTTGCAATATTCTCATGATAAAGATCTATAAAAAAATAATCCTATATCAACGTGTAGGATTGAGAAATTTATACTACAAGTTTTTATTTATCACACTTAAGGTTTGGACGTTAAAAATATAAGATTCAATCCAAACACTGGTTGAGCCATCATTAGTGAGAGTATGCATAAATTCAGAGCTAAAAAGTCACAATCTGTTTACAGGAGATACCAATTTATTCCATGTGTCTATTATCAGATGAAGGGCTATGTACAGATACAATTAAGTACATAGATGAATCCATGTGAGATAAGGGGAATATAGAGCTTTCCTGTGATGCTGGAATATAGATTGATGGCCCTTCACACAACCTCAGATTCGGCCCTATTCTATATAAACAATCACACACCCATACCCTCGTACTCTGACCCGACCCACTCTTAGTTATCAATATATTAGTTTGTTGGTTGGCTATGCATCTCTCGCTAGACGAGAGCTGATGAGTAATTACGTTGAGACATGGCTATATAGGTTCTGACTAACAAAAACACACCATATATCTAATTGTCTCTTGATTCGGACGTCAGCGCTGATACGCCTTCATACCAAGAGCACACATTACCAT
>CM034154.1:48985011-49103082 GCA_019776745.2 Taxus chinensis | reverse complement strand
CCTTCCCCTTCACATGGTTTGTCTCCATGTCGTACTCATAAAGAAACTCCATACAACTCCGCTGACGGGTGTTGAGATTGGGTTGCGTGAAGAGGTGGCGAAGACTCAAGTGATCAGTCCTGAGTGTAAATCTCTGACCAAGAAGGATATGTCTCCACCAAACCAAGGCATGGAAAACTACTCCAAGATCAAGGTCATGAGTTAGATAATTGATCTCAAAATCCTTGAGTTTTCAAGACTCAAAAGAAACCACTTAGCCCTCTTGGATCAACAAGCCTCTGAATCCTGCCAGAGAAGCATCTGTGGAAATGCAAAATTCACCTCGAGGGTCTGACACTACAAGAATAGGTGCTTTCATGAGGCATTTCTTTAGTGTCCTGAAGGCCTTCTCACATATATTTGACCATAATAAATTCTTCCCTTTCTGAAGAAGGGAAGTGATGTTGTGCGCAACCCGAGAAAAGTCTTAATCAAATCTCATGTAGTATCCTGCCAATCCCATGAAACTACACACCTCGGTCACACTAGTTGGTGTTGGCCAATCTATAATGGGTATAATCTTGGAAGGATCGACTATGATACCTTCCCTAGAAATGATGTGGCCCAAATAATGCACCTTGGACTGAAATAATGCACACTTCTCTAGGTTCCCTTAAATTTTTTGCTCACGAAGACACTGTAGAACTTGATGAAGATGCTCCTTGTGCTCCTCACTTGTATATGAGTATATAATAATTTCATCAAGAAAGATGAGAAAAAAGTGATCCAAAAACATCCTTAACACCCCATTCATCAAGATCATGAACATTGCGTGGGAATTCACCAAACCAAAAGGCACAACTGTGAACTTATAGTGCCCATACCTTGTGCGGAAAGATGACTTGTGGATATCTACCTCTACAATCCTCAACTCATGGTATCTGAACTCAAGGTCAATCTTATAAAATATTGTGGCCCCCTTCATCTGATCAAACAAATCTTCAATGTGAGGAAGAGGGTAATGATTCTTGATCATTACTTTGTTCAGCTATCTGTAGCCCACACACAACTGCAAGGATCCATCCTTCTTCTTAACAAAAATCATTGGTGCACCCCAAGGGGATACACTAGGATGGGTTAGGCCTTTCTAAAGAAGGCCCTATATATGCAACTCGAGTTCACAAATCTTGGGTGTGGTCATCCTATAAGGAGCACATGAGATAGGTTTTTCTCTTGGAATAGATTCAATGTGAAAGTCTATCTCACGTGGGGGAGGCATTTCTTACAACTCGCTAGGAAAAACATCAGAAAATTCCTGTAAGATGGGGTGATCATCAATTGAAGGTCTATGATCCCCATCTGCCAACCTATCACTAGCAGTAATAGCACACAACTAAACACCCATGTTGTGCACAGTGCTTAAGCTATGTAGCAGAAATAGTAGAGATAGAAATGGGTTCTCCTAACTTAGGCTATCACTAACTCAACCCCCAAATCAACTGTACAAGATATAATCTTATGGTAATAATCAACTCTTGCTCTATGCACAGATAGCCAATAAATTCCCAAGATAACTTTGTATGAACCCAATGGAAGGGTACAAAGATTTGAGGTAGTGGTGAAGGTTCCCAAAACCACTACGCACTCCATAACTAAGGATTCTACAAATATTTTGGTTCTAGAAGCAATCTCGATGTCTTAACTAAAGCCCTGTCTAACTGGCACCATCCTGGAATGCTCTACCAATGATGGTGCAATAAAGGAATCAAATGAACCAGAATCAAATAGAATATAGGTAAGAATATAACCAATGCTACTTGTAGTCTCAATCAATGTGCCATGGTGCTTATCCTATCAATTATCTACCGCTACATAGAACCGATCGATACAACCCATTCCAACAACTATAGGCTCTAAAATTTGTGCCTTACCCTTATTACTAGGGTTGCGTCGGCACTCTCTCCAATGATGTCCAAGAACATCAAATCCATAGTAATTTCTTGGACCTATCCAATGAGATGTGGCTCCAAAAGGTACTCTAGTGGTTTGTGTTGTGGATCCTAATGATCCTACTATGAACTACTATGGTCACTTCTTACGAGCTCCTGCTAAATAAGCTCCTAATGTACCCAGTGTCCTAATAGGACCCCTAGGGGGAGTCCCCATACTCAATCCCTCTGAGTTTTAAATATATGTGGAGCTATAAATGGTGGACGAGTCTACTACTGCTGCTGGTGAGTGGATTTTGTGGAGGCCTGAATGAAGACTATGTAGAACCATGTCCACCACAAGGAGGAGGAGATGACCCCCTCGACTTGTTATCCTCCATCTGCTGGATTCGACTCCACACTCTATCTCTGGCCTGCTTAGTCTTCCCCCTAATCTTCTCTACAAAGTAGGCCTTCTCCATGGCCTCTGCTAAAGTCTGTAGATAATGATTGCGTACCGCACCTCCTAAATCCAAAGCAACCCACTTTTTGTAATCTACATTATCTTCATTCATATGGTCTTCATGTGTCTTACGTTATACACTGTCTTGTTAGATTTCATATTGTCTTCTCTATGCATGTTTGTCTTTTCTTGTACTAACACATATATCTAGCCATTTTCCTAGTTTGTGCCTTCATTTCTACAATGCACACTCACTCCCCCTACAAGGATTCAATTTCAACACAATAGTTGGTCCTCTTTTGGGCCGCATATTCCTTGGTGACATTACATGCACTCCAAACAAGAAGGGGCATCATTTGGGGGAATCACTCACTCCATTAAGTTGTCTACATTCAAATTTCAACACGACACATTATCATTATATCATAGTCATTAGTCTCAGACAGGACTCATAATCATACTTGGGTCCTTTGTATAGCACAAACACTAGCGCCAAGACCTAGACAGTAGCGGGTGAGCACCCCTTACCCTTACTAGACACTTGTGACTAGGGGTTAGTTACACAACACTTCTCAGTTCAACATAGTCTATAACATTTCACATAGTGGATTTTACTAGGCATATAGTCCTTAACACTCAGTATACATACACCATATAACATTTTATATTTTCACATTGGATCAAAATTGGTCAAATGGGATCATATTTTTATGCACCATCTACAGTGTTGTTATACATTTCGGGAAGAATTTAAAGGTTGGAGGATGGCACTAGAATTTTCTCCCTACACCACTTCTGTCGTAGCGTGGGATCGACTGAAAAACTTGCAGTCAACGCAACTAACATTAGATCGCCTAAAAAATCATTCTTCTACATGATCTTCACGATCCTTTGTAGACTCTTTTTTCATCATGCATCAGGTGCACATGTTCCTTTTTACATTTTTTCGCATTCTACACACTGTCTTACATGATTTTTTCATATTTTGATCATACATGCGTATTTGACTACTTGTTCATTATTCTCTTTTGTGGGTCCATCCTTATGGGAAGTGGTAGTCACACAATTAACAACATCAAACACATCAACAACAATTGACATCAAAAATAGTTACAATCATGACATCTACACATATGCTCATTCCCTAGGGTGATCATCATCACATTTTATACTTCCTCTTCTATAGTTCAGATGCTTCGCATTTTTATCACTCCACCCTTTTCTTGTATCTCGGCACGCATTCTCCATCCATCTACATGGTTATTAGGTAAACATCTCTTATCTACTTTATGTTATCTAGCATTCTCTGATCAACATAAAGTGGAGAAAAATGTAGACAAAAAATCATGCACTTTGGGTATCTATTTAGTCTCGATTACGTATCACTATTCATATGATTCCAAGGTAAGAAAAATATTAATTAACCCATGTCCTTCATCATTTTTGCTATATTTTTGTTGCCACTTTTGCTCTTACACTATTTATAGCTCATTCTATCATTTCATACCTCGTCATTTCTAATCCTTTACACCGATGCCTAGCTAAGAAGCCAGCGCTAGGCACCCCCATCCCTTCTAGGCACCCTTGACCTCTTTGTACTTTTTCACATCTTTTAGGTCCTTTCTAGTTATTTGAACATCTTATCTTTTTATTAGTTGGACTTTTTGGGATTAATTCTGAAAATCAAGCAAGGGAATGATATAAATATAAAGTTATGTGATCACAATAAAGGACTAAGCAGTAATCACTAGTAATCACAACCTACATTGGCAATTAAAGGACATTATAAAGAGCATTCAAGCATCCATCTAGCATCCATAGAAGGGCAAGTGGCTGCATTCTTCTGCATACACTTCCTAGGAGGGGAAGTTCATTTTATTCCATGCACACATCTACTTAGATATTTTACATGTATTTATTGCTCACTATTGAGTGCAAAATGCACAAGAGCCACCTAGGGAACAATTCCACACACACACCTATAACTACATTGGGTTCGAAATTTCGTGCAATGCTCAGTCGTATGATCACTTGTTTGACAGTTTAAGATAGTCCAACCCCTCATTTCCATTCTTTTCTTTTTGGGATTTGATGCACTCTTGAGCGTTTTGAAGGTGAAATCTTTATTGTAGGTTACCAACGATACATGCGGACTTGATACGACATACTAGAGAAATAATAAGTGAAGGTCAACGAACATCTCTCAACCCTTGGAAGGATGTTTCCTGAGAGTTTCAATAGTCATAGGCACCCCGAGGAGGTATAGGGCCCCCGTAAGTGCCCCTACCCCTTTATAGGCGCCCAAATCCAGGCATATCTTCTGGCCAAACACTTTTTTGATCCTCTGTGTGACACTTCCCCCTCTCTGGTCACCAGGCCACCACTATGGCACAGTCCAAGATTAATTGCGAAACAACTGTGTCATTCTATCCCTTCTTTGCAACTAGGGTTTGATACTTTCTAGCTAGATTGGCTTGTGTATAATTTATTCCTAGTACATACATATCTATTATAGTTGCTACATGCTTAAATTAGGAAAATATTTTATTCATAAATAAAAAAATTTCTTAATTAGTTCCGTTTAAGTGCAAATTCGACTCATGTAAATAATGCCACCGAGATTGAGGTGATAAACTCATATACATATTGTAAATATTGACTTCATAGGAACAATTTGAGTCATGTAAAATGTGTGGGACATGCAAGATTAAATTCCGATAATTTTCTTTCCAACTTTCCAATCATGTTTCAATCTTATCTAAACAATTAAATGTTGTCCAATTGAAAACTTTCAGGCCATAAAATGCAAAATAAAGAAATAAAAGATCCTTTTTTTGCAACACGTTTTTATCACTTTCTGTTTGTTTCAATTGTGTAAGATCAACGTAAGCTCAACATTATTTCTAAGATCAACCTTATTTTTTATTAGTTTGAACAATGTTACTCAATAATTTTATCCCATTTTTACAATTGACAACCAAGTTAACATTATTTTTAAGCTCAATGTTATTTTTTATTAGTTTGAACAATGTTACTCAATATTTTTTTCATCATGTCCTACAATTATTCCTCAACTCAACAGGAATGTTGATTATGGGAATCCCTAATCACTACAAAGATACCTTGATTGTACATGTGCATGAAATTGATGACATAAGAAACGTTAAACACAAAATTTCCATATCTAACATAAATAAATTTCAGGATTGAAACATATTGAAGTTATCATTTGAATTATTCATTGATGAGGTTTGCTTTCTGAGATATCTCTAAAGTGTGTTGCCTTAACAACCTACACACAACACCCCTTTCTGTTTCAAATTATTGAAAAAATGGCATCTGCTTCATATGTGCCTCATTGGAAAAAAGAAGTATTTCACACAGATGTTCCACTCCATCATTTTCCTTTCATGGTTACTTCTCCCTCAAATCCCTTTTCCATTGTTTTTCGTCCTTCAATACATTTTTCTGGCAATTTTAACTTCTTCTACACATCCCCATTTGACATTTCGGTCAAACCTTTTTTATTCTTTTTTCTTTTTTTAATTGTCTTTTTTTAATTGGGCGTAAAATCGGTAGTGGTAAGCATCTATGTATATCTTTAAAATGATATGTATATCTGGGGGATGCGTTCCAATAGTTTTTTTTTTATAATCTGTACAAATCTGCATCATCCACTCTGAAACATATGATATTTTATGGAGAATTAAATAATAAAATATTTGTGGCACAGTCAGCGACAAAATAGCATTCGCTTTGAATGAAAGTGGGTGATTCTAACATCAATTTCAGCGTTAAACAACTAGGACCTGGTCTTGTTAGGGAAATAGGAGAAAACTATCAATGATGTAATTGTGACCGAGCAACAGCGTACGAGGAAGTTTTCTTTACCTGCTATACGGAGAAGTCAAAATTCATAACAATGTAAATACTCACGTGTTTTCTGACTGGAAGGCTTCTTTGAATTTATACAGGAGCAATTTCACGCGGTAGGAAAGGCTATTTATACTGTTCGGCCTCATTCATGTCCTTCACAAACAACCTCTCTTATTACTATTAAATCTCTGTTACAAACCCTCTTGTTCGATTCGACTTGTCTATCCCCAATGGCTTCAAAATCTTCATTAATATCGCTTGTTTTGATCCTACCCATTTTGTTCTCTATAGTCTATTCCCCTGCCTCTGTTCGTGAAGTTATTAATGTTTTTCTGAATTTGGGTGAAGAGAAGATGGTGTTTTACGTGCAGGAAACCGCGAGTGGACCCAATGCTACGGTAATTACAGCTGGAGGAGTGAATGGAACTTCTTCGGATCTCGCAGGGTTTGGATCCATACTTGTAATAGACGACCCCGTTACGCAAGGTTCTGACAACACCTCCGAGATTTTGGGAAGGCTGCAAGGAATCGAGGCCAGTTCAGGTCAATATAACGGCCCAAATTATCATATGGTTTCATCTATTATTTTCGAAAATGAGGGTTCCCTTGAGATCCATGGCACAATCAGAACTCCTCTGGCGGTAAGGGAGTTGGCTGTGGTTGGAGGAACTGGACGATTCAGATATGCGCGTGGATATGTTCTGGTCGAAGTTGTGACATTTGATGCAGTGAATCTCACTTTCAAGTTTAACGTTACCATTCGATCGCATCGTTGGCCAAGAGTTTCAGTAATATAATTTTAAATGAAATTTGAGACTACGCGGCTTCTTTCCTATCTTAAAAGAAACATCTACAAAAATGGGCTTCAACATACAAATCTGTTAGGTGTATTTTCATTTCATTCCTAATGTTTTGGGTGTTTCCATACCCTCGCTTAAACAAAAATATACTTTTGTCTTCGTTATATATTCATGTTTCAAAATGATTTTTGACCTTTCACATTAAACAAATTATTTTACTATAGAGAAATCGCTTGGCACGCGAAATCTGAGCTTGAGGTACCCAAAAGAATCCTTTAAAACGCCACAACGAAGTGAAAAATGTGTAAACACGATAACTAAGAAACTTCTATTCAGAAATAAGAGGCACAGCTGTGGGAGAAGGATCCGGCATCGTCCCATATCTGGGAAGACGTTTTAGGTTATAAATTTCCATTCAGAATACTTGTCTACAATTGTTCTTCATATCATAAATCACCGAGAGTAATGATATTCATTTGCTACATAACCATTTATGTAAACTGATCCTAAAATTTGGATTGAATCTGCGGTCACGTAAACCATATTTTTTCACATAACTCCTTGAGTAGAATCACGGTATACAAGTGGTAGTTCGCCGAAATGAATGCTGGGTGGACCGTGGGATGACTATGGCATAGAAGATGCCTTGCTGACTCGGGGCTCATTACTGGGTTTAAATTTGATAGCCACCAATAACAGTCAAATAATTTGTCAAGTGCCAATAATTTTTCAATTTATTACAGTAGTTTTGAGAAGATTAGTTCTATTCCCTTTGAGGGCAATGAGAATGTGGGTGTCAAGGGAAATGAGTCGAGGCCTTTCCCCCTTCAACGTGGGTCATCAAGATGGATCTCATCGTCCACACCATTTATTTTGGGTGTTGAGATTGGTTGCATCACTTTAACACGATTACTTATTCATTTTGTTTTGTTTATATGTCTAAAGTCCTCAAGTTTTCTTGTGTGATGGCATCTCTACTTATTATTCCTTTAGGCACATCTTTCCACCAAGTACATATACATGGATGATGGAATGCTTTTTGTTCTAGGGAAAAATTGTACCACCACCATGGTTAACTTGTGGTTGTGTTGTCATATGTTATTGCAAGGAAAAAATATAACTTGATAACTTTACCCTAGTGTCATAATTATTGTAAACCTTCCTAGGCACCCTTCTAAACCAGTTCATCCTCCGTGTCAAGCCTATCCCCATCCTTAGTACCCATGTATATGGTGTTAACCTTTCCCATGTGTGTTGACAAATTGAAAACAAGTTCACTAGATCCTTCCGAGCTAGTGTCTTTCAATAAAAATATTTCAACAAGATTAGGAGCGGCTATTTTTAGCTTTTCTAAGGCAGGTGCATATTTTTTGGAGAAGATTTGAAAACCAAAATTCATCAGGGAGGCCTACTAATGAGCGAAGAACATTTTCCAAGTTATTTAGGAAGATTTAGGAATGATTCAGAGGTTTAGGAGCAACTTCAGCAAAAGCAGGTTTTTAAGGGTAAAATAGCTTGCACTACAAAAAAAACTTGACCTTCGAAAGATGATCTCCGGATCTCCAAAATGAATCGAATACCAAACAAGATATCAATGGAAAGCTGATTCAATTACCTACATGGTGCTAATTTTAAATTTTTTTCAACACCCATTCATTTATTTCTACAACTCATTCTCGGTAGGAATAACTAGCGATCCCTAGAAAAAAGGCCATTTTTAGGAGGTTGCAGACTGAATCAAACCTTCAAGCCCATTCCATTCTTTGTAAAATGTCTTTCGTAGTTCAATTCTTATAAAAACATTCCCAAAAAGATCTTCAAGAGCTCTGTCTACGTCATTTTCAAGGTCCTTCCCATTGTACAAGCTTTGTCCTTAGCCAATTTTTCGAGTGTCACGTGGCTGCATGAATCTAAGAAATACTTTTGTATCACATTCATCCCTTTCCAAGGAGACAAAGGGGACAAAAAAATTCCCCCCCCACCTTTAATCTCTTGGACCCACCACATGACCATGGGAGACCTCCACAAACATCTTTTAGAAATTTTCTAGCCCCCGTCTCATGCCATGTATGTCCACCACTTGTCACTATGAGGTTGAGGCACATATTTGTGTCCCCTTCATCCCTTTACAAGGAGACAAGGTGGATAAAAAAATGTGCCTCCTGCCGATATTTCTCCCACATGGGTTCTCTAAATGACTTCAACTCAGCCCCAGTGCTGAAAATAAGCTCCTCCCCTCTCTTCTCCACGAGTGCATGTATGTTACTTGTCCTCCTAGGGCTAGGGCACACTTTTGTGTCCCCTTCATCCCTTTCCAAGGAGAAAATATCGAAAGAAAAATGTTCCCCCCCTAAGGCATAAAAACAAAAGAGATAGTGCATTTTTCCATTTCTCCCCATTTTTCTCAAAATCTACCCCTAGATGTGGAATTTTTTTCCACATATTCAATTGTCTATATTTTAAATTTGTTCCATTAGCAAAAATCAAGGTTTTCTGAAAAAATTTACAACATGGTATTCAACAAATAGTCTAGCATTATTTCTTGTTTGTGTGAGATCTTTTAGAAATGCTTTTTGATATCAAGATTGGGTTCAGAAGAGGGTATCCCCTTCGGGGAATGTACTAGAGAGCTTCCCATACTCTGAGCATATAGAATCAATTGATACCTAAAGCATTTCAGACATTTGTATTTTTGATGATGTGTCCTTGTGGAAGCCTTTGCGTCTTTTGTCCATTTCATTATAAACATCACATATGCATAAATGTTCCTTACTTCCTTCTATAACCGGCTGGCCCTATTGACACGATCATTGAACCTTTTAATACAATTGCTATTTTTTATTGTAATCACCATTTATATTATGTATTTTCTATGGTCATATTTCATTCTGAAACAAAGACATGTTCTAGTAGCTAAACAAAAAGATGATACCACTTCAATAATGGTCATGGATCAAATTTAAATTTTTCGATGCGATTCAAATGTATTTCAGTTTGTCATAGAAGTGTGTTTAATAGTTTACACTTCAAAAAAAAATTAAAAATTAAAAATTATGTGTTAATACTGAAATGAGGTCACTTATATTGATTTTTCATTAGAAGGGCCTACTAAAAATTTACTTGTCATACAAATATTAAAAGCTATGTTATATTTCCTAAATATTGAATTCATTTTAATAAATAAACTATTAAATGAATACTTGTAGCACTGAATAGTTCTCATACTTAGTTTCTATTTTCTGTGTTAAATAAATATGCTTTCAGTTTACACAAATCATGCACAAAATCTACAGAGAAAATGAATCACCACTAAATAGGAAATTAGTTGAGTGTTTCTATTTTCATAATAGCAATATTATTTTTTTAGCTTTTTCTAGCCACTAAATCAATTTGGGAATTCTATTCTCAACGCCCTTATTTTATTTTGGAAATTAGGTTCTTAAATATTATTATTACTTTTTAAAATTGTAGTCATATTGTTGTTTGTGTCAAATTTATATTCATATTGTTTGCTGAAATAATAATCCTAATTGTTATGCCTCTAAGTTAACAACTTCAATATTGTGTAATCAATGGATAGATGAATTATTTAAGGACTTTTCCATGCTCTAAATTAGCCTTGTATTCGATATAGATTAAGGTATGTAATATTAAAACTCATTTAGTGTTTTGAGGTTTGAAAAACTCATATGTTTTACATTTTTTTTGTATGTAATAAATGTTTTGTGATTATTATTACAACCTTAATAGAATTTACAAATCAATTTTCTTTTAAAATTTCTCTAAACTATCTATCAAATCTTATTCATGAATAACAAAGAGTTTGTTTCTTTTAGGAATCTTATATTTGTTATACCAACAATTTGGCACTGAAAGCCAAAGGACATTTTATATATAGCCCTTAAAAAAATTAAGACTAGAAAATATATGAGAAGTAAAATATAAGTTTTATTGTGAATCTAAATAAAGCATATTGGAAGAAGCCCATGTTAAAGGCATGAAATTAATCTGGCGAAGATGAAACACATAAAGATTCATTCCATCATTTAATTAAAATATAGAAAAGAGTTCTCACACTTCTAACAAGTACGTCAATATGTAAAAGAGGATTTTCTAAGTTAAATGTCATTAAACTATTGAGACATCCAAAATTTTCTTGGATACATTAAACACATTAATGTTTTAATCTCTTTCTGCATCTCAAAAGTTGGATATAATAGATTGGAATGAGGTATATGTGGAATAGAAAAGAATGAACTCTCACAGACCTTTTCCTTTGAGTGATACAAGTTGAACATGTACTTACTTTTCTAAATCTTGATTTTTTTTCTTTTATTAATGGTAAAAAGTTTTTTGACAGGGATCCTACCCAAAAACAACAAAAATGGGTCAACACCCAGATATAACAATGAGTACAAAAGAGGAAAAAATAAACACACGTAGTACCACAACGAACAAAAATCAAAGATACTATTCAATGAAAATAAAAGTGCATGAGAGGAATAATCGGACATCAAAAAGAGAGACAATGCATCTAGGTGGTGGAAGCAATTTTTTATGAATAGATTTATTCTTGTTATGAATTGCTTTCCACCCATTTGAAAATTGCTCAGTAGGAAGAACAACTTCAATATATTTAATTGGCTTAAATGTGTTTTTTATACAAGGAGAGCGAGCAGCGGAGGTGGCATTCTCCACCCATTTTCAGTGTGTGGCTCGAGAGCAACATGCGAGCCCCATTTGAGCTGACGAGCAGGTGGTACGGATCCCTAACCTATATGACGAGCTAGTGGAGATATATTTCTACATGGTTGACTGCGTGGAGATCAGCGAGCCTGACCGAATGATCTCTATTGGGAGTGGTTTTGACAAACTCCTTTGGGATGGTGGTCAAAGGGCAGAGAGTGCCAAGATGAAGAGGATGGCTCCCGAGAAATGTAACAAGGGTCATCCCCCAAATGTCACAAAATATTCTATACATGATCCACCTCAAGGGACACATTGTTAGCTTGCACTTTTATGTGAAGCCTCACATTGGATATAACCTCCAATTTATTAGACACATAATTTTTTATCAACTTTAGTATTAGAAAACAAAAATTAATTCCTTTCTTTCCATAACCAAATAAATATTTCCCCTCTGAAAATATGCCCAAATCTTGGAAAAAATGTGGTATAATATAGGACTATCTCCTGAAATAATACGTTGTCAGGTGAAACACTCTGACCAGAGGTGGGAAAAGAATGAATGAATCAAATTCCAAGCCTGTTAAGATTTAGAGAAAAAATAGAACATATTCGATAGGGTTTCCAAGTGTCCACACAGAGGAATTTAGGGAGCCTGAACGCCAATGTGAACCAAATAGGTACAGATCGGAAGACCTTGATGTAAAATACACCATAAAAAATTCATAATTCTAGGCTCCACACATGCTGACAAGACTATGTCGAATCTCTTTCTCCATCGGGAAGGAGAAGACTTATGCCCCCACCGAGAGTTGATTTTTTCAACCATGGGTAAGTGTGGCAAAATCTAGCAATATCATTTACTAGTTGATTAATTCTGGAATGGGCTATCGATGAACCATTTCTAGTCCATCTACCAGAGATGGGAGGAACGCATAGAGATTGTATGTAGCATATGATCGGGAATTATGTGAATCATTTTAATGATAAAAGTGTGATCCTAGGTGGTAAGTTTGTATTGAGATTTTAGCTCATTCCAAAAACACCAAGATTGTGTGTTCTTGTGATATAAATCTTAGATTGAATGAATTACATGCTTGAAAATATTGAGCGTAGGAATTTCATGGAATTTTGCGAAACTTCGATCCTAGAATTGAATGACATGCAATCACCACAAGGATTGCTAGTTAATGGAAAGGCCATTGTGAAAGTCATTTCCTTTCCATTAAAGTCATGTTCTGATTCACTCCCATGTTTTCAAAAAACTTATAATCATGAAAGTGACGAAAAATTTGATAGGCACCAGAGAACTGAGATGATTGGAAAAACCTAACCTTTTCCACTATGTGTGGTCAAAAGGGATACCCTCCTCAATGCCGTGGCACATAAGGATATTTTGAGCTTCGTGACCATCGATGGAACGGATAATCCATTTAGCACAAATATCCAACACTTGTCTCAAAATTTCAATAAGATCCATTCCTCTAGATTAATGGGGAAGGAAACAACTCTCCCATGCATCTCTGTGAAACCCTTTATAGAAGCCCAAACGAAACCTTTAAGAAGCTTCTCCAGATTTTGCATGAAGTTTTCGGAGGGAACCCAAGAAGATAAAATGTAGACGTGAGTATCCTTAGGGACTTTGAAACAAATCTTGAATTTATCCGCTAAAGACAAAGTTTTGGTTGTAGTTCCAACTATTAATATTAATATTAAATTATATATATAATAGCAGAGAAGTGCGTGAATGGTGTGGGCAGGTGGAGGAGTAAGTGAAGTTGGTGGAGGTGTGTGGAAGTGTGTTGAAGGAACATGGGCATCTGTATGGCCTATCAGACATGTCTTCTCCCATTTCATAATGAAACTGCAGTTGGTTTTTTTTGAGATCTGGAGAATCTACCCAAGGAAACATTGTAAGTTTAGCAGTATCTGGATAGTTGCAGCAACTGAAGCTTAGAATACAGGGTTTCTTTTTTCTCACGGGATAGTTTCACTGTTTCATGTGAGCAGAAAATAGATCTCAAACCTGATCTGTATACATTTGCTTGCACACTCCAGCCTATGCCAAAAGGGTATTGGACGTCCTCGAAGGCATATTTACATTCTTAAATATGCCCAACTAAAGATATGTACTCACATGGAATGCCACAGTTGTAGGGAGGCGATTCATTCATTTGGTCATTTGTTTTTGAGAATAGGCTCATACCATGGAGAAAGGTAGATCTGGGATAGATTGGTCTTGTGGGGATTCATTTCTTCACAAAACAAAACTGTCCCAACCTCATTCCAGTCAAATATTGTTTTGTGAAATCGCGTCAAACAAATCTCACAAATGAATGCCCTTCGGATATATCATTGGTGCTCCCTGTGACATAAATGAGCATACAATCTGAATATTCATCTTATTACCTATGGTAATTGTAACTAGCTGTTGTTATTTGCAATAGAGGGTTCATTATTTGTTAATTTTCCACGCATTTGGGGTTATTCTGATTATGAGGCTCAAGCTCTTACTACCTCCCGCGCGCCCGCCGCCCTCTCGTCATTATTCAACTTACTGGATGATATTCTGCTTGGGTGAGTTTCAGCTCTGAAGCTTAGTGCCTTATTTAGTTATCACACCCATTTATTACTCGGTGGCTTGCAATAGTAGACCAGATCGTGATGTTACTGTTTTGCATTTGAGGATGGAATTGTACAGAGCTCCAGCCGGTTTCGAGTTAGAAAAACGAAGAACAGTTCGAAATGGAGCAACAGAAGTTTTAATATTTCAAAACCAGTATGTATTCGGTGTAAATAATGGAGCATTAGGGTTTTATTTTCCCTAAGAGAAATACATTGATTTAGTCCTTGGAACCTTTGTTAATATTTAATGGTTGGTAAATTGTAAGCAACTCATTCAAATCCTGCGCAGTTCGAAAGTGTTTTCTGAACATGGCGTTAAATCATATTTTGTACAATGACTGAGCTGGTTTAAGGTTTAAAGGAGGGAAAATGTGGGTTCTTTACATGAAACGGATTTTATTTTGGTTTATATTTGTAGTTTTTTTGTTTTTAATGCTTTTGCTCCAAGTAGAAATGGGTTAAATCAGAGAAGAGCAGCTAACAAAGATGATGTTCACCGAAGGGCTTGATTCAAGTGCTATGAACTGGGTTTGACAGATGTCATATGCAAGGTGCGCTGGAAATGGAAGCAGAAGAAAATGATGACTCATCTATCTGGGGTGCGCTTTGTACTGTCAAGTTTGGAAAAGGAAGCCAAAGCAAAAGACCCAGCTTCTAACTTACAGTCTACCCCTTTATAGTAATGTGTTTTGAGGACGAGTTTTTACAATGTCAAGATCAAAGATTTTTCTCTTATAGGGTACGTGGAGCAGCTGTGAATTAAGATGGATATAGCCTTCTGAATGCGTGTAACCATTTTAAGAAATGCCTAGCTATGACGCATAACTGAGTCCCTTGTTTTCCACCAGCTTCATTTCTTCCAAGCATGGTTCATATCTCCTTGTCTTTCGTAATTCTCGTAATTTTAGTTTCTCTTTTGTGACGAGATATAATATTAAAAGATTAGAATTATCATACATTTAATTGTTTATATTAACTTGTTGCAAAATAATAAAATGTAATATTGTAACTCACGAAATCAAAATAACCATTTTTGTAGTCTACCATGAACTTCAACCCACATTCTGAGGTGATTTAGAAAACTTCTTGACCCCATACTAGATCACTAAAATATTGTTTTTATCAAGAAGATGAATTTGACTTTCCGGTAAATATGTTGAACATCTCCTTGTTTAAATAGATAACTTTGCGTTTTTCGGAGACTCATGTAGTAGCCTTTGTAAGTCCGAAAATGGAATGTTAAGCTTCATACATATAACCTTGTTATGTGAGGAGTCACCTTAACCCTTGGTTTGACCCCAAATGATCATTTGTGATCTTCTTGATACCCTTTTGGGAGCAATGTTACCCCGTTTTGCAATTGTAAGAAGCTACTAAAACAAAAAAAGTTGGCTTTTGTTTTGAACTGCTTTTTGAATCCTGAACAACGGAATGCTTATCTGTCTTCGCAAATCTCTAGTATTTTTACTACATAATTTCTTGGAACTTTTAGCCCGAGGAAAAAAAAAATTCCTGATAGTTTGGCAAATCCATTTTGTAGGCTCCCGGTTGTAGTTTGACTAGGTCAAACTCGACCAATTACGATCGGAGGCTCTATAAAGCTTGTTGTCATTTGTAAACCGTTCGCCAATTCTGAATTCCATCAGTTCCTATGAATTTTTGGTGTAAAGGAGGACACATATAAACTTACCTAGACCATTTTTTCTCATTAAAGGACAATGTTTAACGTTGGTTTCTTAGCCTCTGAGCGATAATTGAATGTTTTTGCAGCTAGCAGGGAAACGTAAGAAGGAAGTTGTATGACCCATGTCAGGCAGCCCAACCATCGTGGAAATTCATTGACACTTTTAAATAACTATTTAGAACTTTATTGTGTGACCTGTTGTGTGAAATTGAACTTCTGGCAAAATAGTGTTTCTCTCTCTTCCCTTTTTCTTTCTCTCTCCTTGGTTAGGAAATAAAGCGAATTGAAATGAAATAATGTGTCTCTAACATTTTTATTTCAAATTCAAAATTATTAATGTTATTATGTAAATGGGAAAACTAAAAATGATAGTTATGATAGATTAGGTTGGATGCCATGCCAGTGATTTATTGTTGATTTCATGCTCACATGGTTTGCAGGATGCAAGAAAGATGGCAAAAAGGCATTGTGCAATTCATCTATTATTTTGTAATTTATATAAGTCATTGTAAAATGTACATATGTATAATGTAGTCCCATGTACAGAAAAGTTGTATTTGAAATTTGTTAATACATTGAGATGCTAGTTTTAGGGATACCTTGGGAAACGTGCATATAATCATAGGTGCAATTTGATTCATAGTTAATTTTTGTAAAAAGGGTGTGTGTGTGTGTTTAATGAATTTGAATATAATATAGTGTAGTGTGTTTCTAGTGTGCCATAGAGGATTAAATAATTGGTGTTGTGTTCCTTAACTTAAAAATGTAATAGAGAAAATCTAAATAAAACAATCTACCTTAGTTTAAAACTTGTGCAGATTTACGTTTCTCATACATTCCTTATTAGCATAGAATAATTTGAAACCGTAAAATGAACTTAAATTCTTGTTAATGAACTCTTTAGTTCCTCTCAGCTAAATGTGTTACCTTGGTTACTAAAAGCATATCACCTTGGTCTTTCATGAAGGTTGTCTATCATAAACATATCTTCTTTCCTTAAACTCATTCATAGCTAGGGTGTAGATTCTTAGGTGCAAATGGAATATACCAAACAAAGGTAGTTTTCCTATGATATTCGCATGATTGATCTCTTGGTGGGATTGTAGTGCACAAGTGGATGTCTTGGTTGCAGCATGCGTTAACTCTGCAGTTTATAAGATAAAGGAGGGGTCATTTGAGACATTAATAGAGACAAAATTTGACTAAATTGTCTCAAATAGAGACAATAAAAAAAGTTGTATATCGTCTCTATTATTGTCTCAAAGCGGGTGTCTCTAATATTGTCTCTAATTATTGTCTCTCAAGAGACAATAATGATTGATACATATTTTGTCTCTTGAGAGACAATATAATTTTTGTCTCTCTAGAGACAATATCATTTTCATCTCTTTAGAGACAATATCAGTATTGTCTCCTTAGAGACAATACCATATACTGACATTTTTTCTCTCTGGAGACAATACTAATTTCAATTTTTATTGTCTCTCTAGAGACAATACGAATTTAAAGAATGAAAAATATGAATTTTAAAACTACACAATAACCAAATATATCATATAGTGCAATCAACGAAGTTACATATCATCTATGATGTCGGAGTGGTCTGGTAATTAATATTATAAATTAACAACAATTTGATTTAAATATTGTGCCCAAAAAATGGGTCCACAAATATTTTATTAATATCAAATAAGATAAGATACAAAAGGGTGTCTGAATTCCGTTAACCCTTGAAATACAATGATAAAATACAAAAGGGTGTCTAAATTCCGTTAACCCTTGATATACAATATTAACACCTTCTCTCCACCACCAACTTCAAGTGATCCATATGATTCCCTAGTGCTACTTTGAGGTTATTTTTCTTAACTTCAATTTTGAGCAACTTCCTTTTTGAGCAATTGCCTCTCCATCGGAAGCAGTCATCTTTATGTTCTTTGCTTTTATTGTCTCAACTTTGATGCAATTTTCTACTATCATTAGTAGCGAAGGTGCATTAGATTCTAAGAAATTACGATCACATATTTTACTCCAATTCTGCCAAAAATATTCACAAATTACATTTAAATTAGGACAATAATTAGTTTTTACTAAATCGACCTGATCTTTATATTTTGTTCTAAAAAATTAGTTATCACTAACTCATTACTGTCAATCCATTTTCATAACTTATATCAAGGACTAACCTTGGACATTATAATCCCTGGAATTCCACACATGCCTAGTGAAAATGTTCCGATATAAGCCTGTACAGAAAAACAAAAAAGAAGCCATTATTCATCTATTTTTTCTTTAGTGGATATTCTACACTACATGCATGAAAATTGAGTAAAAAACGTACAAGCATTATATAAAAACAATGCCCAGTGAAACCATTGAGGCATAATACTCACCAATAGACCAATTAAAGCTACCTTGAAACGCTATTATATAGTGTTGGGTTTAGTTCATATCCTTCAAAAAACATCCTCTGATCTTATTAGTAGAGCTCTGTTAAAAAAAAAAACCCTATTGTGATCTGCAATGGCTTCAAAATCTTCACTAATATCACTTTTATTAGTCGTGCCCATTTTCTTCTTTGCAATCTATTCTCCTACCTGTGTTCGGGAAGTGGTTGATGTTTTTCTGAATCTGGGCGAAGAGAATATGGTGTTCTACGTGCAGGAAACCATGACTGGACCCAATGCTACGGTAACTACAGCCGCAGGAGTGAATGGAACTTCTTCGAATCTCTCAGGATTTGGATCCGTATTCGTAATACACGATCGTTCTACCTATCCATCACGCACGTTCGCGGGGGGATATGTATTTAAATTCAATCAAAATTGAACTAAATTATTGCTACGGCACAGTGGTGGGCCTCTTGTTTGTTATTTTGGAGGTCGTGGGTTCAAATCTACCTATCTCCCTGCGAACCTACGTGAGAGATAGGCTCCGCCCATATCCACGGGCATATCTGAATTGTCCAGTTCCTCCAACAACATCCAACTCTCTTACAGCCAGAGGAGTTTTGATTGTTCCAGGTAATGAATCTCCCAATGATGTTATTTTACCTCTTCCTGAGTATAATGTTGTATGCCAATGGTTAGAGAATTTTTGTCTCATTGTATATTTTGTGTGTCGCATCCCGTCTGAATGTATGCTAAAATCATGGGTTAACTTGGATTGGGATCCTCACGACATCCGGGTCGAGATTGTTCAGAACATGAGAAAAGGTGTTTTACTTTTCCGATTCTCGAACCTGTCACATGCCCTAGCCATTCTGACCCCTTCAACCACTTAGTATGTTCAAAAATCTCTTTTGGTCCTTTCTACATGGACCAAAGATTCTTTGGTATTTGATTATGTAGCCCTCAAAGTTCTGGTAAGGATAGAATTTCCTTATCTTCCCTTTCCATGTCTTTGTTTTCTTCATCTAATCGCCTCTTCTATAGGGCTAGTGGTTTGTATGGAACCTCATATTTTCTATAACGCCCGTTCAAAGAAGTGTGTCTATGTTGAATTGGACCTCTCTCAAGAATTGAAATATTTTGTGGAGATTCCAAAGGGAGACATATGTTTCTCCCAGCATATCATATACACAAATCTTCCTAACACTTTACTCTAGTGTCAAGTATCTGATCAAAAGATCAAGCACTATTCTCTTTACGTCCCATGCAACCACCCAAAAGGTGAGGTGGATCTAGAAGCAACCAAAACCCCTCAAGGGGAGGGGTGTAAAATAGTTGGAGGAGAAAAAAATAAGAACAAGATGACACAACCCAAGGCTCATGGTTCAAATGGCTTGAGTGAGCCATATGTTAAGGAACAACCCTGTGGCCAACACCACAAGGAGCCAGTAATTTCTAACAAATCACTTGTTCTGTTACATAAATTGTCTAGTGCGCCCAAGGTGGCCTTGGTTCTCATGGACCAAATCAACTCCATACGTAGCTCCTCGTCCCATTTGTAATCATAGTTGTTATTAACAAATAGTTCATAGGGTCCATCTAAAAGGTCTCGAAGGTCTCCTTGCCACTATCATGATCATAGCCCAAATTATAATGTGGATTTTACTGAGGTAGAATATAATATAGAATATGTCAAGTGAAGAAAACTTGAGTTGCATGATTTCTTGAAGAATAATACTACTCAATTCCTACAGAACCAATTTGGTGCCTTGGTTTTCTTGGATGCAAACGACATGGCCCTCGAAAACTGTTTACCATTAATAACATATCATGGAATTTGTGAGGTATTAAATACTCCAACCGTAATTTAATTGTATGAGATGCTTGTGAATAATTTCCAGTTTAGATGTGTTGTTTTTAAAGGAAGTGAAAGTTATAGGTTTTTTAATTATAGATGGTTTGTAAATCCATCTAGCCTAATAGCTTGGAATTTTGTACTAATCATGATGGGGGGAATTGGGGTTTAATTTCCGTTTTTACTCCTAAATGATGACCCTTTTAAATGTATCATGGTGTCGACCCCACAAATTCTTCCATATGGGTCCTATTTAATATTGACGGTCGTACTTTTGGCCTCATTAACATTTATGCCTCTAATGATGTAGCTAAAAGGGCCAATCTTTGGTGGTGGATAGCTAGTGTAATTCCCAATGCATATTTGGTTATATGTGGCAATTATAATATGGTTAAGCTTCCGATCGATAAGTGTGGGAACCTACCTATGCGATGGACAATTTGTGAAAAGGAGGTGTGATTATTTAAGGGCGATAAATTTGAGTTTTATGATAGTTATCCCTCTCACACTCCCACCTTTGAAGCTCAGTTCACCTGGTCTAATCTCAAAGGAGGATCAAATCGGGTCCTCAAACGGCTCGATAGAGCTATTCTGTCAAATGAAGATTTTTTTTAGTTTGACAACATTTATTCATTACCTATGGAAGTTATGCAATATTTCATCCTTTTGGACCAATCCCCTATTCAATTCTATATCACTTGGCAAGATAGGTGACCTTTTGTCATAAACATTAGTTTTTCCTCAATACAGCCTTGATGGAATATGGTCCAACTCTCAACCACATCAAGTGGGTGTGGTACATGTCCCCTCAGCCACATCATTTCTATAACTATCATCCACCTATGTGTGTCAGCTGGATTCAATGGTGGTAGGATGTTATGACTCAGATGACGAGATTCCTTAGAATCTATGGTCGACAACTAGCTAAAATTCAACGTTATTCATACTCCACTAACACTTTGACTCTTATCCAAGAGGTGGTTGTGGTTGAAGGTGATACCTTATCTGATACTTTTATACTTTAGGTGGCAGAGCTTCGTCAAAAAATCCAAATAGTAGATTATTATAATGCTCAGGGAGCTCAAATTCATTCCCGTCTACACTAGCTTAAATTGGGGGATCGAGTGTCAAAAGAGTTTTATCTTTCCATTAAATCCAAGCAAGCTTCTTAGAAAATATGTGGAATTTGTGATGGTAGAACTTGGTTTAGTGATCCCTAACTCATGCTTCAGGTCTTTTTTAAGAATTATAAGCTAGTTTATCAAGCCCAAGCTCCCTCAGATGAGAAAGATGCAATGCTTGATAAATGTTTGGATGTTGTTCCTTGTAAGGTCTCATTGGCTCAGATGGTATACTACACTGTATGCTCACCATTGATGATCTTTAATAATAATCCTTGCAAATGGCTAATGATAAGGCCTTTGGGGTGATGGCTTCCCTTGCAATTTCTATAAAACATTGTGGGATATTTTTGGTCCTAAACTTCGTAAAGTCTATCTTGAAGGATGTTAGAACAGTTGCTTGGTGCACACATTAATAAGCAGAATAGAAATTTCATTCCCAAGATTGGAGATCTGAAGAAAATTACCAAAAAGTTCCCTATCACCTTCTCTAATGTCTTTTACAAGATTAATTTCAATGCCCT
Source organism: Taxus chinensis (assembly GCA_019776745.2). NCBI lineage: Eukaryota > Viridiplantae > Streptophyta > Pinopsida > Cupressales > Taxaceae > Taxus > Taxus chinensis. The sequence goes on along the minus strand of CM034154.1, from coordinate 49,081,151 downwards.
TGCAATTAGGTTACGTCATATCCTTCTTGTTATCATTCAGTTGGAGGAAACTGGATTTATTCATGGGTGCCACATCCTTAATAATATCATATCTATCTAGGAGGGTATAGAATGGGCTCAGAGATCTAATCAATCTTATGTGTTCATTAAAACTGAATTTGAGAAAGCTTATGACAGGATAGAATGGTCTTTGAGTATTGCTATGCTTCAAGCCTTGGGCTTTGGCTGTATCTTCATCCAATCTGTCCAAATAATTTTTTCCAATGCTTCAGCCGAAATCACCATCAATGGCGACATCTCGACCCCCTTCGATATTTTTCGCTTCATTCGCAAAGGTTAGATTTTAGCACCTTCTCTTTATGTTCTTGTGGCTGAGGGTTTTGAGTATTTTCTTTCCCAAGAAAAATCCCAAGCACTTTTCAAGGGGATTTCTAATTTTCCTACTACGGATTGCTCCCAATTACTCAATGGACACTTTACAGATGAATCCTTCCTTACCTTAATTAAGGAATAAAACAACATTCACAATGCCATGAATTGCCTTCATATTTTTTGTCAGGATTTAGGATCCTCCATTCAATGGTAAAAAACACAGTGCTATAGGAAATCCTTCCTCCCTGCACCCAGTTGGCTAGATTTTTATGATTGGAAAATGTTAGTTCATGGTGAGATGTTTAAATTTCTTGGTATCCCCTTTTCCTTTCAAGCATTGCCTATGGATATATGGTAATATGTGGTTCAACTGGTGGTCAAAAATCTTGAATACTAGATTACCAATGTAACGTCCACATTTTACACACACAAATACACTAGTAAAATACCAGGATAATTTTTTTTGACTTACATTGCTCACTACACAACACCACAATGACTCCAAGTAAAGAAAATTCAACAACGCATATGACACTTTCATAAGTTGTCGACTCACATATACACTTGAAAACACCATGTACAAGTCAATGCCACACTTTACTCAATGAACAAATACTAGGAATGACTCAACCACAAGAAAAGGGACTCAAGGATTGGAAAACCCACAACACATCATTACCATGATTTCATCTCCATTACGATTAACATTCCAATAACATTATTAGGTAAATATAATTTTTTCTCTCTCTTTTTTTTTTACCTACAGATTCATAAGTTCATCCACAATTAACTTACAGTTCGACCATTTAAATTTTTCTTTATCCCTTATGACAATCTCCATAACTTACATAATTATTTCCATATTTTAGATTTAAATACAAGGTTCCTACTTCTCTTGTTCTTACGCTAAAAGTTTTTTTCTAAAAAAAATGTTTAGTTGATGTTTAATCGTATCCTCATTATGCATGGGGACTAAAGAAAAGTTGTCGAGAAAAAAAAAATACAATTCAAGGGAGGGGAAGGTTCAATTTTCTCTTTCCTATAAATTTCCTTGCATTCGAAGCACATTTGTTCTTGTACTGTGGTTGTTTTAGTTCCAAATTTAGTTTGATATAGTTAAGCCTTTACATGACATTTTTTATTTATTTTATTTTTTGTGGACTCTATATTGGCTCAAAAGCCTACATCCCCTACGAAAAATTTGTATCCATTCTTAACAAAAATTCAATTCTCAAATCAACCATAAGGACTTCAAGTGAATTTGATATCTTAATCCATCATCACATATACTCTTGTTTCTCATTTCATTTACATTGTTTCTTAGGTATCTTTTTTTTGGCGTCACTTTATAAAATAAAGATTTACGAAAGTACTTGTCTAACTTCTCAAAGAAGTATATATTTTATTTTCTCAAAGTTTTCTCTTACCAAGGAAAATTCATATTCTTTTCTTAACATAAGTAAATGTCTAACTGAGTTATAAGGATTCCAAGAGTGACATTATTCTAACCCAACCTCCAATATCATTTTCCTCTTATCTAATTTACTCTTACATTGTACTATGGTCTCATTTTTAGTATCGTTTTATCACTTTTGTAAACAAAAAATAACACATCAAGAGGGGGTATTTTGAGACATTAATTAGAGACAAAAATATATTTTTGTCTCTAATTAATCACATCTCATATTTTTGTCTCTAATATTCCTCATATATATTTATGGTATCTTTTATATCAATTTTTAATTTTAAAAAATACACACTTATACAATGTGGCGGTGAATTACAAGGAGGGAAAATTATTGCGGCAGCTGAGAAGTAGGTAGGCGGGAGATAGTTGGTCGTTTCATTAATCTTTGCATGAAAAACAATGGCAAGTAGCTGGTGGTTATACTGCAGATCTTAGGCGAGCAGAGGAGGCTAGGTTGAGCAGAGGAGGCTAGGTTGAGTAGGTATTTGCCATGCTTTTATTTTGCCCTCTTTTATTTTATGGCTGGTTTACATTATTTGTCGTTGATAATGCATTTTATGATTATTTGTACCTACCAGAGTAGCACTAGACTTGTCAAGGCCCACAATTTTGACTGCAATGATCTACTGGAATGGAACGCAGAGAGCTCTGTAAACTATTGCAGTGTTACCCACACCCACCTCCTCCAATAGTTTATAATCAGAGGACTTCACTGGATACTTCTTCGCAGATCTCTGCTGAACCACACCTAGATTTAGCACAAATTTTCTCTTGGATGGTGAAGGCAATAACCTCCCTCCGAAGCATCCCCCATTGCCTCTGTAAGGCTCCATCTCCGCGAAAGGATGATCGTGAGGGTTCTCCTTTCTCAAAAGGTCGAGTCATAGAGGGGTCCATCCGTTGGACACCTGTCCTTTTACCCCAAAGGGCATACAAAGAAATTTTAGAGCCCCAAGCTAAATATACAAACAAGGCCACAACAGGGTAAAATAGGAAACAAGAGATAGAATGGAGAGATACAAAATGACGAAGGAAAGGATCGAGAGAGTTCTGCTAGGGAAAAAATGCCAACAGAAAACCAATCGCAACCCAATCCCAACCCCTAGGGATCGAGAAAGAAAACATCATGTTACAGAGCATGGCATCTACTGTAGCAGGGCATCTACTATCACAGTTTTATGAAAAATCATGCCCTGAAAATCCCAACCCCTAGGGAATGAGAAGAAAACATGAAAAGTTGCTCGTGTTCTAGACTCATAAGTTGCTGAAGAAATAACAAATTACTCTTGTAAATCTGCAAGTTTTTGTATGATAAAAGATATAATTTTGGAAATATGGTTTTTATTTGACTGTATTAAAGATGAAATTGAGAAGAAATAAAATAAGCTTTGCCTTCAGTTGTTTGGTTTCTTGCTGATCTATGAAAAAGGATTTCTAGTTTTTCACTGACAAAATATAGGTGTGAAGAGTTGTATCGCATCATAAGGTCTACCATGTTCTGAATCATGCATGTTAGTACTCTTGTGGTCATTGAATAACTTGTAAACCCTAACTAGAGGCTGTGTTATACAATGTCGAACTGTATGGATAGGTACTGTTATAGTCTCTCTCAAATAGCTATGAAGTACTACCTCTGTAAATGAGTTTGGTTCCTGGCTTTGCCTGGACTGTAATTTGCTTGAGCATGACATATCCTATTATGTTGAGTGGAAAGGAATGCCTTGTGGGCTACAATTTAACCGATTCAAGACTATAAAAATGGTAATAAGAACACCGACTGAGATGTTAAATATAAAATGACTAGTCTAAGCTACTGATTGATAGATAAATGAGAAAGTGAATGCTTTAGCTGCTTCAGATTGATGTATGAAACCTTTTAGCTTATCTACAGCCTAGATACAATTTATATCCAACCTCGCTTAGATCTGTACTTTTTTTTTCATACCAGGTATGTATGAATTTGCTAGATGTTTGAGGGAAGAAGTGTTGCTATCTTTATGTACTATAAAGTACTGAGAATTACTGCAACAGTCATTGACAACCAGACTAATTCTTCCCCTCACCAGAAATCACAAGGGTTATCATAGTTAAATGAAATTGGTCGTTGTCTCTTTGAAGCGTGCTAAGCATTTCAAGCTTTATGCATTTGTGAGTGTGTTTGAATTACCATTATGAGCATTGTTTGGAATTTGCCTTCATAATACAGTAGGCCTGTGTAACTTCTCAGGAGGATATTTGATCTTCATAGTTAAGTCTTCTTGACCTAAGAATTCATATTTCCCACTTGAGGAAAATCATAGATATGTAAGCTGTTATGGAAACATACAATTTTTGGATTCTTGGGATTAAATATGGGCATCTTATAGAACATAATCTTCTCCTTGGAACTGTTGGTCTTGGCATGGGTGTTGGTTGTATATGATGTTGAAGCTGGTATGCTCTTGTATACATCAGTTGCACTATAACATCGAACAAGTAAACCATGCTTGAATTTTGGTAGGATGTATAGTTACTTCATGACAACATAGTATTTGTTACTAGATGTAGCAGGGGTGGTTTGGTTTGTATACAAGAGTAGGGCATCTACTGTCACAATTTTCTGAAAAATCATGTTACAGAGCAAAAAGTGGTTATAGTTGGGGAAGTTGTGAATGAATTAAGTTTATTAGGTAGTGCAGACCTTCAAGAAGTCAATGAAGCCTTTGAAACCCAATAATACTCATAAAACTTCAAATTCATCCATCTCGGGTAATCCCAGAACTGTAAACCCTCGTTTAGGGTTTGTGAGCAAGAAAGTCATTTTGAAGGAGGTATAACCAGTGAAATCCCATGAAACTTGGTAGATATCTCTGTCCCAGGGCCTTTTTAACATATTTTTGTGATTTGGAGTCTAATCCATTCTTTAGTTGTAGGGAAACTCTGGCAGTTTTCGTCAAGAGTTTGATAGACCTAATCAGGACAGGGCAGGGTTTAAGAAAAGTGTAATTTGCTTGGAATTTGTTAAAGAAAATTCTTGGAGAATTGAAGGGAGGATAAGGGTGTCTTAAAAATCCCTTAGTTTTTTTGAAACACTTTGTCAACACAAGTGCAATTCCCCAAAACATGTGTGCAACAAAAAAATGTTCTCTTCCAAGCTGCAACAATCCATGTGCTGTGCCAATCGAGCGTTAAACACAAGTGACATAAGTGCCATGAGAGATATTGCCAGAGCAATTACAATATAAAGGGTTGCAGTAGGACATGTGGAGTCAAAGACCATTTCCATGATCTGGATCCATATGCAGAGCATTTGTGTGGAAATGAACATGCCTGCCCTGAAGAATGCGAAATGTTTAGAATATGTGAGATCTTTACAGAGCTAGTCAGACAAACTCAGGTTTTCTAGGGTCAAAGGGGATCTTTCGAGTATGAACTTGTCTCAGAAACAGGGTCGAGGCCCATCACAAGAAACAAGGTCGAGGCCATATTCATTTAGTTCTATGTCCAAAGGCGAAATGCACCAGCAATCATCAAGAATATACGAAAAAAATTCTTGAACTCAAAATCATGATGACCTACTAAAATTTTATCAAAGTCTCCCCTTTATTAAAAAAGTTTCTAGAAGTTCCTCACAAATCCCAAATGAGGTATATTTTACAGTTCGAGCTCTAATTCAGTTTCTTTTACAAGGATTAGGTTAATGTGACTAGGGTTAGATTAACCTTATCCATTCTGCCATTTTCCCATGTCTGGGGTCTTGCATATTTCTTTTTAGTAATTTAATTTTTGTATGTAAAAGAAAGCGGAAAAACTTTATCCAGATATATTTAGGTCAGTACATGCTTTAGATATGTTTAAAACATCAAATAGTTACCCATGCATGTATTTTTCAATGATTGAACGACTTCATGGAAAGGAAGAAGATGGATGATGTGGAAAGAAAGATGAATGAAAATCAGTGGAAATGGATGGAAGGAAAGTCTATAACTCAGAGAATGGGTTGTTGATCAGATGAAGTCTCTAGATGTGCTTTGCTTGTGCCTCTAAAGGTTGAATCTTTAATAGGAACACACCAACCTACTAAGATGAAGTGGTAAGGTGATTCAAACCTGTCCCACTGGTGGTGCCAAAATTTGTTGATTGTGGTCGTAGTATGGCTTACGATTTTCTATTTGATAATGAGACACCTTAGAAAGACGAGAAAAATATAACTCCAGTGTCCCATTAGGCGTAACAAAACTGTTGATGATGAATCACAACACCCCTGAATGTCTACAACTTGTTGGGTTGAGACTATCAGTGTGATTACATAACATGGAGCTTTTCCCAAAGTGTGGGACTTTGCAATTGGGAAAGTTATCTGGATGAAGGCCAGTTCCTATTCCTCTTTTCAGGTGCACATATACAATTCATAGAGTGTCTGCTCTAATACTCTAATTTTCCAAGGAGATAGTGTTAAGGAGATGCTAGAAAATATTCCTAAACTAACAAAGGTAATGCACCAAAGGAAGGCTAAACACTTTCTTTTCTATTAAACACGGATCATTGAAATGTAATATAGCCACAATGCATTGTTAACCCAAAATTGCAATGAGAGATCAGGAGGATGCAATGAACACAAGAGAGGGTTGGAATCATTCATAGACTTATCTTATTTCTCCTAAAATTGATACAATGCATTACAATAGCTAAGAGGCACAAACTTGCATTACAGTTTGAATGGGAGGTTTGAAAACTCCACAAATTCACTTGTAGACATAATATTTATTGCAGTCATTGGGAAAAGTGTAATTAAAATGCAAGTTGCAGCACTAACAATGGTAAGAAAAAGGAACATGAGACCATAGTCCTAGTATTGAGGAAGCCATGAAACCTTGACACTTCAAGGCTCAAGATCATAGCCTTTTCTTACAACTTTTACATTGTGTGCTGCAGATCCTGCTGTTATCAGGACTAGCTTAGGCCTACCTGTTTCACTTGAAGTATATTGTATCAAAAATAGATCTCCTTCTCCACACCCCATTTACGTACTGTTACCTCCATTGAATAAGCTTGTCTCTTCTTCATTGGCATTGAATAAGGAAGTAATAGATATCTATTTTATTTTCCTCAACAAAATACCCATATGGTTAACATCAGTATGCTTCATTACAATCGAAATATATGTAGGATGAGCTATGGCCACCTTGGGCTGAGTCTGTCATAGTATCCTGAAAAGCTTATGGCGATCTTCTTGAAGAAAGAAAGAATTACTTATATCATAACATAAGTTTTTTCTCTGTAGCACTCAATCACGTTTCATCACTTAGCTGTCACAATTGTTATCACAAGTTTATGACCACCATGAAAAAAATTGTAAGGTGCAATTGTAATTTCTATATTATACTAATAGTTACTTTTTTCTAGCTGTTAAAGCCCAATATTTTATTCTTTACATGGTAGTTTAGAATTTTTAATAATATTGATAGTACAACTTCTTGTAATGTCATAGTATTTTATCCTAATAAATATGAATATTTTAATAAAGCAGGTCATCGTGGCATGCAAATGTGGCTGCAGAAAAGCTTGATGCCAGAGAAAGACATCCATTTTTGAATTGGTTGTGTTTTCAAGTATTTTTCAAAAAAAGCAAATATTTTACTTTATTTTAAAGAAACAATTTTCAATATTCTTATTTCATTTACATTTGAATGATTAAGGCATTTAAAGAAACAATATCTTCAGGTTCTTGTCACATAGAAATGTTTTCACATGATAAAACAACTCCAGAAATAGTTTTACATACTATTCAACTGAGTTTCTCCTGTTGGACGATGATCTATTTTCATTTCAAATTAGTTCTTAGACTTTTGTTTATGCTTAAAGTATTTTCATTGGAAGCTTCTACCTTCTTATAGTGTTTGTCTAATTTCTGTAACAGAAATCTAAACTGAACCAAGAATTTGTTATCAAGGAATTATGAACTTCAACTAATTCATTCAATCTTATAAAAAATTCTATAATCATGAGTTCGGAGTGTAAACTACAAGGCTATAAGGGGAGTTACAAAAATGAATGAAGAAGACAAGATTGTGATCTAATTTGTCTTCATAGTCCATGAGGCATGTCCTAGTGATATCTTGTTGACCACTTGCGAGTGGGTACACAAAGGCATATTAGACATAAGAATAGAGAATAATAAACTATTACTGCTGCTATTTATCTTGTTCTCAACTTCTAAATTCCAATAACACTACGTGTATGCAACCAAGACGCAGATGACACAGATATGCGCACGCTACATTTAGTGATCAATACAAGGCAACCATTGGTGCAGATTTTATGACAAGCGAGATTCAAATTGGAGATAGATTGGTTACATTGCAGGTTTGCCAAGTTTTACATCTTTATGGGAATAAAGATTGAGAAGTATCCATTTCTTAATAAGTTAGCATCTTCTAATTTTATATATATATATATATATATATATATATATACATATAGATATACATATATATATATGTAGATATATATATATATATATATATTATTATATGTAGATCTATATCTCTATCTATATCCTCGCTCTCCCTCTCTCTCTCCGTGTTCCATACATTCTTCATATATAGCTCTATCTCTCTACATTACATATATATACATTACATCTACATATAGATATATAATACTACATCTATATAACATATAGCTCTCTCTATACATATAATATATACATAGATCTATATACATCTATATATATATATAGCTATATTATACATATACATTATATTAGATATCGATATATATCTACAATATATATAAACATATATCTATATATATAATATATATATATATACATATACCATATATATATATATCTATACATATAGCATATACATATACATATAGATACATAACCTATACATATACATACATATCTAAATACATATACATATACATATATATAGATATTATAGAATATACGTATTCATATATCTTACGTATATTACTAATATATATCTCTTATATATATATCTATATATATATTACGTATATATACGTAAATATCTATATAAACGGTATATAATATATATCACGTAAATATATATAACTATATTATATTATATACGTATATATATAGAATATTATATATATATATAGACGTATATATATCTCTATATGTAATATATTATATGTAAATTATATGTTCTATGTCTATATATAGATATATATATTACATATATAGATATATATATAATCTACATATAGATATATATATCCTATATATAGATATCATATCCAGTATATCTATCTCTTATATATATCTCATCTCTCTCTCTCTATATATCTCCGTATATCCATACATACATATATTATACATACATACATACATCTATATACAATACATCCATATATATCCCTCCATACATATCTATAAATTACATACATATATACATATATCATGATATATACATATATCTATCTATATAGATATATATATACATATATATTATATATTCTATAAATATATAGCTACATATATATATATATATATATATATTATAGATATATATATATATATATATATATATATATATATACATACATAGATATATATATATATATATATATGAGTAGTGCATTCTTTTGCGTATTAGATTAGAAAGATTGTGGACAATTCAGTTCATGTTTTGCAGGAAGCATATAGAAGATTTACAATTACGATTGAGAAGTATCCATTTCTTAATAAGTTAGCATCTTCTAATTGTTTTATGAAAATAAAGATTGAGAAGGATCCATTTCTTAGTGGTAAATGACTTGTTTTCTTGAAAGACATGTTATAATTTTGAATCTTACAGAGAGTAAAATGTAACGCCCCGTGCATTGAGGACTTCTGGTTCTGAGAAAGGAAAGAAAGCTAGGCATGAAACACTTCCTCTTCTTTCGACGACAAAAAAAATTTCTACCTGGCAACGTGTTATCTTCTTAGAGGAAAACAAATTCCAAATAACAATAAAAATTCCATAATAAATATTCTTTATAGCCTCTGGTCAATGCATGAACCTTCGTACAGTGTATTTTCCTTTGGAGTCGATAGAATCATCCAAGTTCTTCTTTTGAATCTCTTGGTCATCATTTTTGTTCTGCGCTTTGGGGTGAGATGTTCAACATAGAAAAAAAAAAAGAAGAAGGGGGGATTGTGTTTTTAGGGAAATGGTTCTCATTTTATATTCTATGCATCCACATTGTTAGCTTGTGTTCTGCCAATAAGATCGTGCCCCTTCTACACATTCCTTGCATGAACTAGAAAGTTATAGTTTTCATTGTCTTGGTGTCTGTACGTGGAGAATTATACATATATCTAAATTTATCACGTGCTTTCTTGGCAATGCGTAGTAGCTTGGTGGATGTATTTATTTGCTTGACCAAATTGAAAGAGAGGGGATAGTTTTTCAGAGTATTGAAAGCAGGTGGGTGAGAGTCGGTTCAGTCTGGCAGGGGGCACTCCAGTGGCTGTCACCGTCTCACCAAATGCTTCTAACCACCCAATGTTAGACCAGCACGCCTCTGCCTCTGCCTGTACCTCGTGGAGTGTAGAAATGAATTTATCCTAGGGTAGTGCCGTGAGGAGGTGTTCGGATTGACAACAGCTACAGGCAGAGAAGTAAACGTACCTCAGAAAACCAGTGGCCCAGAGATAGTTTTGTGCGACTGCTGCCACAGGCCGATCCTAAGGCACCCTCGGTGTTGATCCTGATGTTCTGATGCATGCGACCTCACTCGTGTTAAGTTGTTGCAAAATCCCGTAGCTGTAGTAGAAGAACGAGATAAAGTTGTAGATTGGGCTGTCTTGCCCTTTCTTTTTGAGAAGTCGCCTCTGTCCAGGTGGCAGATCTCGCCTAGAAGAAGCCGATCAAATCTTGAGGAAGGTTTTGCTGGTGAGGCTGAGATCGTGTTCACTACTATTTTCTTTTGCTGTCCGGAAGTTTTGTTTCCAGCGCCTTGCCATGGGTTTGATATGGCGGTTCAGATGAAGCTGCAAGCTGTTGCAGGAGGCGTGTTACCTCCACGTTCATTGGGTGCGGTATGGTGTGTTCTTGATGGGGAACCCACAACGAACAACCTGCACAGTTATTTGCCAAGTGGCAGGAGTTCTTTCTGTGAGGCAGAAGCCGTTTGAGCGCTCCAACAAGCAGTTCGTCCGACTATGTTGTTTCTGTTCAGTTTTGAATGCATTTTCAATTCGGGACTCTCCTTTAAGATATTTTCTTCAAAATTGATTAAGTGATAGTGAGAGTGTTACCAGGAGACCCGATGAAGTCTATTACAGAGATTCTCTGTGGAGACCTTGCTGTTTTAATGGCGCGTGCTTTTTGTGTTGGTGACAGATCACACCCGTGGGCACAGGAGATCTATGCAGTGTTGGAGAAAATGTCTTGGGAGAGGAATGTAGCAGGATATTTTCTCAGACCCAGAGAAAACGAACTTCGAAGTGCTTCCTGGGAGTTTGAATAAATTTGTTGGTAACCATAATGTAAGTTACCTCCATGTCAGTAGCTGTAACAGTTGTTTTTATGCAAAAGGAAACTCAGACAGTTTTAGGGTTTTGAGTAATCTTTCAAGCTGCACCGGATTTTTGAAATCACAAAAGGAACTAAACTTTCGAAGTTCATTGGAAAGGATGTTAAATACGTTTCTCAGTGGTTGAGCAAGCAGTATGAGTTGTCTTTTTTTTATGTGCAGAGTTATGTTTTGAGGTTTTCAACAAATTGGTTAATCAAACCAGAATGGAACTGTTGAGTAAGGCCACTCTTCCATCATTATGCATAATCAAACATGAAGGGGGTCCTCGATGTGCTCAAAGCCTTTCAAAACACACAAAAAAAGAGAGCCAGTAACAGAAGTCTGTATCAGCTTTTCAAGAAAATAGGTAGAAGTTGAGTCTATAACAGCTTAAGGAAGACGTTAAAGCTCTGGAATCTTGCAGAATGGCAACCTTATCTTCTTGAAGTTTGAATCACAGTCGGGTAGACGCTAAAGATAGGTATATCTCAATAATGGGAAGCAAATGTTGTTCACGCTTCTAAATTCAAACGTGGGTCAGTGTTAAAGAAGCTGATGAGTCTCTATTGAGCTCTAATTCCTCAAACATGCTCCTAGCTCGATGAAGAAGTGCAAAAGACAGTTCTCGTCTTTTGACATTCCTGTCTCTTGAACTTGCTAGGAAAGGTGAACTGTGACAGTGAGGGTGTTGCTAGCAGACCTGATGAAATTTATTTACAAAGAGTCTTTATTGAGATCTTACTTGTTGTACGATGTAACTCATGGAAGAGAACCTCATAGAGGCGAGCCTGTTTCATATCAGAATATTCATGAAACAGAATTTACTCTGCTATTATATGAGCTTCTTCAACGTGTCACCAAGCTGGCAGCATAAAGTTTTCTGTTGGAATAATCACGCCTTTCAGGCTATAGCTGAAACGTTTGCACCGTGTGTTAGATGCTGTCCTCAGTCTAATGAAGGAAAAGGTTTATTGGTCATCACGGTAGATGCCTACCCGAGCCAGGAGCGTGGTGTAATCAATGTGTCTCGTGTTCGAGCTTCAAATCATGGGGTTGGTTTGTAGCTATTTTTCACTGCGTGATTGTGGCACTAGCTCGAGCTCGCAAAGCACTTTGGGTTAAAGGCAAGCAACGGCATTGAAACAATCATATGCATGGAGATGGCGTTTTAAACCAGGCATGTTAAATCTACTCCTTGTAATAGTTTTCTACCTCCTTTCAGTATCTTGAAATGAATTTTCTTTCCTCTTGAATGGCGCCTAGACTAGATGTTTTTGTGGTTGTTTATATCACTGCCTGATTGTGTGGTTGTTCCTTTAAATCTTATTCCAATTTCGCTGATTTTGCTTGGAATGTTCCTTCCTCTCTTATAGCTTACTCTATTTCATATTTGTCTAAATGGGTTACTGCAGTATTGAGTGGTGTAGTCTAGTTCGTAGGGAAGGAAACAGTATTGAGTTTTGTTTGCTTATATGACTTTCTCTTAAAAAGAATTATGTGATGGTAATTATAATTGAAGGTTACTAAATAGAAGGTTAAGCCTACATACCTCTTTTGGTTGAATAAATACGCATTTCCTATTTAGGGCTCTCTTGTTTTGCTAGGAAGGGTACATTAATAGTGACGTTGTGTTCTGAAACTTGTTTAAGCCTGTGGGCATTCCTTCCTTTATGTTTGATTAGAAAATGGCATTTGGGGTTTGTTTTAGAACTGTATATGGTTGACTGTTGTACCTAGTCTAGATGAGGGATAACCTGGCATCTATTTTGGCCTCCACGTGTTGAGAGTATTACTATACCTAATTCTTGATGTAAACTCTTGTATGATTAAAGCAAGGGGAAACATTGTAAGTTTAACTGAATGAAATCTCTACAATTTTTTTTAAGGGTCGCAAGCAAGCTATTACTAGCTAGACTGAAACAAAAGTTGTAGGTGAATCCATGGTACTGGATTCGTGAACTCGTTTCCTGTTAGATGACAGCTGATTTCAGTGATAATATCATAGGTGGCTGTTATTTTTATCTGTTTGATATTTGCTAAGACTTTTCCTCGATAAGCCCACATGGATCGGGTAAAATTTTCCATCTCCTATACCTTTGGCAAGGAGTTCATAGAACTACTAGCCCTGACCGCACTGCGTAACCTTCCTGATAGCTATGTGCGTTGGTTCTTGGTTTGTGCTTGTACTCGTGGTAAGGTCTTTTGAGCCTAGGGCATCGTTGGTGTTTTGCCCTCTGCGTATCGAATCCCTTTGTTTTCGAACTCGAATACCTTATACTTCAAACTTGGTTACTAAAAGGTCCCATTTTGTGACCTTGTTAGGGAAATCAGTTTTTATTTTAATGTTTTATTGACATTGTCTGAATTATATAAAAATTATTAACGACTTTTGGGTTTAGTCTTCCCTTTTATTATGTAGAGAAGTTGACGATTAGGATAGGGTTTGATTGGTAGAATAAGGGCCCTTTTCTGTGTCTCTTTCGTACGCTTTTGGAAAAGTGGATTTGTTTTGGCTAACTAGTACTACGTCTTAAGAAATCCGATAGGGAGGTAGTGGTAAACTCCTTGGTTAAAACCAAAACTATAGTTGTGTTCTTTTAAGGGCATCGAACCCATATTACTTTGAAGCCCCCCTGAAAGAATTGGATAATGTCATCTTTGCTTCGCGCCTACGATCATAATTAGTACGCTTTGTCTTCTCTTGGACCCCTTTAGTTGGATGGAGTAAATTTTAGATTCCTATCACGTAACCCATAGCATTACATGAAGGAGATATCAACACGCTTGACTTTCTTGTTCCCAACCCATAAGGTCTTGCCTTGATTTATGTAATTTTTGTTCTTACTAGTATTTGGACTTTCTCCTTGTTGGATGATTTAGTTTTCTCTCTCATGAGATTAATATTGTAGTTGTGAGTTGTGTTTTAATCCATTACTGAATTTAGATTATTTCTTTCTTGATATTGTTAATTGTTAGCTTACTATTGCATTGTGTAGCCTTAACATGCTCAGTTCTTGCGAACTGACTTTAGTTAATATTTGTGCAGATGGATTATGCGAGTAGACTAGAAGAAAAGAGTGTAAAAGTTTCATCTGTACCATTATGAAGTTCCTTGTAAAAATGTCCAATGTGTAGAAAATTGTGTAACATTGCTTGTAAAGAGAGTTGATATGATCTCCTACCCTGTATTGTTTGGTAATAGTGAAATAAAGTGTCTTGTTCTTGTGTAGTTAAGCTTGAAATTATCCTTGTGAGAAATGGCTTTCAATCTTTACGTTGATATGAGTATTGTAAAACTTTGATCTTGAGAATAAATTATTAAGTTAAATCTTTCTAAGACTTAGCGACAATATTTTATAAGTAAAGTAAAATGAGTCGGTTAACCCTTAAAGAAGCTAAACAAAATAATAATTTTATATTCATCAAATAAATGTAAAGGTGATCTATTTGAAATCAAATACTCCCATGAGTGATCAAAATGAAAACATCCTTTGTGAAGTAAACATTTATAAATTGATACCCCTAGCTAAACTAGTGAACACTATCCCTTTGGGGTGTACTCTTATACAAGCTTAAAGGAAAACAATGGTTAGTTTCTGGATGATATTAAGACTTAGTAAGTAGGAGAAGACTTTTAGTGAACTACTCCACAGTGTTTAAGAAATTAACTTAGTTGGTGAGATGAATTTGTGCGAACCATATATTGATTCCTTCTGAAAACTTAAGTCATGAGCTAAAGGGTGTCTTACCAAGATAAATAAACCCTAACCATTTCTTACTGTGGCTTGCCCTAGCTGTGAGTGTGTCATGTGGTTGGACTTCCATGTTGTCTTGTCAAAAAGAAAAAAAAAATTGTCCTTGATAAGTGTGAATGTTTCCGTGCTGACCTTGTGGTCTTCCCCGTAACAAATGGTTCCAAGTGTTGGTTGTAACCTTGTGACGACATGTTGTGTCGTGTTGAGTCAAAGCAAGTCAAAAAAAAAGTTATCCTGTATTTCACTGTGTTGATCTTGTGTTGGTAATTTTGGTGCGTTACATAAAATATGTACACCATTGTTTACATTTATATCGACCCACAGCTCAGTCTTTAATACCTTCAACGGCCCTTGGATAAATTACTATGATTTTGAACGGAACTAACAATTATAACCATGAAAATTTGTGGGTTGATTCATGTTTAGAAATATGTAAGCTTCATCTCCCTGATGATGGGTCCAGTATTGGATTTATAAATAAGTATCGTGTATAACTATGATATGAATATTCAAACTTGAATCTATACTATATTATATGTGAATGTTTTTGGGAAATTTATGTGCATGTGTCATGATGAATGATTTTTTGAGGAATAATGTTAGGTAGATATGGGATACAGCTGGGCAGGAGAGATTCCATAGCCTTGGAGTGGGCTTCTACAGAGGGGAAGATTGTTGTGTTCTGGTGTATGATGTGAATGTGGCCAAATCCTTTACAAACCTCCACAATTGGTACAATGAATTTGTCAATCAGGTATGTCAATATATAAGATATTATACAATCGGTTGTAGGTAGTGTTTTCTTATTTAAATATTTTAAGGGTTCTTTTAAACACCCACTAATTTTTGCTAACCTGCACACAATTTCCAGGGTAACAAACATTTTCTAATTATTTAAAAAACTCCATTCATGTTTGCTAGGCATGATCTCCAAGCCAGAAAATATTTCCATTCGTTGTGATGGGAAACAAGGTTGATCTAAATGGGGGATGCAACAGAGTGGTATGGTTCTTCTCCAAATATATAATTACAACACTAGGAAATGTATGACGCATGAGCTGATGGATTTTTATTTAATTTGTTCATGGTAGGTTAGATTTCTGAAAGGAAATCCAGAGATTGGTGTCCCTCCAAAGGGAACATCCCATACTTTGAAACATCTACTAAGGAAGATTACAACGTGGAGGAAGCATTTTTATGTGTTGCCCAGATTGCCCTATCCAATGAAGTTTATGATCTACATGATAGGTAATAATTATTTCATTTATTAATATATATGTCTATCATATGTGTTTATTGGTCAACTAACCAATATTATGATGTAACTTGTTTATATTTATGTCTGTATTTGATGATAAAGTATATTCCTTATAGAAAAGAACTGATTTCATATTTTATCTGTTGCACTGATATGTGAAAAGCTAGTATGAATCACCTGAGTTCATGATTAGGATTAACCACCATATAGCTCAAAATTGCTGGTAGTTTGAGTTGTTAACATTTAAAGATCTATTTCCTGTGCCGATTTTGTTGAACTAAATCTTGATTTCAACCACTCAGAATCATCTACTTTGTTATAACCATCATATTTAGATGTGGAATATAATGTGCCCTGCAAAAACACACATTGACATTTACACATTGATCATAACGTTCTTTACAGATGTGGGGATGGTCTTATAGATGTGACTGTGGGTTTAACTGCTATCACTATTTCCTGCAACATTGGGTAACCACACAATATTGAGGCGGCTAAAGTTGTCTGAAAATTCATTCTTCAGGGATTTAGATATTATAGGTTCATAACAAATGGAGGCAACTGATTGAACTACAGTTGTTCCAACTGGATTTCCAATTCCCCAACTTCTGCCTGTTCACTGTCATCTAACCATTCTTCAACTTCATTTAAAATCTTAATGATGTCTTCCGCATTGGAATGCTTTACTGTTCCTTTAGACTTGGCGTCGGTCATCCTGATTTTTGTGTCATAAATATAACAATCCAGATTGTTTTTGGCCATTTTCTTATTTTTCATTTGTTCGTCCTCCTTTAGAAACCTCTGTGCATCACCTATCATCCTTTTAATCTCCACTTCTTTCAGTCTTCCACCATCGTTAGTTATAGTGATTTCATTACATGTCCCGGTCTGTTTGTCTTGGGCAAAGGATTTTAGAATCCCTTCTGCGCTCACTTGGAAGCAAACTTTAATTTTTGGCATCCCATGTCGTGTCAGTTGAATTCCCTCCAGTTCAAATTCACCCAGCAAATTGTTGTGTACAGTCAAGGGTCTCTCTCCTTCGTAGACTTGAAACAATATGGTTGTCTGATCGTTGTCTCTTGTGGTGACATAAGTCTCTAACCTAATGGGAATTGGAGTATTCCTAGGAATCACCACTTTCATGATACCACCGTTAACCAAAATTTCGAGGCTCGAAGTTGTAACATCAGTGAGTATGAAGGGTACATCTTCATCATTTAATGTTGCTTCCTGCAAAGCCACACCATAGGCGATGGCCTCGTCGGGATTTATTATTTTGCACAGCTCCTTTTTGTCAAAAAATTGTGTAAGTAAATCCTGCACCTTTGGTATACGAGACGAACCTCCTACCAAAACAATGTCGTCGATTTGGTGCTTGCTCCTCTTCGCATCTTGTAGAAATTTTTTGACTATCCCCAGTTCTACAAAGGTTCTATTTGCTCATTCAAATAAATTCTTAGGGACCCTGCCTACATCCTTGGCCAATTGTACACAGCTTAAGCTTCTAGATTTCAGCAAGAATAGAATAGAATATAATTCAATAGAATAGATTGATTTCAGCAAGATCACAATTATTCATGTTTATTGTGGATTATCTTGACTCATTTTCTATTATACAGGGGGCATTCTCATCAATCTGCTTTGAAATTTCTTTGAAGCAAGGTAGATTTAATTGGTCTATTGGTGAGTGTTGTGCCTCAATGGTTTCACTAGGCATTGTTTGTATATAATGCTTTTACTTTTTTACTCAATTTTCATGCATGTAGTGTAGAATATCCACTAAAGAAAAAATAGATGAATAATGTCTTCTTTTTGGTTTTTCTGTACAGGCTTATATCAGAACATTTTCACTAGGCATGTGTGGAATTCCAGGGATTATAATGTCCAAGGTTAGTCCTTGATATAAGTTATGAAAATGGATTGACAGTAATGAGTTAGTGATAACTAATTTTTTAGAACAAAATATAAAGATCAGGTCGATTTAGTGAAAACTAATTATTTTCCTAATTTAAATGTAATTTGTGAATACTTTTGGCAGAATTGGAGTAAAATATGTGATCATAATTTCTTAGAATCTAATGCACCTTCGCTACTAACGATAGTAGAAAATTGCATCAAAGTTGAGACAATCAAAGCGAAGAACATGAAGATGACTGCTTCCGATGGAGAGGCAATTGCTCAAAAAGGAAGTTGCTCAAAATTGAAGTTAAGAAAAATAACCTCAAAGTAGCACTAGGGAATCATATGGATCACTTGAAGTTGGTGGTGGAGAGAAGGTGTTAATATTGTATATCAAGGGTTAACGGAATTTAGACACCCTTTTGTATTTATCATTGTATTTCAAGGGTTAACGGAATTCAGAAACCCTTTTGTATCTTATCTTATTTGATATTAATAAAATATTTGTGGACCCATTTTTTTGGGCACAATATTTAAATCAAATTGTTGTTAATTTATAATATTAATTACCAGACCAGTCCGGCATCATAGATGATATGTATCTTCGTTGATTGCAGTATATGATATTTGGTTATTGTGTAGTTTTAAAATTCATATTTTTCATTCTTTAAATTCATATCGTCTCTAGAGAGACAATAAAAATTGAAATTAGTATTGTCTCCAGAGAGACAAAATGTTAGTATTCGGTATTGTCTCTAAGGAGATAATACTGATATTGTCTCTAAAGAGACGAAAATGATATTGTCTCTAGAGAGACAAAAATCATATTGTCTCTCAAGAGACAAAATATGTATCAATCATTATTGTCTCTTGAGAGACAATAATTAGAGACAATATTAGAGACACCCGCTTTGAGATAATAATAGAGACGATATACAACTTTTTTATTGTCTCTATTTGAGACAATTTAGTCAAATTTTGTCTCTATTAATGTCTCAAATGACCCCTCCTTGTAGTAGTGGAGTGTGACCTAGCACAAGATAACCCAATTATTTTATCTTATAAACTGCAGAGTTAACGCATGCTGCAACCAAGACATCCACTTGTGCACTATAATCCCACCAAGAGATCAATCATGGGAATATCATAGGAAAACTACCTTTGTTTGGTATATTCCATTTGCACCTAAGAATCTACACCCTAGCTATGAATGAGTTTAAGGAAAGAAGATATGTTTATGATAGACAACCTTCATGAAAGACCAAGGTGATATGCTTTTAGTAACAAGGTAACACATTTAGCTGAGAGGAACTAAAGAGTTCATTAACAAGAATTTAAGTTTATTTTACGGTTTCAAATTATTCTATGCTAATAAGTTATGTATGAGAAACATAAATCTGCACAAGTTTTAAACTAAGGTAGATTGTTTTATTTAGATTTTCTCTATTACATTTTTAAGTTAAGGAACACAACACCAATTATTTAATCCTCTATGGCACACTAGAAACACACTACACTATATTATATTCAAATTCATTAAACACACACACACACACACACACACACACACACACACACACACACACACACACACACACACACACACACACATCCTTTTTACAAAAATTAACTATGAATCAAATTGCACCTATGATTATATGCACGTTTCCCAAGGTATCACTAGAACTAGCATCTCAAATGTATTAACAAATTTCAAATACAACTTTTCTGTAATGGGACTACATTATACATATGTACATTTTACAATGACTTATATAAATTACAAAATAATAGATGAATTGCACAATGCCTTTTTGCCATCTTTCTTGCATCCTGCAAACCATGTGAGCATGAAATCAACAATAAATCACTGGCATGGAATCCAACCTAATCTATCATAACTATCATTTTTAGTTTCCCATTTACATAATAACATTAATAATTTTGAATTTGAAATAAAAATGTTAGAGACACATTTATTTCATTTCAATTCGCTTTATTTCCTAACCAAGGAGAGAGAAAGAAAAAGGGAAGAGAGAGAAACACTATTTTGCCAGAAGTTCAATTTCACACAACAAGTCACACAATAAAGTTCTAAATAGTTATTTGAAAGTGTCAATGAATTTCCACGATGGTTGGGCTACCCGACATGGGTCATACAACTTCCTTTTTACGTTTCCCTGCTAGCTACAAAAAACATTCAATTATCGCTCAGAGGCTAAGAAACCAACGTTAAACATTGTCCTTTAATGAGAAAAAATGGTCTAGGTAAGTTTATATGTGTCCTCCTTTACACCAAAAATTCATAGGAATTGATGGAATTTAGAACTGGTGAACGGTTTACAAACGACAACAAGCTTTATGGAGCCTATGATCGTAATTGGTCTAGTTTGACCTAGTCAAACTACAACCGGGAGCCTACAAAATGGATTTGCCAAACTATCAGGATTTTTTTTTTCTCGGGCTGAAAGTTCCAAGAAATTATCTAGTAAAAATACTAGAGGTTTGCGAAGACAGATAAGTATTCCGCTGTTCAGGATTCAAAAAGCAGTTTAAAACAAAAGCCAACTTTTTTTGTTTTAGTAGCTTCTTACAACTGCAAAACGGTGTAACATTGCTCCCAAAAGGGTATCAAGAAGATCACAAATGATCATTTGGGGTCAAACCAAGGGTTAAGGTGACTCCTCACATAACAAGGTATATGTATGTAGCTTAATATCCCATTTTCGGAGTTACGAAGGTTACTACACGAGTCTCCGAAAAACGCAAAGTTATCTATTTAAACAAGGAGATGTTCAACATATTTACCGGAAAGTCAAATTCATCTTCTCGATAAAACAATATTGTAGTGATCTAGTTTGGGTCAGGAAGTTTTCTAAATCACCTCAGAATGAGGATTGAAGTTCATGGTTGACTACAAAAATGGTTATTTTGATTTCGTGAGTTATAATACGACATTTTATTGTTTTGCAACAAGTTAATATAAACAATTAAATGTATGATAAGTATAATCTTTTAAAATTATATCTCGTCAATAAAGAGAAACTAAAATACAAGAATTACGAAAGACAAGGAGATATGAACCATGCCTGATAAGTGAAGCTGGTGGAAAATGAGGGACTCAGTTGTGCGTCATAGCTAGGCGTTTCTTAAAACGGTTACACGCATTCAGAAGGCTTATCCATCTTAATTCACAGCTGCTCCACGTACCCTATAAGAGCAAAATCTTTGATCTCGACATTGTAAAACTCGTCCTCAAAACACATTACTATACAGGGCATTCTGCAAGTTAGAAGCTGAGTCTTTTGCTTCGGCTTCCTTTTCCAAACTTGACACAGAGCGCAGCCCGGATAGATGAGTCATCTTTTTCTTCTGCTTCCATTTCCAGTGCACCTTGCATATGACATGTGTCAAACCCAGTTAATAGCACTTGAATCCAGCCCTTCGGTGAACATCATCTTTGTTAGCTGCTCTTCTCTGATTTAACCCACTTCTACAAATATAACCAAAATAAAATCCGTTTCCTGTAAAGAACCCACATTTTCCCTCCTCTAAACCTTAAACCAGCTTAGTCACTGTACAAAATATGCTTTAACGCCATGTTCAGAAAACACTTTCAAACTGTGCAGGATTTGAATGAGTTGCTTAGAATTTGCCAACCATTAAATATTAACAAAGGTTCCAAGGACTAAATCAATGTATGTCTCTTAGGGAAAATAAAACCCTAATGCTCCATTATTTCACCGAATACATAATGGTTTTGAAATATTAAAACTTTTATTGCTCCATTTGGAACTGTTCTTCGTTTTTCTACCTCAAAACCGGCTGGAGCTCTGTACAATTCCATCCTCCAATGCAAAACATTAACATCACGATCTGGTCTACTATTGCAAGCCACCAAGTAATGAATGGGTGTGTAACCAAATAAGGCACTTAGCTTCAGAGCTGAAACTCACCCAAGCAGAATATCATCCAGTAAGTTGAATAATGGCGAGGGGGCGGGGGGGTAGTAAGAGCTTGAGCCTCATAATCAGAATAACCCAAATGCGTGGAAAATAACAAATAAAGAACCCTCTATTGCAAATAACAACAGCTAGTTACAATTACCATAGGTAATAAGATGAATATACAGATTGTATGCTCATTTATGTTACAGGGAGCACCAACGACACATCCGAAGGGCATTCATTTGTGAGATTTGTTGACGCGATTTCACAAAACAATATTTGACTGGAATGAGGTTGGGACTGTTTTGTTATATGAAGAAATGAATCCCCACGAGACTAATCTATCCCAGATCTACTTTTCTCCATGGATGAGCCTATTCTCAAAAACAAATGACCAAATGAATGAATCACCTCGCTACAACTGTGGCATTCCATGTGAGTACATATCTTTAGTTGAGATATTTAAGAACGTAAATATGCCTTTGAGGACGTCCATACCTTTTTGGCATAGGCTGGAGTGTGCAAGCAAATGTAACAGATCAGGTTTGAGATCTATTTTCTGCTCACATGAAACAGTGAGACTATCCCGTGAGAAAAAAGAAACCCTGTATTTTAAGCTTCAGTTGCTGCAACTATCCAAATACTGCTAAACTTACAATGTTTCCTTGGGTAGATTCTCCGGATCTGAAAAAAAAACAACTGCAGTTTCATTATGAAATGGGAGAAGACATGTCTGATAGGCCATACAGATGCGCATGTTCCTTCGACACACTTCCACACGACTCCACCAACTTCACTTACTCCTCCACCTGCCCACCACATTCACGCACTTCTCTGCTATATATATATATAAAATTTAATTTAATATTAATATTAATGTTATTTATAATTGGTATTACAACCAAAACTTTGTCTTTAGCGGATAAATTCAAGATTTGTTTCAGAGTCCTTAAAGCTTCTCACGTCTACATTTTATCTTCTTGGGTTACCTCTGAAAACTTCATGCAAAATCTGGAGAAGCTTCTTAAAGGTTTTGTTTGGGCTTCTATAAAGGGTTTCACAGATATGCATGGGAGAGTTGTTTCCTTACCCATTAATCTAGAGGAATGGATCTTATTGAAATTTTGAGACAAGTGCTAGATATTTCTTCTAAATGGATTATCCGTTCCATCAATGTTCACGAAACTCAAAAAATCCTTATGTGCCATGGCATTGAGGAGGGTATCCCTTTTGACCACCCATAGTGGAAAAGGTTAGGTTTTTCCAATCATCTCATTTCTCTGGTGCTTATCAAAATTTCCGTCACTTTCATGATTAAAAGTTTTTGAAAGCATAGGAGTGAATCAAACCATGGCTTCAATGGAAAGGAAATGACTTTCACAATGGCCTTTCCATTAACTAGCAATCCTTGTGGTGATTGCATGTCATTCAATTCTAGGATCGAAGTTTCGCAAAAGTCCATGGAACTCCTACGCTCAATATTTTCAAGCATGTAATTCATTCAATCTAAGATTTATATCACAAGAACACACAATCTTGGTGTTCTTGGAATGAGCTAAAATCTCGATACAAACTTACCACCTAGGATCACACTTTTATCATTAAAATGATTCACGTAATTCTTGATCATATGCTTCATACGATCTCTATGTGTTCCTCCCATCTTTGGTAGATGGACTAGAAATGGTTCGTGGATAGCCCATTCCAGAATTAATCAACTAGTAAATGATATTACTAGATTTTGCCACACTTACCCATGGTTCAAAAAATCAACACTCGGTGGGGGAATAAGTCTTATCCTTCCTGAAGGAGAAAGAGGTTCGACATAGTCTTCTCAGCATGTGCGGAACATAGAATTATGAATTTTTTATGGTGTATTTTACATCAAGGTCTTTCGATCTGCACCTGTTTGGTTCACATTGGCGTTCAGGCTCCCTAAATTCCTCTGTGTGGACACTTGGAAACCCTATCGAATCTATTCTGGTTTTTATCTAAATATTAACAGGCTTGGAATTGGATTCATTCATTCTTTTCCCACCTCCGGTCAGAGTGTTTCACCTGACAACGTATTATTTTAGGAGATAGTCCTATATTATACCATGTAATGCCCACTTCCCTACGACACTTAGTTGATTTTCTTTTGAGTTATGTAGACTTTGGATATGGACATGACTTATACTTATGTTGATTAGCAGGATGTTTTGCGACTAGATGCATTTAGATTATGACTGGATTTTGTTTTCAGTATGACCTACACTGACTCATGGACAGACTATTGGATACCGATATTATTTTTATATGGATGTATTGCATGTGTTCTAACATTGGATTTCTTCGCCATGATGAGTAGAATGTAGTTGTTAAATTTACCTTACTATATTTTGGGTAATGATGAAATGCATAGTTAAGTTGTGATTTAGACCTAGAAATAATGATAGTTTGAATTACGTATAGATGTTGATAAATTTCATGCTTATGATTATTTCGGATATTTTGACATGGCCGCAAGGCCGAAGGAGGTATTTTGCATTTTGCAGGAAACACAACTTGATCACAACCATGAGGGGGATTGGGGACCAAACACAACAGAATGTCGGGTGGTTACAGCATTTGGTCGTCAAGGCAACTAGTAAATTGTGTTGTGTTACCTTTATTCTTGTATGTGTTAAGAGAATTTTCATGAGGGGGGGAATGTTCTAATGTGACCATAGGGGTTAAGAGTTTTATTTAATTGTTTTTATTTACTTTAGTAGGTGATTTATTTGGTGATGTCTTTTCTTTTATTACTTTTGCTAAGTGTGTTTAGATTAATGTAATATCTTGTTTAGTTTTTAAGCTCTGGGGGAAGTCAAGTGGGTGTAATAAATTTTGATTGTTGGCTCCTTGAGCCTTGTGTGTCCTCTTGTATTGAATGCTTGGTTTTGAGTGTTGACCACTCCAAACTCTTTCGAATCTCGAATTTGAGATTGAGGGCAATTTTGGGGGACTTGTGGGACAAGTTAAACTTGTCCCACACTTCCCAAAACCCCTTACCAACCATATCTATGGGTTGGGAATCCAAAAAGGGGATTATTTATTGTTTTGGGAAGGTAAATATGACTTTGGAGTGCACTTTTCCTCATTTTGCATTTAATGGTGCCTTAAGGCACATGGGGAAGGGATGGTTTTGGATTGTGGATGTCATTCAACCCAACCACCCATTTATGGTGTTTTGGGATTTGAGTTGACCTTGGGAGGTGGTTTGAGGATGTGTGATGTGGCATCCTACATGGAGCCACATCACCCTCACCCTTTCCTTTAGTCTATTTATTGAAACTTCCTCTCTTGTTGAGGGGGTTGGAGCTTTGTTTTTGTGTTGTTGAAGAGTCCTCCATTGTTATTTTTGAGAGAGAAGAATTGGGAGAAAGAGATAAAGAGAGTTTTTGGACTTGCATGCTTGGATTGATTTGGGAAGGAGCTTGGACAAGTTCTTGGTTTAGGCTTCTCCAATGGAGAGGTAGGGAACCCTCTCCTTTGTTTTTGCTTTCATATTATTATTGCTTCTATGCTAAAATTGTGAAAAAAAAATGCATGTTTACTTTGGTGTATTGTGCAAAATGGTTTGAATGCTTATTGTGTAGTATAGGAGAGGTCTATGGGAATACTCATGAGGGAGGCAAAAGAGTAGATTAGGATATTGTGGAGGGAGTTTGAGAGGGATGCCCATCTTGGGTAGGAATGTTTACATTCTACCTTGTCTTTGAGGGAGCCATAAGAGGAGGGAGGCATAAGAGTATGGAAGGAAAAAGGGGTACTTGAGGGAGGCATAAGAGTCATAGGGGCTTGTGTTTTATTGTGGAGGGTTTTGGATGGGCATCTCATCTCATTTGGGAGGCATAAGGAAAATATTCCCATAGTTCCTTCTCTTGTTGGCTTGGATGCAAGCCTTGTTGTGTAATGTTTGATGTTATTGTGTGTCTCTTTGTTCTTCTATTTTAGCTTGAATGTTGTGAAGAACTTGTATTATGGAAGCATGTATTGTTGCCTTGAGTTGGAGACCATCCTTCATTGTGTTGTGTTTGGGGCTCGGGGGTCAATGGAGGAGATTGCTTCTCTTCTCCATTGAGATTTGGTTGGGAGGAGAGTGTTGCCTCTCCCCCTATTTTGGTTGTGCCTTGAAACACTTGGAACATGGAGCATGGATGATGAACATTTTGGAGCACAAGAATCTTGTTGTTGACAATGCAAAAAAAAAAAACATCATGTAATTACCCACCTCGAGTGGAGAAAGAAATGTAATATTGCCTTACTTCTTTAGCTTCCATTATTGCAAAATTGTTTCCACATGAAGTAGGATATGTTGTGAAAGATTTGGAAGGAAAAGTTGCATTAAGATGATAGTATTTCTTACCTTAAAATTCATTGGAAAGGTTGTTGAATACTTTGTGGAATATTGGAAAGGAATTACAAAAGAAAATGTATTAAAACTTTGTTGGAAAACTTGGAAAGATAGAGCATTATTTCTCATTTTATACTTGATGGAAGGGCTTAATTTTCAAATGGTTTTTAGTAAGACAATGAAATATTCTAAGCTCTAACTCTCTTAAGACCTTCTTCATCTTTGTGCCTATTGTGAAATTATTGACAATTGTAGAAGGAAATGAATCAACTTGCTTAAAATTTCATGCAAAGTCAATTAAAGTTGTCGAGAAATAAATGCGAATGCAAGTACTCTAAATTTATCAAGTTCGATGCCCAACACCCTTTAATGTCTAGCAAAAGTACTAGTAGGTTTGAATATCATTCTTATTTGTGTAATACTAAAACAAATGAATTTATCAATAATGAACTATAATATGATTGAACAATGACATGAATACTTATTATGTAATAACCATGTGGAAATTGTATAAGGAAAGGTAGAAAACTCCTACAATGCTTGTTGAACAATAACATTAAGTGTACGTATATATAGATGATTATTCATGTGATTCACAAAGCGCTGGCTGTCATGGCCAATATTTAAACTGCTGCAATGCTTACAAAGCGAGTTCTGTGGTTGTCTATTTTAAGAGCATTGCATTAGACAAGCTTCATATTTATCGTGTCTCTGCTGAACATAAGAGAAGAAAAGAAATAGGATAAACAACCCGTGTGTCGGTGCTGATTGATGGTTCAAAAGAAATTTTTTTTTTCACATTCAATAAGCTGTCCCCAGTCTCCATTGACTTTGAACTCAGGAAAAGTTAAATCACCTGCCTATCCTGGTTTGGAACCTGCAACTTCTAGCTTAAAATGCTCTCATCCTATCGTTAAGCCATACATTTTGTAACGCCCCTTTTCTCCATGCAGCACCCAATGGAAATGGAGGAGCTTCGCCAGTTTGCCTTTGCTGCTATTTTGTTAATAGAAAAGATGAAGTCGAAGAGAAGTGGGTATAAGCCATCAGCAACTTCATGCAGCGCTCGTAGGATCCTAAGAAGGAGGTGTTCAGAGAAATGCGTGCTTGCTCCTTATTTACACCCAACGATCTTCACAAGTTCGCTACTGTTCACCGTGTATTCGGAGCAAGCAACATGGTCAAGATGCTCAACGATCTTCCAATCGATCACAGAGGAGAAACTCCAAACTTGTAGTCGCTGTCAATACTGAACAGACAGCAATTCCGCCGGACTGTTGTAACGTCACCCCCCGTCTCCTATCGATTTTGATTAAAAAACAAATATCCAGAAGGAGAACCTCAAATCAGAGAATGCATTCGATTCTGAACTGATCACACATTGCTGAACAGCCTTCTCGCCTCTGACCACCCCACGCCTCGCCCACGCCATGCAGCACCCAATGAAAGTGGAATCAACTCTTCTTCCACGCGCCTAGCTTCTTACTGTGCACCTTTCTCTGTCCCATGTGCCTGGGACCGCATATTTTTACCTCCTCGCAGTGTGCACGGCCGTGGGCAGTTGGAACTGTTAAAAACGCCTTCTATTTAGCTGTAGCTACGTCTACAACCTTCCTCCTTGCTGATCACGCGGCCAGGGGCGGTGGAAATGTGGGAAAGACGCCTATCTTGCGCCTGTAACTTCAACTGCGACCCCCTGTTGTTTGCACGCGGCCGGGACGGTAGAATGTTGACAGCTCGGCTGGACAGAGACCAGATTTGCAAAATATAGGGTACTCATTGTTTTAGGCGGCCAGTCAGAGACGGATTTGCAAAATCTAGGCAAGTGAATGTCTTAGTTGGCCGGTAGGTATAGTTTACACGCCAGTCAGAGAGTTTTAAATTACGGCAGTTGGTTGTTGGAAACAAGAGTTGTTTTTTGTTCTTTCCTTGCGGGTCTTGTGTCATTAAAGTTTGAGCGAAGATTTCCTAGAAGGTGAAATAATGATTTATTATCACCATGATTAATTCAATACTCATTTTCAAACCTTCCAATGGAAAGCTTTATCTCAGACTAGCTAATAGGGACAGTTTTGAATATTGGTATTCATTTTTTTTAGATTTTAAAAGTCTCACAAGTTGAGATGGTAAATAAAGTACAAAGAGCTTTAAGGTCGCCCAACCAAAAGGAATTGAATATATTTTGAAACGTATTTTTTTGGGAATGGACTCCTATTCCTTTAACATAAAACTTCGATGTACGTATAAGAATATAGGTTTATACGAGTATACACTTGAAAATAGATCTAAAATACACCACTTAATTAAAAGTATCTAACCCCTTGCAAGGGATATCTAACAACCTACATAGAAAGATATCTAAAACGATTCGCTTCAGCTTTGACCTTATCACGTTTCTCTTTGGCATAGAGCTTGCAAGAAACGATGAGTGTACATACATATATAGTAGCATATAATCATTATGTAACCCAATTATGAATCAGCAAAGTTAGCAGAACAAATAATTGAAACCTAGCACCTGGATGAACCAATAGTGGAGGTAAGGACTCTCCCAGTATATTGCGCGTTTCGTCTACCCAACAATTTAAAACATCAGGTGAGAATTCAGAACAATCGTAATTTGTTAGATCTTATGGTATGGCACCTCAAAAGACGTTTAGCAAGCTTTTCTCAAATGAATGCTTGTCGTGTTTCGTGGAGAACGAAGGTAATTATTCGCAAAACAAAAAATAAAATTGTCGCTTTTCGGGACATTTGTTTGTTCACGGCGTCGTAGAAAATCCTCATTTTTTCCAAGATTTGGCATACTTTCAGAGGGGAAATATTTTTTTGGTTATGGAAAGAAAGGAATTACTTTTTGTTTTCTAATACTAAATTTGATCAAAAATTCTCTGTGTCTAATAAATTGGAGGTTATATCCAATGTGAGGCTTCACATAAAAGTGCAAGCTAACAATGTGTCCCTTGAGGTGGATCATGTATAGAATATTTTGTGACATTTGGGGGATGACCCTTGTTAGGTTTCTCAGGAGCCATCCTCTTCATCTTGGCACTCTCAGCCCTGCGACCACCATCCCAAAGGAGTTCGTCAAAGCCACTCCCAATAGAGATCATTTCAGTCAGGCTCGCTGATCTCTGCGCAGTCAACCATGTAGAAATATATCTCCACTAGCTCGTCATATAGGTTGGGGCTCCGCACCACCTACTCGTCAGCTCGGATGGGGCTCACCTGTGGCTCTCGAGCCACACGTTGAAAATGGGTGGAGAATGCCACCTCCACTGCTCGCTCTCCTTGTCTAAAAAACACATTTCAACCAATTAAAGATATTGAAGTTGTTCTTCATACTAAGGAATTTTTAGATGGGTGGAAAGCATTTAATAACAAGAATAAATCTATTCATAAAAAATCGCTTCCACTACCTAGATGCATTGTCTCTATTTCTGATGTCTGTTTATTCCTCTCCTGCACTTTTGTTTTTGTCAGATAGTAGCTTTGATTCTTGTCAGTTGTGGTACTACTAGGTAGTGTGTTTATTTTTTTCTCTTTTGTACTCATTGTTATATCTGAGTGTTGACCCATTTTTGTTGTTTTTGGGTAGGATCCCTGTCAAAAAACTTTTTACCATTAATAAAAGAAAAAAAATCAAGATTTAGAAAATGAAGTACATGTTCAACTTGTATCACTCAAAGGAAAAGGTCTGTGAGAGTTCATTCTTTTTTATTCCACATATACCTCATTCCAATCTATTATATCCAACTTTTGAGATGCAGAAAGAGATTAAAACATTAATGTGTTTAATGTATCCAGGCAAAATTTGGATGTCCCAATAGTTTAGTGACATTTAACTTAGAAAATCCTCTTTTACATATTGACATACTTATTAGGAGTGTGAGAACTCTTTTCTATATTTTAATTAAATAATGGAATGAATCTTTATGTGTTTCATCTTCACCAAATTAATCTCATGCCTTTAACATGGGCTTCTTCCAATATGCTTTATTTAGATTCACAATAAAACTTATATTTTACTTCTCATATATTTTCTAGTCTTAATTTTTTTAAGGGCTATATATAAAATGTCCTTTGGCTTTCAGTGCCAAATTGTTGGAATAACAAATATAAGATTCCTAAAAGAAACAATCTCTTTGTTATTCATGAATAAGATTTGATAGATAGTTTAGAGCAATTAAAAAAAGTTTGATTTTGTAAATTCTATTAAGGTTGTAATAATAATCACAAAACATTTATTACATACAAAACAAATGTAAAACATATGAGTTTTTCAAACCTCAAAACACTAAATGAGTTTTAATATTACATACCTTAATCTATCTTGAATACAAGGCTAATTTAGAACATGGAGAAGTTCTTAAATAATTCAGCTATCCATTGATTACACAATATTGAAGTTGTTAACTTAGAGGCATAACAATTAGGATTATTATTTTAGCAACAATATGAATATAAATTTGACAAAAACAATAATATGATTACAATTTTAAAAAGTAATAATAATATTTAAGAACCTAATTTCCAAAATAAAATAAGGGCATTGAGAATAAAATTCCCAAATTGATTTAGTGGCTAGAAAAGCTAAAAATAATAATATTGCTATTATGAAAATAGAAACACTCAACTAATTTCCTATTTAGTGGTGATTCATTTTCTCTGTAGATTTTGTGCATGATTTGTGTAAACTGAAAGCATATTTATTTAACACAAAAAATAGAAAATAAGTATGAGAACTATTTAGTGCTACAAGTATTCATTTAATAGTTTATTTATTAAAATGAATTCAATATTTAGAAATAATAACATAGCTTTGAATATTTGAATGACAAGTAATTTTTTAGTAGGGCCTTCTAATGAAAAATTAATATAATTGACTGCATTTCAGTATTAACACGTAATTTTTAATTTTTAATTTTGTTTTGAAGTGTAAATTATTAAACACCCTTCTATGACAAGTTGAAATACATTTGAATTGCATCGAAAAATTTAAATTTGATCCGTGACCATAATTGAAGTGATATCATCTTTTTGTTTAGCTCCTAGAACATGTCTCTGTTTCATAATGAAATATGACCATATAAAATACATAATATAAATGGTGATTACAATAAAAAATAGAAATTGTATTAAAAGGTTCAATGATCGTGTCAATAGGGTTATAGAAGGAAGTAAGGAACATTTATGCATACGTGATGTTTATAATGAAATGGACAAAAAATGCAAAGTCTTCCACAAGGACACATCATCAAAAATACAAATGTCTAAAATGCTTTAGGTATCAATTGATTCTATATGCTCAGAGTAGGGGAAGCTCTCTAGTACATTCCCCGTAGGGGATACCTCTGCCGAACTCATTCTTGATAGCAAAAAGCATTTCTAAAAGATCTCACACAAAAAATAAATAATGCCAGACTATTTGTTGAATACCATGTTGTAAATTTTTTTAAAAACCATGATTTTTGCTAATGGAACAAATTTAATATATAGACAATTGAATCTATGGAAAAAAATTCCACATCTAGGGGTAGATTTTGAGAAAAATGGGGAGAAATGGAAAAAAGCACTATCTCCTTAGTTTTTATGCCTTTGGTATTTTACTATTTTCACACACAGATATATCTAGCCATTTTCCTAGCTTGTACCTTCATTTCTACAATGCACACTCACTCCCCCTACAGGGATTCAATTTCAACACAATAGTTGGTCCTCTTTTTGGCCGCATATTTTTTGGTGACATTACATGCACTCCAAACGAGAAGGGGCATCATTTATATTATGATTTCTCCAAGAATGTGTGTGTGTGTGTGTGTGTGTGTGTGAGAGAGAGAGAGAGAGAGAGAGAGAGAGAGAGAGAGAGAGAGAGAGAGAGAGAGAGAGAGAGAGAGAGAGAGAGAGATGCATTCTAGTAGGAAAATAAAAAGAG
The DNA here is from genome assembly GCA_019776745.2 of Taxus chinensis. Classification (NCBI taxonomy): domain Eukaryota; kingdom Viridiplantae; phylum Streptophyta; class Pinopsida; order Cupressales; family Taxaceae; genus Taxus; species Taxus chinensis. The sequence continues at coordinate 49,048,620 of CM034154.1, read as the reverse complement.
AAAACCGCTTCAATTGTGAAAACCCACCATGAAATATAAAATACTTCATATTTATGCGCAATTCACCAATAAAATATTTGCGATCAACCTAATTGTCACGTAAGTTAGCAGTTGATGAAAATAGTTATTTTTCCAACATTAACTCAAAAAAATTGGACGTGTGTGTGTGTGTGCCTTTGGTATTTTACTATTGTATTTGTGTGTGTAAAATGTGGACGTTACATTGGTAATCTAGTATTCAAGATTCTTGACCACCAGTTGAACCACATATTACCATATATCCATAGGCAATGCTTGAAAGGAAAAGGGGATACCAAGAAATTTAAACATCTCACCATGAACTAACATTTTCCAATCATAAAAATCCGGCCAACTGGGTGCATGGAGGAAAGATTGCCTATAGCACTGTGTTTTTTACCATTGAATGGAGGATCATGAATCCTGAAAAAAAAATATGAAGGCAATTCATGGCATTGTGAATGTTGTTTTATTCCTTAATTAAGGTAAGGAAAGATTCATCTGTAAAGTGTCCATTGAGTAATTGGGAGCAATATGTAGTAGGAAAATTAGCAATCCCCTTGAAAAGTGCTTGGGATTTTCTTGGGTAAGAAAATACCCAAAACCCTTAGCCACAAGAACATAAAGAGAAGGTGCTAAAATGTAAATTTTTCAAATGAAGTGAAAAATATCGAAGGGGATTCAGATGTGGCCATTGATGGTGATTTTGGCTGAAGCATTGGAAAATATTATTTGAATAGATTGGATGAAGATACAACCAAAGCGCAAGGCTTGAAGCATAGCAATACTGAAAGACCATTCTATCATGTCATAAGCTTTCTCAAATTCAATTTTAATGAACATAGAAGATTGATTAGATCTACGAGCCCATTCTATACCCTCCTAGATAGATATGATATTATTAAGGATGTAGCAACCATGAATAAATCTAGTTTCCTCCAAATAAATGATAACAGGAACGATATGACGTAACATAATTGCAAGGGCATTGAAATTAATCTTGTAAAAGACATTGGGGAAGGTGATAGGGAACCTGTTGGTAATTTTCTTCAAATCTCCAATCTTGGGAATGAAATTTCTATTCTGCTTATTAATGTGTGCACCAAGGGACTGTTCTAACATCCTTCAAGATAGACTTTACGAAGTTCCGAACCAAAAATATCCCACAATGTTTTATAGAACTCGCAAGGGAAGCCATCACCCCTAAGGCCTTATCATTAGCCATTTATAAGGATTATTATTAAAGATCATCAATGGTGAGCATACGGTGTATCCAATGAGATCTTACAAGGAACAACATCCAAACATTTATCAATAATTACAACTTTCTCATCTGAGGGAGTTTGGGCTTAATAAACTAGCTTATAATTCTTAACAAAGACCTAAAGCATGAGCTGGGGATCACTAAACTGAGTTTTACCATCACAAATTGCACATATTTGCTAAGAAGGCTGCTTAGATTTAATGGAAAGATAAAATTCTTTGGACACTCAATCCCCTAATTTAAGCCAATGTAGACAGGAATGAATTTGAGCTCCCTAAGAATTATAATTATCTACTATTTGAATTTTTCAATGAAGCTTTGCCACCTGAAGTATAAAATTATCAGATAAGGTATCATCTTCAACCACAACCACCTCTCGAATAAGAGTCAAAGTGTTAGCGGAGTATGAATAACATTAAATTTTAGCTAGTTGCCGACCATAGATTCTAAGGAATCTTGTCATCCGAGTCATAACATCCTGCCACCATTGAATCTAGCTGGCACACATAGGTGGATGATAGTTATAGAAATGACGTGGCCGAGGGGACAAGTACCACACCCGCTTGATGTGGTTGAGAGTTGGACAAAACTAACGTTTATGAAAAAAGGTCACCTATCTTGCCAAGTGATATAGAATTGAATAGAGGATTGGTCCAAAAGGATGAAATATTGCATAACTTCCATAGGTAATGAATAAATGTTGTCAAACTAAAAAAAATCTTCATTTGACAGAATAGATTTGTCGATCAGTTTGAGGACCTGATTTGATCCTCCTTTGAGATTAGACCATGTGAACTGAGCTTCAGAGGTGGGAGTGTGAGAGGGATAACTATCATAAAACTCAAATTTATCACCCTTAAATAATCACACCTCCTTTTCAAAAAAATTCCATCACATAGGTAGGTTCCCACACTTATCAATCGGAAGCTCGACCATATTAAAATTGCCACATATAACCAATATATGCATTGGGAATTACACTAGCTATCCACCACCAAAGATTGGCCCTTTCAACTACATCATTAGAGGCGTAAATGTTAATGAGGCCAAAAGGACGGCCGTCAATATTAAATAGGACCCATATGGAACAATTTGTGGGGTCGATACCATGATACATTAAAAAGGGTCATCATTTAGGAGTAAAAAAGAAAATTAAACCCCAATGCCCCCCATCATGATTAGTACGGAATTCCAGGCTATTAGGCTAGATGGATCTACAAACCATCTATAATTGAAAAACCTATAACTTTCACTTCCTTTAAAAACAACACATCTAAATTGGAAAATTATTCACAAGCATCTCATACAATTAAATTACGGTTGGAGTATTTAAGACCTCACACATTCCATGATATGTAATTAATGGTAAATGGTTGTCAAGGGCCATGCCGTCTGCATCCAAGAAAACCAAGGCATCAAACTGGTTATGCAGGGATTGAGTAGTACTATTCTTCAAGAAATCCTGTGGCTCAAGTTTTCTTCACTCGACATATTCTATATTATATTCTACCTCAGTAAAATCCACATTGTGATTTGGGCTATGATCATGGTAGTGGCAAGGATACCTTCGAGCCCTTTGGGATGATGGACCCTATGAACTAGTTGTTAATAAGAACTGTGATCACATATGGGATGAGGAGTTACGTATGGATTTCATTTGGTCCATGAGAACCAAGGCCACCTTGGGCATACTAGACAATTTAGGTAATAGAACAAGTGAGTTGTTAGAAATTATTGGCTCCTTGTGGTGTTGGCCATAGGGTTGTTCCTTAACATATGGCTCACTTGAGCCATTTGTACTGTGAGCCTTGGGTTATGTCGTCTTGTTCTTATTTTTTTGTCCTCCAACTATTTTCTACCCCTCCCCTTGAGGGGTTTTGGTTGCTTCTGGATCCACTTCCACTTTTGGGTGGTTGTGTGGGACGTAAAGAGGATAGTGCTTTATCACTTGATCAGATACCTGACACTAGAAGAAAGTGTTAGGAAGATTCAAGTATATGATATGCTGGGAGCAACGTATGTCTCCCTTTGGAATATCCACAAAATATTTCAATTCTTAAGAGAGGTCCAATTCAACATAGAAACACTTCTTTGAACGGGTGTTATAGAAAATCTGAGGTTCTATACAAACCACTAGCCCTATAGAAGAGGCGATTTGTTGAAGAAAACGAAGACATCGAAAGGGAAGATAAGGAAATTCTATCCTTACCAGAACTTTGAGGGTCGCATAATCAAATACCGAAGAATCTTTGGTCCATGGAGAAAGGACCAAAAGAGATTTTTGAACATACTAAGTGGTTGAAGTGGTCAGAATGACTAGGGTATGTGACAAATTAGAGAATCAGAAAATTGAAACACCTTTTCTCATGTTCTGAACAATCTTGACCCAAATGTCATGAGGATTCCAATCCAAGTTAACTTGTGATTTTAGCATACATTCAGACGGGATGCCACACACAAACTATACAATGAGACAAAAATTCTCTAACCATTGGCATACAACATTATACTCAGGAAGAGGTAAAATAACATCATTGGGAGATTCATTACCTCTTGGAAGAGATTCAAGACAAACTTCCAGGGGCATTTTCAGTGGAGTACCATTGTTGAAGACTCCACAAGCTACAACTACGGTTTCAAAAACTGGGCTCGAAGTGGAGGAGGCCATTATATAGATGTACCTAGCAGGAAAGAAACACTTAAAAACCCAATAGAGGTATTGTCCCGCAACGCCAAAAGAGCTTGTGGAATGACATGTACACGGAATGGAAAAACGTTTATTATGATTACAGGACTAATAATAAAATAAAGGATAATCAGACATATAAGCACACATACATATATATAAATACATACACATACATATATATAAATACATAGTGTATACACACACAGATATATATATATATATATATATATGTGTGTGTGTGTGTGTGTGTGTAGAGTTTTATATGAATATATATACATATATTTGTGTGTATACATTTTATTTATATATATTTATAGTTTATTTATGGAAGAATATGTTTATAAATGGCTTTAAAAAAAATTAATGGACATGAATAATAGTAAAGGGAAACCAACATAGTTGAACTATTTTATTGCAACTTTTTCTATAACATTGTATCATTTATTTCATTTTTTGAGAGTGGAGGGGATATTTCCCACATGCCATGGACCAACGCAATTAAGTAGGATGCAAGGCGTTGCCACCGTGGACCTAGAATAATTTGAGAAACATATATTAGTTTTCAAATTAGAGATGTGTAGGCAACTTTGGTTCATCACAAAGAATCTTCCAGGGAAATCCTTATCCAATATGCACAGAGTGCTCCCCATGTTGTCCAGGTAAAAATGACAAATATTTTCAGGTAGCTATTAACATATAGTAGATAAAAATAACCCGTTTTCGATATGCTTCTATATAGTGTGCATACGTGGAGTGGTGGGGACATTGTTGTCATAACAGAGAAGACCAAGGATCGAATCCCAGCCAGGAACCTGATAAAATTTAGGTCCTGGATTTTCTATTGCTGCTAGTTGACCAAACAGTTTGCACATGTTGTTTATGCTCAACTATCCTCTAGACCAATCATGAACTATAAATCCCCAACTCTGAAATATCCATAGAATAATGAGTTGTTATAATAGTCTTGTGGAAGTTTCTCTAGGAAATTGCAAGATATATGGCAATGGTAGAGTAGCTAATGCAAGATCCAGTGAGAATGCTACCATGTATGAGATGATATCTAGGAAATCACTTGAAATGAATTTTTTGATAGGCACATTTGAATAAGAGAAATAAGGTTCATAATGAAGAAAAATGGATGAAATGACGGAAATGCAAGATACGTGGAGGAAATAAGGGAAATAACATTAATTATGGTTGTTCGAGTGAATGGAACATATTCAAAGGGGTGAGTGCAACATTTTTTGAGGTAATTATAGTTTGGATCCATATTTATATTAAACAACCATGTTACGCAAGGATATAAAAACAAGAAACATGGAGGAAATAAGGGAAATGATGGTAATTATGTCATTTGAGTGAATGGAATATCTTTGGAGGGATGAAAGTGACATCTTTGGAGGTAATTACAATTTGGATTCGTATTTGTAATAGACAACCATATTACACAAGGATCTGAAAACACCTCAAATATTTTGGGAAGGTTGCAAGGACTTGAGGACAATTCAGGTGGATATAGAGGCCCAAATAATCATATATTTTTTCATCAATTATGAAGACTATGTGAAGAGTCTTACAGTAGGGGAAAATGTTAAAAATGGGAAGGATACTATGTTAGAAATGTTTAGAATTCTATATTCAAATGATTATTTTCTTCACAAATTCAAAGGCTAAATGGAAATAAATAAGATGCTTCAACCGAGAGTTAATACATCATGTCTTAAAATAAGAAATTAAGTAATATGAGAGTAGGGGATAATGTTAAAATTGGGAAGGATACTATGTTAGAAATGTTTATAATTATATATTCGAATAATTATTTTCTTCACAAATTCGAAGGCTAAATGGAAATAAATAAGATGCTGTCAACCGAGAGTTAATACATCATGTCTTAAAATAAGAAAATAAGTAATCTCTTTAGACATGCATATTACATGGTGCTCTTCAATGGGTTTATTAGTGAAAATCCATCCTTGTAAATCAAAGAGTGATTTTATATTAATAGCATAAGAAATCATATATTGGAGACTCATTCTAAATTTCTTGATGTGAAAAATAAAATGTAGTTATCACTTTTATGAGAAATTAACAAAGGGTCTCAATTAGCATTTATTGTTGACACGTCACTTGTTTTGTTGTAATTACTCACTTTTGAAACTAAAAAGTGGGGTTATAAAGTGTTACAATAAGAAATCATTTTGGGTGGGTTTCAAACTTTGAACATAAGGGATTTTCTCCATTTTTTATTTTTCCCACATTTAGCGTAAATTATGTTCATGTGAATAATGTCAGTGAGACTTAGACAATAAAATAGAGAATAAATAGGAAATATGGCTATGCTACTTGTTGTCGATATCCCTATGCTACTTGTGTCAGCCACTACATTGAAATAGATAGCCATCATAGTGTCAAGGATCTTGGGCTTGTGTTTCTACAAATCTTATAGGTAGGCTAGAGCCCAATCTATACTTATGTCTGACATTGTGCCATCATCGATGTTGAGTTTGCATAATTTTACTCTCCCACTAGAACAAGATAGCATTGACATGGTATTTTTCACCACGAGCTTCATTGAAAAAATGCACCTCCTCAGTTCTAATTTGTGACTAAGTTTAATTGTTTCTTCTATTTCATTTGTAATATGAAGAACTCACGAAATTTCAAAGCAAGTAAATTCACAAAGACACAAGACGGAAAGCTTAGTATTTAAAACTCTTTTGCACCTTATTATATAATAATCAAACCTATCATGTTTATCTTATCAAGGCATGTTTTTTATCTTCTTCTATTATACCAATCCTTGTTATAACTTACATACCTCAAACTACTGATATTTGAGATAACAAATGAAAAAATTCTTACATTCACAAATGTCTTAAGAGTTTGAGGCCAGAATCACCTATGCATATCATCGGCTTCTTCATTCAAAAGGTAGTATAAGATGTCTCACGAGTCCTCCTTCCGCCTTAAGAAACAATATGAGCAATGACTTCATGCTCTACACCCTTTCTTTGCTTCTTCATATCTTTATGTCTCCAAGTCATTGCTTACTTTGTATACATTCACATAATAAAAAATTCTTTTTTTCATGTCCTTCTATGGTTGTTTCTTTCTTCCAATTCAATACTTGATCTTTCCTCTTCAATATAAAGTTATCTTGCATTCTCTTTTACATTTACACTTTGCTACACTGAAGGATGCATTTCCTTCAAACAATTTGGTTTCATATCCTCTTGTGCAAAGGAAACAACTAGTTCTTTTGCACATACTATCAACATTATCATTTCACCCCTTCGCTGGGATCACTAGTTTATTTTCAAGCATTTATATTATGATTTCTCCAAGAATGTGTGTGTGTGTGTGTGTGTGTGTGTGTGTGTGTGTGTGATGCGTTCTAGTAGGCAAATAAAAAGAGAAAACTGCTTCAATTGTGAAAACCCACCATGAAATATAAAATACTTCATATTTGTGTGCAATTCACCAATAAAAGATTCGCGATCAACCTAACTGTCACGTAAGTTAGCAGTTGATAAAAATAGTTATTTTTCCAACGTTAACTCAAAAAAATTATGTGGCGCAATGGTTGGCAAGGACACTGGCATTGCAGAGGTCACTCACGGGTTCAAGTTTTGGACCAGGTTGTACTAACATGCGTAATCATTAGGCACAATGATTTGTTGACTATGCCAAATATTTGTGGCATAGTCAACGAGAAGACGCCCACCACTTTGAATGAAAATGAGTGCTTATAACGGTGAATGCCCACTTTAAACGACGAAGAGCTAGTCAAGTATTTAATAAATGGAAATTGTAGTGGAAGATCTGATCGGAGTCTCAATGATACAATTGACTCTAAACATTACAATAAAATAGGAAAATGTCAACGAGAACAGCGTACGATAATATTTTGTTTCCTTAATAGATCTCCCACGAAAAAGCCGTATATAATTTTGCTTTAACCTCTCTGAGACTAAGTCTAATAGTATAATCACACGTTTTCTGACTGGAAGATACCGTTGAATTTAAACATGATCAATTGCACGCGGCATGAAACGCTATTTATACTGTTGGGTTTCGTTCATATCCTTCAAAAACATCCTCTGATCTTATTAGTAGAGCTGTGTTAAAAACCCTATTGTGATCTGCAATGGCTTCAAAATCTTCACTAATATCGCTTTTATTGGTCGTGCCCATTTTCTTCTTTGCAATCTATTCTCCTGCCTGTGTTCGGGAAGTGGTTGATGTTTTTCTGAATCTGGGTGAAGAGAAGATGGTGTTTTACGTACAAGAAACCGCGACTGGACCCAATGCTACAGTAACTACAGTCGCAGGAGTGAATGGAACTTCTTCGAATCTCTCAGGATTTGGATCCGTATTCGTAATTTCTTCTTATGGCACATTTCCCAATAGTTTTAAAAACAAGAGCAACAACTTTTCTTCATCAAGATAATAAATCAACTAAATTGAGAACAAGGCTTCCGGCCCCATTCTCAAATATAATTGACTTGATAATTTGGGCCACCATATCGACCTGAATTGCACCTTGCATTCCCAAAATATTGGAGGTGTTGTCAATCCTTGCGTAATAGGATCTCTATAGTCACTCAAGAGCAACACACTAAAAGATAATAAATCAACAAGAGAACAAAGTTGTTTTCTTCTTAACATTTCAATCCTTTTCTTCATCAAATAATACACAAGCCTTTAAGAACACGATTCAATTTAATAATCTAATAGTCACTCATAACAACAAGTAATGAAATTATTTTGAAGCTTTTCCTTTTATTTACAATGTAAACTAAGATCACAGTTTTGATAATAAAACAACTAAAAACTTCATTTTAAACAAATACAAGTTTACAAGACCTCTATACATAATATAGACAACATTGTGAAATATTACAAGATGGTTCTTGATTATTTTCTCCAAATGCAACAAGAACCATGATTTATCCTTTGATCTCCCCCTTCTATCAAGATCAAACAGAACAACCACAAATGGGAGGGTAGGAAACACTCTCCACCCAACCAATACTCCAATGAGGAAGTTCAACCTTTTTCCTCATTGGCGTCGGAGCTCTAATAATGAAATAATATGGAATATTTGACAACCATTGAAAAAAAAATATAAGGCTTCCACATGTAATTTCAAAACATCATTCACATAAGAAAATAACCATAAAACATTCATTTTCACACACATAAACTTCCCAAAACAATTTATCTATAGTCAAGCCAAGTAGAGAAAGGATTATGGGGATTCCCTTGAACCTTCCAAAGGTTTGGGTGCCCACATCAAACCTCCAGAACTCAATAGAACCCAAAATATCTTATGCTTGCCTACAAGTAAAATATATCTTATGTCTCCCTCACTCTTCTGCCTCCCTCACTCTTATGCCTCCAAAAATTAACAAAACAATAAGATAAGCCCAAGGTGGGGCACGAAGCACACTCCCTCCTAAATACCAAAGAGAAAAATCTTATGCCTCCCAAAAAAATTTGTCCCCATTTCACTTTCTCAGACACATCCTAAATCCATTTCACTACCCAACAACACTCATGCAATAAATCATTCATTCAAGACATAAACACACAAAGAAAGGGAAGAAACCAAGGGGGAAGATCCTACCTTGCCATAGCAAGAATCCACTCCACAAGAAAGTTCCAAAATTCACCAAGCTCAAACAATTCCAAGAAATCTTCAACTCCAACAAGAACTCAAAAAGGCAAGCATCCCCAAAATGGGAGACCAAAAACAAGGCAAGTAACCCCCAGAAATTCACAAAAAATCAAATAAATAGAAAAGAGGGAGAGGGAGATGATGTGTCTCCATGTAGGATGTCACCTAATTTATTCTCCATCCCACATCACCAAGGTCAAACAAAAACCCCAAATTAAAAAAAATGGCGGTTGGGGAAAATATCACCCTCTTACAAACTAAACCCAACCCACACACACCCCTTAATGAAAAAAAGCATAAATACCAAATGTAAGAAAATTTCAATTAATTTCCCTTTTTCTTTATTAAAACACAAAATAGGACTTACAATAAGTCCCTCATATCATAGGCCAAGTAGGTGGTGACATTAAGAGGTGTGGGACAAGCTTAGCTTGTCCCACAAGTCTCCAAAATAACCTAGAAGGTAAAAATATAAATTTCACAAGGAAGAATGAGTACACACTTCCCTAAAACAAATTTAAATCATTCCAAACCAACACACATTAAGGCTACCAACTCACATTTATTTCACCTCCTTTTGTCACATCCTAATTAGCATTAGTTAAACACTTTTAAATTAAGTCAAGAGGGGTGTTGAAAAAAATTAATAAAAGTGACTCCACATACTAATAAAATGCAATACTCACAATTAAATAAAATCAAAAGATAAAATTACAAACATTCCCAAGGTCACATTTGAGGTCACCCCCTAATGGGGACCTCCTAACAAACTAAAACAACATACAACATATGAATACACATGTTTCCATGGTGACCTATTGCCCTTTGGTTTATTGTGTTGTTCTCCTATCCCCCCTTTAGTTTATTGTGTTGCAAACACCTGTAAAATTGAAGAAAATGCCTTACTAGCCTCGTCGCCATATTAACTTCATCAAAATAGCAAAAACACATGTATATACATATCATCAATTATCACAACTAACCATCTCTAACAAGTAATTTACCACTATTCATGATTTCAATTATTTCAATTTTATCAATTATCAACTAAGATCACAAAATCAACTAAATCATCTAGCAAATATATAACTATCGATTTAAATGTAGTATTCTACTATAAACTCAAGATCATCAAATTTTGATATATCTGAAACATGTATATAATCCATCCTATAAATCATGTCATAATTCTAAAAATCCATACTGTCTATTAATTACATAATCAAATATAACAATGTCCATATCTGTCAATAACTAAAATGTCATAGCAATGGCCATAACTCTAATCTATAATAAGCATAATCATGATCATATAATTGTCAAACAAGAGTGGGCACTACATCCCCCTCCCCTTAGACTTGACTTCCTCCTTGAATTCACTCGAACAAATGTGGGAACTGTGCTCTTAGAGGCATGGCATCCTCCAACATAGTTGTTGTCTCATCGTATCAATCACACTGAACTCAAACCTAATCAATCTCTCCTCCTCGAAGGCCCATGGTCATGTGCTCTAAAATACAGATGGGCTCCACCATCTCCTTCCCCTGATCATGCACATGCAATTAGGTCCAATCTAATATATGAGAAGGATCTGCAATGTACCTCCTAATTACAGATAGATGAAATACATCATGCATGCGAGAGAATTTCGGTGGAATTGCTAGATGATAAGGAAAAGGACCGATAAACTCTAATATTTTGAAGGGACACATAAACCTAGGAGTAAGCTTAGAGCCTTTTCTGTAATGGATAGGGATCTTATGAGTCCTGACACAAAGAAAAACCTTTGTGCCCACCTCAAAACTATGATCTATCCTTCGTTGATCTGCATATTTCTTTTGTCTATGTTGAGTCTCCTATAACCACTGTAAGATCATAACAACCTACTGCTACATATCTTTTAGTAAAGCCGGCCAAAGAGAAACCCTGTCCTCCAATCTTTCCTAAATTAGTAGTGTCGTGCACTCTCTTCCATACAAATCCTAAAAAGGAGCCATGCCTATCGAACTCTAAAAACTATTATTGTAGGAAAACTCCACCAAATACAGGTACTCCTCCCACATCAACTGATGGTCCATGAAGTACATCCTAAACATGTCCTCAAAGATCATATTCACCCGGCTTGTCTTTCCATCTATCTCAGGGTGATAATTTGTACTGAATTTGATCTTCATCTCGAGATCATGCTGCATGGTAGTCCAAAAGTGATAAGTTTACAAGGTATCGCAGTCACAATTGATCTTCCACGGGATCCCGTGTAGTCTAGAAATCTCATCAAAGTATACTTGTGCTACTACACTAGCTGTGTAGGTGGTCTTTACTAGAGAAACGTGAGCCACTTTCGTCAATCTATCCACCGTGACCATGATGGCATCATGGTGGTATCTTAACGTATGTAGCCCTACTATGAAATCCATGGAAATAGTGTCCCATTTCCACTCCAATTTGGTGTGAGGGAAGAGAAGGCCAGCTAGGTGTTAATTCTCGGCCTTCAACTTTTGACACTCTAAAAAAATGTGATACAAATTGAGATACGTCTCTCTATAGATCTCTCTAATGGTATATTTGTCTCAAGGTTGGGTGCATCTTCTTCACCCCATGATGGGATGAATAAGGTGCACGATGAGCGTTTGCCAAAATATCTTGTCTCAATTCTCCATCTCTAAGAACATATATTTGACCCTTGTGTCTAAGAATACCATCTTCCTCTAATGAAAATCCCTCAAATTTCCCCTCTAGGGGTCTTTGAGACTCAATCTCTGATCTATCTATAAAGTAGAAACTATCGTGAGGAAGGTGCTACAAAATATTGCTCCACAAATCTATACCCACTGAAGTAGCCATAACCAAATTTCTTCATCTTATCAGAGTGTTTGTAACCAAATTCCCATTCCCCTTCACATGATTTATCTCCATGTCCTCATAAAGAAACTCCATACAACTCCACTGACGAGTGTTGAGATTGGGCTGCGTGAAGAGGTGGCGAAGACTCAAGTGATTAGTCCTGAGTGTAAATCTTTGACCAAGAAGGAGATGTCTCCACCAAACCAAAGGCATGAAAAAACTACTCCAAGCTCAAGGTCATGAGTTAGATAATTGATCTTATAATCCTTGAGTTTTCAAGACTCAAAAGAAACCACTTAGCCCTCTTGGATTACACGCCTCTGAGTCATGCCAGAGAAGCATATGTGCAAATGAAAAACTCACCCTGAGGGTCTAACACTGCAAGAATAGGTGCTGCCATGAAACATTCCTTTAGTGTCCTGAAGGCCTTCTTACATATGTCTGACTATAATAAATTATTCCCTTTCCGCAAAAGGGAAGTGATGTGTTGTGCGCAACCCAAGAAAAGTCTTAATCAAATCTCATGTAGTATCCTGCCAATCCCATGAAGTAGCAACACCTCGGTCACACTAGTTGGTGTTGGCCAATCCATAATGGGCATAATCTTGGAAGGGTCGACTATGATACCTTCCCTAGAAATGATGTGGCCTAAATAATGCACCTCGGACTGAAATAATGCACACTTCTCTAGGTTCCCTTAAATTTGTTACTCACGAAGACACTGTAGAACCTAACAAAGATGCTGCTTGTGCTCCTCACCCGTATGTGAGTATATAATAATGTCATCAAGAAAGATGAGCAAAAATTGATCCAAAAACATCCTTAACGCCCCATTCATCAAAATCATGAACATTGCGTGGGAATTCGTCAAACAAAAAGGCACAACTGTGAACTCATAGTGCCCATACCTTGTGTGGAAAGATGACTTATGGATATCTACCTCTACAATCCTTAACTCATGGTATCCGAACTTAAGGTCAATCTTATAAAATATTGTGGACCCTTTCATCTGATCAAACAAATCTTCAATGTGAGGAAGAGGGTAACGATTCTTGATCATTACTTTGTTCAGTGTTCTGTAGCCCACACACAACCGCAAGGATCCATACCTTCTTCTTAACAAAAATCATTAGTGTGCCCCAAGGGGATACGCTAGGATGGGTTAGAACTTTCTAAAGAAGGCCCTCTATATGAAACTCAAGTTCACAAAGCTCGGGTGTGGGTCATCCTATAAGGAGCGGATGAGATAGATTCTGCTCTTGGAAAATATTCAATGTGAAAGTCTATCTCACGTGGGGGAGGCTTTTCTGACAGGTCGCTAGGAAAAACATCAGAAAAATCCTGCAAGATGGGGTGATCATCAATTGAAGGTCTATGAGCCCCATCCACCAACCTATCACTAACAATAATAGCATATAACTAACACCCATGTTGTGCACACCGCTTAAGCTACGTAGCAGAAATAGTGCGGATAGAAATGGGTTTCCTAACTCAGGTTATCACTAACTCAACCCCCAAATCAACTGTACACTTAGATATAATCTTATGGTAATAATCAACTCTTGCTCTATGCACATATAGCCAATAAATTCCCAAGATAACTCCGTATGAATACCCAACAGAAGGATACAAAGATTTGAGGTAGTGGTGAAGGGTCCCAAAACCACTACTCACTCCATAACTAAGGATTCTACAAAGATTTTGGCTCTAGAAGCAATCCTCGATGTCTTAACTAAAGCCCTGTCCTAACCGGCACCATCCTGGAATGCTCTACCCAATGATGGTGCAATAAAGGAATCAAATGAACTAGAATCAAATTGAATACAGGTAATAATATAACCAATGCTACTTGTAGTCTCAATCAACGTGCCCTGGTTCTTATCCTAGGCGGTTATCTACCACTACATAGAACCGATGGATATAACCCATGTCGACAACTATAGGACTCTAAAATTGGTGCCTTACCCTTATTACTAGGGTTGCATCGGCACTCTCTCCAATGATGTCCAAGAACACCAAATCCATAGTAATTTCTTTGACCTCTTTAATGAGATGCGGCTCCAAGAGGTACTCTAGTGGTTTGTGTTGTGGATCCTAATGATCCTGCTATGAACTACTGTGGTCGCTTCTGACGAGCTCCTGCTGAATAAGCTCCTAGTGTACCCTGTGTCCTAATAGGACCCCCTAGGGGGAGTCCCCATACTCCATCCTTCTGAGTTTTAAATATATGTGGAGGTATAAATGGTGGATGAGTCTACTATTGTTGTTGGTGAGTGGATTTTGTGGATGACTGAATGAAGACTGTGTAGAACCATGTCCGCCTCAAGGAGGAGGAGCTGACCCCCCTCGACTTGTTATCCTCCATCTACTGGATTCGACTCCGCACTATATCTCTGACCTAATTAGTCTCCCCCCTAGTCTCCTCATACAAAGTAGGCCTTCTCCATAGCCTCTGCTAAAGTCTGTAGATAATGAATGTGTACTGCACCTCCTAAATCCAAAGAAACCCATTTTTTGCAATCTACATTGTCTGCATTCATATGGTCTTCATGTGTCTTACGTTATACACTGTCTTGTTAGATTTCATATTGTCTTCTCTATGCATGTTTTTCTTTTCTTGTACTAACACATATATCTAGCCATTTTCCTAGATTGTACCTTCATTTCTACAATGCACACTCACTCCCCCTACAGGGATTCAATTTCAACACAATAGTTGGTCCTCTTTTGGGCCGCATATTCCCTTGGTGAAATTACATGCACTCCAAACGAGAAGGGGGCATCATTTGGGGGAATCACTCATTCCATTAAGTTTTCTACATTCAAATTTCAACATGACACATTAGCATTATATCATAGTCATTAGTCTCAGACAGGACTCATAATCATACTTGGGTCCTTTGTATAGCACAAACACTAGCACCAAGACCCAGACAGTAGCAGGTGAGCACCCCTTACCCTTACTAGACACTTGTGACTAGGGGTTAGTTACACAACACTTCTCAGTTCAACATAGTCTATAACATTTCACATAGTGGATTTTACTGGGCATACAGTCCTTAACACTCAGTATACATACACCATACAACATTTTATATTTTCACATTGGATCAGAATTGGTCAAATGGGATCATATTTTTACGCACCAATTTACAACGTTGTTATACATTTCGGGAAGAATTTAAAGGTTGGAGGATGACACTAGAATTTTCTCCCTACACCACTTCTGTCATAGCGTGGGATCAACTGAAAAACATGCAGTCAGCGCAGCTGACATTAGATCACCCGAAAAATCGTTCTTCTACATTATCTTCACAATCCTTTGCAGACTCTTTTTTCATCATGGATCAGGTGCACATGTTCCTTTTTACATTTTTCACATTCTACACACTTTCTTACATGATTTTTTCATACTTTGATCATACATGCGTATTTGACTACTTTTTCATTATTCTCTTTTGTAGGTCCGTCCTTATAGGAAGTGGTAGTCAAACAATTAACAACATCAAACACATCAACAACAATTGACATCAAAAATAGTTACAATCACGACATCTACACATACGCTCATTCCCTAGGGTGATCATCATCACATTTTATACTTCCTCTTCTATAGTTCAGATGCTTCACATTTTTATCACTCCACCCTTTTCCTTGTATCTTGGCACGCATTCTCCATCCATCTACATGGTTATTAGGTACGCATCTCTTATCTACTTTATGTTATCTAGCATTCTCTTATCAACATAAAGTGGAGAAAAATGTAGACAAAAAATCATGCACTTTGGGTATCTATTTAGTCTCGATTACGTATCACTATTCATATGATTCTAAGGTAAGAAAAAATATTAATTAACCCATGTCCTTTATCATTTTTGCTATATATTTTTTGCCACTTTTGGTCTTACACTATTTATAGCTCACTTTGTCTTTTCATACCTCGGCATTTCTAATCCTTTACACCAGTGCCCAGCTAGGAAGCTAGCGCTAGGAACCCCCATCCCCTTTTAGGCACCCTTGACCTCTTTGTACTTTTTCACATCTTTTGGGTCCTTTCTAGTTGTTTGAGCATGTTATCTTTTTATTAGTCAGAATTTGTGGCATTAATTTTGAAAAATCAAGCAAGGGAATGATATAAAATATAAATTTATGTGAACACAATAAAGGACTAAGCAGTAATCACTAGTAATCACAACCTAAGGTGACAGTTAAAGGACATTATAAAGAGCATTCAAGCATTCATCTAGCATCCATACAAGGGCAAGGGGCTGCATTCTTCTGCATTACACTTCCTAGGAGGGGAGGTTCATTCTATTCCATGCACACATCTACTTAGATATTTTACATGTATTTATTGCTCACTATCGAGTGCAAAATGCACAAGAGCCACCTAGGGAACAATTCCGCACACACACACACCTCTAACTACATTGGGTTTTAAATTTCATGCAATGCTCAGTGTATGATCACTTTTTTGACAGTTTAAGACAGTCCAGCCCCTCATTTTCATTCTTTTCTTTTTTGGATTTGATGCACTCTTGAGGGTTTTGAAGGTGAAATCTTTATTGCAGGTTACCAACGATATATGCGGACTTGATATGACATACTAGAGAAATAATAAGTGAAGGACAACAAACATCTCTCAACCCTTCGAAGGATGTTTCCTGAGAGTTTCAGCAGTCATAGGCACCTTGAGGAGGTATAGGGCTATCGACACTAAAATTTTCCTCCATAATTTCTATTTCATTAATGTATGTATTAGGAATAGAATGTTGTTAAGTGTAATTAGTAGTAGCGTCCGATAGAAGATAACGGCGCTGCCAGTACGACGCCGCAAATAATGTGGAGTACGGTAACAGTCAAAGTACAATAGGAATGTTGTAAAAAGTAAATATTTGTCGTAAGTGGTCCGGTAATGTTAAAATGTCAAAGTTTGGGTAATTAGAGAAGTAGGGTCTACATGATTAGGAATTAGAAATATTATATTAGTAATAAGGACAAGGAGTGAGGTCATAAATATTTTGTGTATTTTATTTGTAAAAAGTCTAAAAATGTGGAACCCATGTAAAATGATAAGGTTTATCTTATCTTAAGAGATAAGCTTACATGTACAGATAAGAGTTAAGGTATGGAATATGATTCGTCAGAGTGGATTTCTTATCCTATCTTAGAGATAAGATGGATAAGCCTGTAAGTTCTATAAATAGAGAGGCCACCCCCCTCATTTAGCATAGAAAGAAGTAGTGAGAAATATTGTAGGAAGTGTGCGAAGGAAGCCATCAGTTAAAGGTGTGTTGAAGAAGCCATCAAGAGGTGTAATTGTAAAGTTTCTCCCATAGTCTTGTTGAAGTATCTCATGGGTGAGATTGTAACAGTTTCATGTTAATATTATAATTTATTTTGATATTTCAGATTTTTCGTCATTCTGTCTTATCATAGTCAATGGTATTCTTGTGTTCGGTTGTTGTTTTGTTTCCAGATTACATCCACCAAACTAAAGGCTGTGCATTAGTAAATAATCATAGCACGAGGAGTTCCCGGTGAAGAATTATCATAGTGCCGGATTGGTGATGACATTTTGGTTCCGTTGCCGGGACCATTCCTCGTTGGTGGATTTTCTGGAGAGATATTCCCACTTAGTCAAAAATCAATTAGAGGGTAACCTTGTTTTTACTGTGCATAGTAGTTACCATGGTAAACTCATTTTACCGTGAATAGTAGTTACCATGACAAAGTCATTTTTGCTGGAATAGTATTTATCACAGTAAAGTCACTTTTTACCGTGAATAATATTTACCGCAGTAAATTCACTTTTTACCGTGAATAGTATTTACCGCAGTAATTTCACTTTTTACCGTGAATAGTGTTTACCACAGTAAAGTCAGTTTTTACCGCAGTAAGTCAAGTTTTACCATAGTTACCGTGGTCATTTCTATTTTACTGTAGAAAGGTGTAAAGTCACTTTCTACTATAGTGATTCCAATTATTTGTGCACATAAGTCTTGTTAATTGTACTTGTGGGTTGGTATTTCACGGTGGTTACTTTTGAAAATGGGAAAGATTCCTGTTTTTTCAGCTCAATCTAATGAAGATGCTTCTTCTTTCATTCAAGAGTTTAAACAATCTTGTATTTGTAATGGCCTAATAAGAAGGGAACAATGGACTGAATTTTTTCCTACCTTTTTGGATGGTTCAGCACTTAGGTGGTTTGAAACACTAGGTGATAATGTGAAAAATTCATGGGATTTATTAACTGAAAGTTTTCTTGAAGAATTTGGTGAACAACAGAGATATGCAGATCTCATGATTGATATCACAAAGCTAACCCAAGGAGAGAAGGAGAAGATAAGGGATTATCATGCTCGTGTTCTAGAGCTAAGGAGGAAGCTCGATGCCCAGATCCGGAAGGAAGGATTAGCGGATGGGTTGATGAACGGCGTGGATAATCTCCTATGTAAGCACTTCATTCTTGGGATGAAGCCAGAGATCAGACAACGAGTGAAGTATGACCGCCCAGCTACCATTGAACAAGCAAAGGAGATTGCAAGAAGGCAAGAAGAAAGCATGGAAGAGGAGCCCAAAGAAATTGTTGCTAAAGTAGAGCCTACACCAGCACCTTTGGTCCATAATCCACAACCACTCCCGGTGAGCACAAATATTTCTCCTAGTACATCTACTGAGTATGAAGATCTGCTCAAAAAGATGGGTCAGTTAACTATTAATCTTCTTCAAGGAAAGGAATTTAGTTCTCAGGGAGGAGATAGAGGTCCAAAAAGAAATATTTCTGAAGTTGTATGTTATGGTTGTTATAAAAAGGGTCATTATAAGTATAATTGTCCAGATAGAGCTTCTACATCTGGTACAAAAGATAATGATAAAGGAAAAGCACCTGTGAATTCTTTTGATGTAGTAGATAAGAGTAGAAATAATGAAGTAGATGTGTTTGTAACAAAAAGAAAGAAAGAAAAAGATAATCAAGATGGAACTGATCCTAAGAAGATGAAAGGAGAAACTAGTAAGAAACATAGGAGAAGAAAGTTGGGTGTGCAGGATTTTCTGATTTCACAGGGGCAAGGACCATACTCCATCTTGGAAGATCTGTCCAAAAGGCCTGCAAATATTACATATGGTCAACTCTTGGCTATGTCTTCTGAGAAGAGGCGGGAGTTGCGAGGTGGACTCAATGCTCGAAGAAGGAAGGAGGTTGAGGTCCCTGTTTTGGAGGCAGAGGCAGATCCCTATGCTCCACAAGCTGAGGTATTATGTAATGGTATTTCAATTCATGATGTCTTAGTTGATGGAGGTGCTGCAGTTAATGTAATGACCGAGTCTGTAATGAATATGTTGGGTTTAAAAATTGATCGCCCTTCAACACTTATGTTAAGGTCATTAAATAAGGGAAAAACTAAACCAGAAGGTGTAGTTTCAAATGTGGCAATATCTGTTATGGGTGTTGTATGTGTGGTAGACTTTCAGGTGATGAAAAATGGTACTGTTGCGTACCCAATGCTGCTGGGAAGACCATGGCTAAGGAGAGTTCATGCAAGAAACTACTGGAATGAAGGTTTCATGACACTTGGACGTGGTAGAGAGAGGGTGAAGATAAACGTGATCCCTCGACATCATAAAGCAGAACCTGTGGATTCAAGTGATGAAACTGATGATTGGACATCCTCTGATTACTCTAGTACCAGTGAAGTGGACACTGAAGATGAAGAAAGTGAGGTTGATGTTTCAGTCATGGATATTCTTCCAGTCACACCAACCCAGGACCCCATAAAATTATCTGAAGAAGAAGTTGATGATCGTCTCCAACAAATAAAGATTGGTGATGCTGTGATGGAGAGTGAGAAGGAATCCTACCTCCAGCTCTTTCGAAGGTACATACACCTATTCACTTTTGATTACAAGGAACTCCGTCAAGTAAGTTGGGTAGAACATTGTATTGAGCTGGTAGATGGTGCTAAGCCCATAAAGCAAATGCCATATAGAATGAATCCTAATTTTTCCAAGACTGTAAAAGAAGAAATAGATAAGTTGCTTAATGCAGGATTCATATTTGCTGTGGAGAATTCAGAATGGGTTTCTCCCATTGTGATCTCAATAAAAAAGAATGGGAAGCTACGCATTTGTGTTGATTACAGGAAGCTCAATAAGGCAACAAAGAAGGATCATTACCCTCTTCCATTTTCAGATCAGATCTTGGACGAAGTAGCTGGCCAGGAGTGCTATAGTTTTGCTGATGGATATAGCGGCTACAACCAAGTTCGTATCGCAGAGAAAGATTTGCTGAAGACCACGTTCACCACTCCTTGGGGAACGTTTGCTTATAGAGTTATGCCTTTTGGGTTGTGTAATGCTCCAGCAACATTCCAGCGTTTGATGAATAGGGTGTTCGAACCCTACATTGGGACTTTCATCAGAGTATTTCTGGATGATTTTTGCATCTATGGGAGCAAGTTGGACCACCTGCACCAGATGGAGACAACATTTCAAAGGTTAGATGAAGCACAAGCCTCACTAAACCCTACAAAGTGTGTCTTTGGATGTTCTAAAGGCGTCTTGTTAGGGCATGTTGTATCCAGAGATGGTATTGGTACTGATCCTGATAAAGTTTCAAAAATCAAAGATTTACCATTTCCTATGAATAGAAGTAAGTTGAGATCATTTTTAGGCCATGTGGGTTACTATAGAAGGTTCATCAAGAATTTCTCAAAGATTGCACAGCCACTAACCCAGTTCTTGAAGAAGGATGTTGCTTATGAACCAGGAAATAAGGCGCATGAAGCTTTTGGACAACTGAAGGAAGCCCTGGTGTCTTCACCTGTTTTGAAGAATCCAGATTGGAGCAAGCCATTCATTGTGTACACTGATGCCTCAGATGCAGCACTAGGTAGTACTTTGAGCCAAAAGGATGAAAATGGGAATGAACATCCAATTTACTTTGGGAGCAGACAAATGAGCAGTGCTGAGGTAAACTATACTGTAACTGAAAAAGAGGCTCTGGCTATCATTTTTGCTGTAAAGAAGTTTAGAAATTACTTGCTAGGGCAGAAATTTATAGTTGTAACGGATCATCAGGCTCTGAAATATATTGTCAATAAGCCTAACCCATCAGGGAGGATAGCAAGATGGATAATTTTGCTACAAGAATTTGAATTTGATATTATAGATAGGCCAAGAAAGAAGCATGTCAATGCAGATGCACTCTCTCGAGCCTATGATGGTTTAGGATCATCTTGTGATGATGATGATTTTCCCGATGCAGCATTGTTCTCCCTTGACACAATCCCTAGTGAATACATAGATATTTGGAATTATCTTAATGAATTCAAGTTTCCTGATGGTGCCAATGCAAAGACTAAGGGAAGGATTACTCAAGCCAGTCGTCCATATTCTATTCTGCATGGAGTATTATTTCGAATAGGACCTGATGGACAGTACAAGAGGGCAGTTGGACGTGATCAAGGGAAGGAGCTGCTAGAAGAATTCCACAATGGTACATGTGGAGGGCACTTCTCTGGACAACTTACAGCAAGAAGGATCTTGGATGCAGGTTATCACTGGCCCACTCTTTTTAAAGATTGTTATAATTATTGTAAGACATGTGATATTTGTCAAACACATGGTAACCGTAAGACTTCATCAGCTCCATTATGTCCTATTCTTCCCCTTGGTCCCTTTGAAAAATGGGGAATAGACATTGTAGGTCCACTTCCAACTACATCACGTCAAAATAAGTATATTGTAGTTGCCACAGATTATTTAACCAAGTGGGTTGAAGCTAGGCCATTGAAAACAGCTTCCATGGATGAAGTGGCAAGGTTCATATATGAACGCATTGTCACCAGATTTGGTTGTCCATTAGAAATTGTAACAGATCAAGGAAGCCACTTCATTAATGAGGTGGTAGAAGCCCTAGTCAATAAGTTTTCTATTAAGCACAGGAAGGCAACAACATACAAGCCAAGCACAAATGGACAGGTGGAACGAACAAATTTTGTGTTGTGTCAAATTCTAGCAAAAGATGCAGCCTTGCAGGTACATAAATGGGATAAGAGGATTCATGCAGCATTGTGGGCATATAGGGCAACATCAAAGTCAGCAACAGGATACTCTCCATTTCAGTTGGCCTATGGCATTGATCCAGTTCTTCCTATTGAGTTTGATATTCCCACTGTGAGAGTTATGAAAAATGAAAGGATGGATGAAAGAGATTCAGTAAAAGAAAGGTTGGTACATCTTCATTTGCTAGAGGAAATGAGGGAAATAGCAAAGGATACAAGCCATAAGAAGAAAATGAAGCAGAAGGAATACTTTGATCAAAAGATCCTTTGGTCTCCATTTCAGGTGAATGACTTGGTTCTAGTATATGATTCCAGATACAAAAAAAGAAGACAGAGGAAATTTCTTCCAAAATGGATGGGGCCCTACAAAATAGCAGCTGTGCATGAAAATGGTACGTACCGACTGGAGGAATTGGATGGCACTCCCATTACGAAATGGGTCAACCACGACAAATTGAAGATTTTCCATGCACCAGAAGAGTCTACTCCGAGGACGGAGTAGAAGCTAGGAAGGGGGAAGATGTCGACACTAAAATTTTCCTCCATAATTTCTATTTCATTAATGTATGTATTAGGAATAGAATGTTGTTAAGTGTAATTAGTAGTAGCGTCCGATAGAAGATAACGGCGCTGCCAGTACGACGCCGCAAATAATGTGGAGTACGGTAACAGTCAAAGTACAATAGGAATGTTGTAAAAAGTAAATATTTGTCGTAAGTGGTCCGGTAATGTTAAAATGTCAAAGTTTGGGTAATTAGAGAAGTAGGGTCTACATGATTAGGAATTAGAAATATTATATTAGTAATAAGGACAAGGAGTGAGGTCATAAATATTTTGTGTATTTTATTTGTAAAAAGTCTAAAAATGTGGAACCCATGTAAAATGATAAGGTTTATCTTATCTTAAGAGATAAGCTTACATGTACAGATAAGAGTTAAGGTATGGAATATGATTCGTCAGAGTGGATTTCTTATCCTATCTTAGAGATAAGATGGATAAGCCTGTAAGTTCTATAAATAGAGAGGCCACCCCCCTCATTTAGCATAGAAAGAAGTAGTGAGAAATATTGTAGGAAGTGTGCGAAGGAAGCCATCAGTTAAAGGTGTGTTGAAGAAGCCATCAAGAGGTGTAATTGTAAAGTTTCTCCCATAGTCTTGTTGAAGTATCTCATGGGTGAGATTGTAACAGTTTCATGTTAATATTATAATTTATTTTGATATTTCAGATTTTTCGTCATTCTGAATTTCTTAATCAGTTCCGTTTAAGTGAAAATTTGACTCATGTAAATAATGACATCGAGATTGAGCTAATAAACTCATATACATATTGTAAATATTAACTTCATAGGAACAATTTGAGTCATGTAAAATGTGTGGGACATGCAAGATTAAATTCCGATAATTTTCTTTCCAACTTTCCATTCATGTTTTCGTCTTATCTAAACAATTAAATGTTGTCCAATTGAAAACTTTCAGGCCATAAAACACAAAATAAATAAATAAAAGATCCTTTTTTTGCAACCTATTTTTATCACTTTCTGTTTGTTTCAATTGTGTAAGATCAACGTAAGCTCAACATTATTTCTAAGATCAACCTTATTTTTTATCAGTTTGAACAATGTTACTCAATAATTTTATCCCATTTTTACAATTGGCAACCAAGTTAACATTATTTTTAAGCTCAATGTTATTTTTTATTAGTTTGAACAATGTTACTCAATAATTTTTTCATCATGTCCTACAATTATTCCACAACTCAACAAGAATGTTGATGATGGGAAACCCTAATCACTACCTTAATCACTACAAAGATACCTTGATTGTACATGTGCATGAAATGGATGACATAAGAAACGTTAAACACAAAATTTCCATATCTAACATAAATAAATTTCAGGATTGAAACATATTGAAGTTATCATTTGAATTATTCATTGATGAGGTTTGCTTTCTGAGATATCTCTAAAGTGTGTTGCCTTAACAACCTACACACAACACCCCTTTCTGTTTCAAATTATTGAAAAAATGGCATCTGCTTCATATGTGCCTCATCAGTAAAAAAAAAAGTATTTCACAAAGATGTTCCACCCCATCATTTTCCTTTCATGGTTACTTCTCCCTCAAATCCCTTTTCCATTGTTTTTCGTCCTTCAATACATTTTTCTGGGAATTTTAACATCTTCTACACATCCCCATTTCACATTTCGGTCAAACCTTTTTCTTTTTTATTCTTTTTTCTTTTTTTTTAATTGGGCGTAAAATCGGTAGTGGTAAGCATCTATGTATATCTTTAAAATGATATGTATATCTGGGGGATGCGTTCCAATAGTTTTTTTTTAATAATCTGTACAAATCTGCATCATCCACTCTGAATCATATGATATTTTATGGAGAATTAAATAATAAAATATTTGTGGCACAGTCAGCGACAAAATAGCATTCGCTTTGAATGAAAGTGGGTGATTCTAACATCAATTTCAGCGTTAAACAACTAGGACCTGGTCTTGTTAGGGAAATAGGAGAAAACTATCAATGATGTAATTGTGACCGAGCAACAGCGTACGAGGAAGGTTTTCTTTACCTGCTAATACGGAGAAGTCAAAATTCATAACAATGTAAATACTCACGTGTTTTCTGACTGGAAGGCTTATTTGAATTTATACAGGAGCAATTTCACGCGGTAGGAAAGGCTATTTATACTGTTCGGCCTCATTCATGTCCTTCACAAACAACCTCTCTTATTACTATTAAATCTCTGTTACAAACCCTCTTGTTCGATTCGACTTGTCCATCCCCAATGGCTTCAAAATCTTCATTAATATCGCTTGTTTTGATCCTACCCATTTTGTTCTCTATAGTCTATTCCCCTGCCTCTGTTCGTGAAGTTATTAATGTTTTTCTGAATTTGGGTGAAGAGAAGATGGTGTTTTACGTGCAGGAAACCGCGAGTGGACCCAATGCTACGGTAATTACAGCTGGAGGAGTGAATGGAACTTCTTCGGATCTCGCAGGGTTTGGATCCATACTTGTAATAGACAACTCCTGTTACGCAAGGTTCTGACAACACCTCCGAGATTTTGGGAAGGCTCCAAGGAATCGAGGCCAGTTCAGGTCAATATAACGGCCCAAATTATCATATGGTTTCATCTATTATTTTCGAAAATGAGGGTTCCCTTGAGATCCATGGCACAATCAGAACTCCTCTGGCGGTAAGGGAGTTGGCTGTGGTTGGAGGAACTGGACGATTCAGATATGCGCGTGGATATGTTCTGGTCGAAGTTGTGACATTTGATGCAGTGAATCTCACTTTCAAGTTTAACGTTACCATTCGATCGCATCGTTGGCCAAGAGTTTCAGTAATATAATTTTAAAATGAAATTTGAGATTACGCGGCTTCTTTCCTATCTTAAAAGAAACATCTAAAAAAGTGGGCTTCAACATACAAATCTGCTAGGGGTATTTTCATTTCATTCCTAATGTTTTGGGTGTTTCAATACCCTCGCTTAAACAAAAATATACTTTTGTCTTCGTTTTTTCATATATATTCACGTTTCAAAATGATTTTTGACCTTTCACATTAAACAAATTATTTTACTATAGAGAAATCGCTTGGCACGCGAAATATGAGCTTGAGGTACCCAAAAGAATCCTTTAAAATGCCACAACGAAGTGAAAAATGTGTAAACACGATAATTAAGAAACTTCTATTCAGAAATAAGAGGCACAACTGTGGGAGAAGGATCCGGCATCGTCCCATATCTGGGAAGACGTTTTAGGTTATAAATTTCCATTCAGAATACTTGTCTACAATTGTTCTTCATATCATAAATCACAGAGAGTAATGATATTCATTTGCTACAAAACCATTTATGTAAACTGATCCTAAAATTTGGATTGAATCTGCAGTCACGTAAACCATATTTTTTCACATAACTCCTTGAGTAGAATCACGGTATACAAGCGGTAGTTCGCCGAAATGAATGCTGGGTGGACCGTGGGATGACTATGGCATAGAAGATGCCTTGCTGACTCGGGGCTTATTACTGGGTTTAAATTTGATAGCCACCAATAACAGTCAAACAATTTGTCAAGTGCCAATAGTTTTTCAATACTGCCCGTTCAATTTATTACAGTAGTTTTGAGAAGATTAGTTCTATTCCCTTTGAGGGCAATGAGAATGTGGGTGTCAAGGGAAATGAGTCGAGGCCTTCCCCCTTCAACGTGGGTCATCAAGATGGATCTCATTGTCCACACCATTTTATTTTGGGTGTTGAGATTGGTGCATCACTTTAACACGATTACTTATTCATTTTGTTTTGTTTATATGTCTAAAGTCCTCAAAGTTTTTTTGTGTGATGGCATCTCTACTTATTATTCCCTTAGGCACATCTTTCCACCAAGTACATATACATGGATGATGGAATGTTTTTTGTTCTAGTGAAAAATTGTACCACCACCATGGTTAACTTGTGGTTGTGTTGTCATATGTTATTGCAAGGAAAAAATATAACTTGATAACTTTACCCTAGTGTCATAATTATTGTGAACCTTCCTAGGCACCCTTCTAAACCAGTTCATCCTCCGTGTCAAGCCTATCCCCATCCTTAGTACCCATGTATATGGTGTTAACCTTTCCTGTGTGTTGACAAATTGAAAACAAGTTCACTAAGATCCTTCCGAGCTAGTGTCTTTCAATAAAAATATTTCAATAAGATTAGGAGCGGCTATTTTTAGCTTTTCTAAGGCAGGTGCATATTTTTGGAGAAGATTTGAAAACCAAAATTCATCAGGGAGGCCTACTAATGAGCGAAGAACATTTTCCAAGTTATTTAGGAAGATTTAGGAATGATTCAGAGGTTTAGGAGCAACTTCAACAAAAGCAGATTTTTAAGGGTAAAATAGTTTGCACTACAAAAAAAACTTGACCTTCGAAAGATGATCTCCGGATCTCCAAAATGAATCGAATACCAAACAAGATATTAATGGAAAGCTGATGCAATTACCTACATGGTGCTAATTTTAAATTTTTTCTCAACACCCATTCATTTATTTCTACAACTCATTCTCGGTAGGAATAACTAGCGATCCCTAGAAAAAAGGCCATTTTTAGGAGGTTGCAGACTGAATCAAACCTTCAAGCCCATTCCATTCTTTGTAAAATGTCTTTCGTAGTTCAATTCTTATAAAAACATTCCCAAAAAGATCTTCAAGAGCTCTGTCTACGTCATTTTCAAGGTCCTTCCCATTGTACAAGCTTTGTCCTTAGCCAATTTTTCGAGTGTCACGTGGCTGCATGAATCTATGAAATACTTTTGTATCACATTCATCCCTTTCCAAGGAGACAAAGGGGACAAAAAAGTTCCCCCCCCACCTTTAATCTCTTAAACCCACCACATGACCATGGGAGACCTCCACAAGCATCTTTAAAAAAATTTCTAGCCCCCATCTCATGCCATGTATGTCCACCACTTGTCACTATGAGGTTGAGGCACATATTTGTGTCCCCTTCATCCCTTTACAAGGAGACAAGGTGGATAAAAAAATGTGCCTCCTGCCAATATTTCTCCCACATGGTTCTCTAAATGACTTCAACTCAGCCCCAGTGCTGAAAATAAGCTCCTCCCCTCTCTTCTCCACAAGTGAATGTATGTTACTTGTCCTCCTAGGGCTAGGGCACACTTTTGTGTCCCCTTCATCCCTTTCCAAGGAGAAAATATCGAAAGAAAAATGTTCCCCCCCTAAGGCATAAAAACAAAAGGAGATAGTGCATTTTTCCATTTCTTCCCATTTTTCTCAAAATCTACCCCAAGATGTGGAATTTTTTTTCCACATATTCAATTGTCTATATTTTAAATTTGTTCCATTAGCAAAAATCAAGGTTTCTGAAAAAAATTTACAACATGGTATTCAACAAATAGTCTAGCATTATTTCTTGTTTGTGTGAGATCTTTTAGAAATGCTTTTTGATATCAAGATTGGGTTCAGAAGAGGGTATCCCCTTCGGGGAATGTACTAGAGAGCTTCCCCTACTCTGAGCATATAGAATCAAATGATACCTACAGCATTTTAGATATTTGTATTTTTGATGATGTGTCCTTGTGGAAGCCTTTGCGTCTTTTGTCCATTTCATTATAAACATCACATATGCATAAATGTTCCTTACTTCCTTCTATAACCGGCTGGCCCTATTGACACGATCATTGAACCTTTTAATACAATTGCTATTTTTTATTGTAATCACCATTTATATTATGTATTTTCTATGGTCATATTTCATTCTGAAACAAAGACATGTTCTAGTAGCTAAACAAAAAGATGATACCACTTCAATAATGGTCATGGATCAAATTTAAATTTTTCGATGCGATTCAAATGTATTTCAGCTTGTCATAAAAGGGTGTTTAATAATTTACACTTCAAAACAAAATTAAAAATTAAAAATTACGTGTTAATACTGAAATGCGGTCACTTATATTAATTTTTCATTAGAAGGGCCTACTATAAAATTACTTGTCATTCAAATATTCAAAGCTATGTTATTATTTCTAAATATTGAATTCATTTTAATAAATAAACTATTAAATGAATACTTGTAGCACTAAATAGTTCTCATACTTATTTTCTATTTTTTGTGTTAAATAAATATGCTTTCAGTTTACACAAATCATGCACAAAATCTACAGAGAAAATGAATCACCACTAAATAGGAAATTAGTTGAGTGTTTCTATTTTCATAATAGCAATATTATTTTTTTAGCTTTTCTAGCCACTAAATCAATTTGGGAATTTTATTCTCAATGCCCTTATTTTATTTTGGAAATTAGGTTCTTAAATATTATTATTACTTTTTAAAATTGTAGTCATATTATTGTTTTTGTCAAATTTATATTCATATTGTTGCTGAAATAATAATCCTAATTGTTATGCCTCTAAGTTAACAACTTCAATATTGTGTAATCAATGGATAGCTGAATTATTTAAGAACCTCTCCATGTTCTAAATTAGCCTTGTATTCAAGATAGATTAAGGTATGTAATATTAAAACTCATTTAGTGTTTTGAGGTTTGAAAAACTCATATGTTTTACATTTGTTTTGTATGTAATATATGTTTTGTGATTATTATTACAACCTTAATAGAATTTACAAAATCAAACTTTTTTTAATTGCTCTAAACTATCTATCAAATCTTATTCATGAATAACAAAGAGATTGTTTCTTTTAGGAATCTTATATTTGTTATTCCAACAATTTGGCACTGAAAGCCAAAGGACATTTTATATATAGCCCTTAAAAAAATTAAGACTAGAAAATAAGTTTTATTGTGAATCTAAATAAAGCATATTGGAATCTAAGCCCATGTTAAAGGCATGAGATTAATTTGGTGAAGATGAAACACATAAAGATTCATTCCATTATTTAATTAAAATATAGAAAAGAGTTCTCACACTTTTAACAAGTACGTCAATATGTAAAAGAGGATTTTCTAAGTTAAATGTCACTAAACTATTGAGACATCCAAATTTTGCCTGGATACATTAAACACATTAATGTTTTAATCTCTTTCTGCATCTCAAAAGTTGGATATAATAGATTGGAATGAGGTATATGTGGAATAAAAAAGAATGAACTCTCACAGACCTTTTCCTTTGAGTGATACAAGTTGAACATGTACTTACTTTTCTAAATCTTGATTTTTTTTCTTTTATTAATGGTAAAAAGTTTTTTGACAGGGATCCTACCCAAAAACAACAAAAATGGGTCAACACTCAAATATAACAATGAGTACAAAAGAGGAAAAAAAAAACACACTACCTAGTAGTACCACAACTGACAAGAATCAAAGCTACTATCTGACGAAAACAAAAGTGCAGGAGAGGAATAACCGGACATCAGAAATAGAGACAATGCATCTAGGTGGTGGAAGCGATTTTTTATGAATAGATTTATTCTTGTTATGAATTGCTTTCCACCCATCTAAAAATTCCTTAGTAGGAAGAACAACTTCAATATCTTTAATTGGTTGAAATGTGTTTTTTATACAAGGAGAGCGAGCAGTGGAGGTGGCATTCTCCACCCATTTTCGATGTGTGGCTCGAGAGCCACAGGTGAGCCCCATCCGTGCTGACGAGTAGGTGGTGCGGAGCCCCAACCTATATGACGAGCAAGTGGAGATATATTTCTACATGGTTGACTGCGCAGAGATTAGTGAGCCTGATTGAAATGATCTCTATTGGGAGTGGCTTTGATGAACTCCTTTGGGATGGTGGTCACAGGGCTGAGAGTGCCAAGATGAAGAGGATGGCTCCTGAGAAACCTAACAAGGGTCATCCCCCAAATGTCACAAAATATTCTATACATGATCCACCTCAAGGGACACATTGTTAGCTTGCACTTTTATGTGAAGCCTCACATTGGATATAACCTCCAATTTATTAGACACAGAGAATTTTTTATCAACTTTAGTATTAGAAAACAAAAAGTAATTCCTTTCTTTCCATAACCAAAAAAATATTTCCCCTCTGAAAGTATGCCAAATCTTGGAAAAAATGTGGTATAATATAGGACTATCTCTTGAAATAATACGTTGTCAGGTGAAACACTCTGACCGGAGGTGGGAAAAGAATGAATGAATCCAATTCCAAGCTTGTTAAGATTTAGATAAAAACCAGAATAGATTCGATAGGGTTTCCAAGTGTCCACACAGAGGAATTTAGGGAGCCTGAACGCCAATGTGAACCAAACAGGTGCAGATCGATAAGACCTTGATGTAAAATACACCATAAAAAATTCATAATTCTAGGTTCCACACATGCTGAGAAGACTATGTCGAACCTCTTTCTCCATCAGGAAGGAGAAGACTTATGCCCCCACCGAGTGTTGATTTTTTGAACCATGGGTAAGTGTGGCAAAATCTAGTAATATCATTTACTAGTTGATTAATTCTAGAATGGGCTATCCACGAACCATTTCTAGTCCATCTACCAAAGATGGGAGGAACACATAGAGATCGTATGAAGCATATGATCAGGAATTACGTGAATCATTTTAATGATAAAAGTGTGATCCTAGGTGGTAAGTTTGTATCGAGATTTTAGCTCATTCCAAGAACACCAAGATTGTGTGTTCTTGTGATATAAATCTTAGATTGAATGAATTACATGCTTGAAAATATTGAGCGTAGGAATTCCATGGACTTTTGCGAAACTTCGATTCTAGAATTGAATGACATGCAATCACCACAAGGATTGCTAGTTAATGGAAAGGCCATTGTGAAAGTCATTTCCTTTCCATTGAAGCCATGGTTTGATTCACTCCCATGCTTTCAAAATCTTTTAATCATGAAAGTGATGAAAATTTTGATAGGCACCAGAGAAATGAGATGATCGGAAAAACCTAACCTTATCCACTATGGGTGGTCAAAAGGGATACCCTCCTCAATGCCATGGCACATAAGGATTTTTTTAGTTTCGTGACCATCGATGGAACGGATAATCCATTTAGCACAAATATCTAGCACTTGTCTCAAAATTTCAATAAGATCCATTCCTCTAGATTAATGGGGAAGGAAACAACTCTCCCATGCATATCTGTGAAACCCTTTATAGAAGCCCAAACAAAACCTTTAAGAAGCTTCTCCAGATTTTGCATGAAGTTTTCAGAGGTAACCCAAGAAGATAAAATGTAGACGTGAGTAGCTTTAAGGACTCTGAAACAAATCTTGAATTTATCCGCTAAAGACAAAGTTTTGGTTGTAGTACCAATTATAAATAACATTAATATTAATATTAATATTAAATTAAATTATATATATATATATAGAGCAGAGAAGTGCGTGAATGGTGTGGGCAGGTGGAGGAGTAAGTGAAGTTGGAGTCGTGTGGAAGTGTGTTGAAGGAACATGCGCATCTGTATGGCCTATCGGACATGTCTTCTCCCATTTCATAATGAAACTGCAGTTGTTTTTTTTTCAGATCCGGAGAATCTACCCAAGGAAACATTGTAAGTTTAGCAGTATTTGGATAGTTGCAGCAACTGAAGCTTAAAATACAGGGTTTCTTTTTTCTCACGGGATAGTCTCACTGTTTCATGTGAGCAGAAAATAGATCTCAAACCTGATCTGTTACATTTGCTTGCACACTCCAGCCTATGCCAAAAAGGTATGGACGTCCTCAAAGGCATATTTACGTTCTTAAATATCTCAACTAAAGATATGTACTCACATGGAATGCCACAGTTGTAGCGAGGTGATTCATTCATTTGGTCATTTGTTTTTGAGAATAGGCTCATCCATGGAGAAAAGTAGATCTGGGATAGATTAGTCTCGTGGGGATTCATTTCTTCACAAAACAAAACAGTCCCAACCTCATTCCAGTCAAATATTGTTTTGTGAAATCGCGTCAACAAATCTCACAAATGAATGCCCTTCGGATGTATCGTTGGTGCTCCCTGTAACATAAATGAGCATACAATCTGTATATTCATCTTATTACCTATGGTAATTGTAACTAGCTGTTGTTATTTGCAATAGAGGGTTCTTTATTTGTTATTTTCCACGCATTTGGGTTATTCTGATTATGAGGCTCAAGCTCTTACTACCCCCCGCGCGCCCCCCCCTCGCCATTATTCAACTTACTGGATGATATTCTGCTTGGGTGAGTTTCAGCTCTGAAGCTTAGTGCCTTATTTGGTTACACACCCATTCATTACTTGGTGGCTTGCAATAGTAGACCAGATCGTGATGTTAATGTTTTGCATTGGAGGATGGAATTGTACAGAGCTCCAGCCGGTTTCGAGTTAGAAAAACGAAGAACAGTTCCAAATGGAGCAACAAAAGTTTTAATATTTCAAAACCATTATGTATTCGGTGAAATAATGGAGCATTAGGGTTTTATTTTCCCTAAGAGACATACATTGATTTAGTCCTTGGAACCTTTGTTAATATTTAATGGTTGGCAAATTCTAAGCAACTCATTCAAATCCTGCACAGTTTGAAAGTGTTTTCTGAACATGGCGTTAAAGCATATTTTGTACAGTGACTAAGCTGGTTTAAGGTTTAGAGGAGGGAAAATGTGGGTTCTTTACAGGAAACGGATTTTATTTTGGTTATATTTGTAGTTTTTTCGTTTTTAATGCTTTTGCTCCAAGTAGAAGTGGGTTAAATCAGAGAAGAGCAGCTAACAAAGATGATGTTCACCGAAGGGCTGGATTCAAGTGCTATTAACTGGGTTTGACAGATGTCATATGCAAGTTGCACTGGAAATGGAAGCAGAAGAAAAAGATGACTCATCTATCCGAGCTGCGCTCTGTACTGTCAAGTTTGGAAAAGGAAGCCGAAGCAAAAGACTCAGCTTCTAACTTGCAGAATGCCCTGTATAGTAATGTGTTTTGAGGACGAGTTTTACAATGTCAAGATCAAAGATTTTGCTCTTATAGGGTACGTGGAGCAGCTGTGAATTAAGATGGATAAGCCTTCTGAATGCGTGTAACCGTTTTAAGAAACGCCTAGCTATGAC
The DNA here is from genome assembly GCA_019776745.2 of Taxus chinensis. Taxonomy (NCBI): domain Eukaryota; kingdom Viridiplantae; phylum Streptophyta; class Pinopsida; order Cupressales; family Taxaceae; genus Taxus; species Taxus chinensis. The sequence goes on along the minus strand of CM034154.1, from coordinate 49,014,545 downwards.
GCACAACTGAGTCCCTCATTTTCCACCAGCTTCATTTTTCAGGCATGGTTCATATCTCCTTGTCTTTCGTAATTCTCGTATTTTAGTTTCTCTTTTGTGACGAGATATAATTTTAAAAGATTATAATTATCATACATTTAATTGTTTATATTAACTTGTTGCAAAACAATAAAATGTCGTATTGTAACTCACGAAATCAAAATAACCATTTTTGTAGTCAACCATGAACTTCAATCCTCATTCTGAGGTGATTTAGAAAACTTCCTGACCCAAACTAGATCACTACAATATTGTTTTATCGAGAAGATGAATTTGACTTTCCGGTAAATATGTTGAACATCTCCTTGTTTAAATAGATAACTTTGCGTTTTTCGGAGACTCATGTAGTAGCCTTTGTAAGTCCGAAAATGGGATGTTAAGCTTCATACATATACCTTGTTATGTGAGGAGTAACCTTAACCCTTGGTTTGACCCCAAATGATCATTTTTGATCTCCTTGATGCCCTTTTGGAAGCAATGTTACACCATTTTGTAGTTGTAAGAAGCTACTAAAACAAAAAAAGTTGGCTTTCGTTTTAAACTGCCTTTTGAATCCTGAACAACGGAATGCTTATCCATCTTCGCAAACCTCTAGTATTTTTACTAGATAATTTCTTGGAACTTTCAGCCCGAGGAAAAAAAAATTCCTGATAGTTTGGCAAATCCATTTTATAGGCTCCCGGTTGTAGTTTGACTAGGTCAAACTGGACCAATTACGATCGGAGGCTCCATAAAGCTTGTTGCCGTTTGTAAACCGTTCGCCAGTTCTGAATTCCATCAGTTCCTATGAATTTTTGGTGTAAAGGAGGACACATATAAACTTACCTAGACCATTTTTTCTCATTAAAGGACAATGTTTAACGTTGGTTTCTTAGCCTCTGAGCGATAATTGAATGTTTTTGCAGCTAGCAGGGAAACGTAAGAAAGAAGTTGTATGACCCATGTCAGGTAGCCCAACCATCGTGGAAATTCATTGATACTTTTAAATAACTATGTGGAACTTTATTGTGTGACTTGTTGTGTGAAATTGAACTTCTGGCAAAATAGTGTTTCTCTCTCTTCCCTTTTTCTCTCTCTCCTTGGTTAGGAAATAAAGCGAATTGAAATGAAATAAATGTGTCTCTAACATTTTTATTTCAAATTCAAAATTATTAATGTTATTATGTAAATGGGAAACTAAAAATGATAGTTATGATAGATTAGGTTGGATGCCATGCCAGTGATTTATTGTTGATTTCATGCTCACATGGTTTGCAGGATGCAAGAAAGATGGCAAAAAGGCATTGTGCAATTCATCTATTATTTTGTAATTTATATAAGTCATTGTAAAATGTACATATGTATAATGTAGTCCCATTACAGAAAAGTTGTATTTGAAATTTGTTAATACATCTGAGATGCTAGTTTTAGGGATACCTTGGGAAACGTGCATATAATCATAGGTGCAATTTGATTCATAGTTAATTTTTGTAAAAAGGATGTGTGTGTGTGTGTGTGTGTGTGTGTGTGTGTGTGTGTGTGTGTGTGTGTGTGTGTGTTGTGTGTGTGTGTGTGTGTTTTGTGTGTTTAATGAATTTGAATATAATATAGTGTAGTGTGTTTTCTAGTGTGCCATAGAGGATTAAATAATTGGTGTTGTGTTCCTTAACTTAAAAATGTAATAGAGAAAATCTAAATAAAACAATCTACCTTAGTTTAAAACTTGTGCAGATTTACGTTTCTCATACATTCCTTATTAGCATAGAATAATTTGAAACCGTAAAATGAACTTAAATTCTTGTTAATGAACTCTTTAGTTCCTCTCAGCTAAATGTGTTACCTTGGTTACTAAAAGCATATCACCTTGGTCTTTCATGAAGGTTGTCTATCATAAACATATCTTATTTCCTTAAACTCATTCATAGCTAGGTTGTAGATTCTTAGGTGCAAATGGAATATACCAAACAAAGGTAGTTTTCCTATGATATTCCCATGATTGATCTCTTGGTGGGATTATAGTGCACAAGTGGATGTTTTGGTTGCAGCATGCATTAACTCTGCAGTTTATAAGATAAAATAATTGGGTTATCTTGTGCTAGGTCACACTCCACTAGTACAAGGAGGGGTCATTTGAGACATTAATATAGACAAAATTTGACTAAATTGTCTCAAATAGAGACAATAAAAAAGTTGTTTATCGTCTCTACTATTATCTCAAAGCGGGTGTCTCTAATATTGTCTCTAATTATTGTCTCTCAAGAGACAATAATGATTGATACATATTTTGTCTCTTGAGAGACAATATAATTTTTGTCTCTCTAGAGACAATATCATTTTCGTCTCTTTAGAGACAATATCAGTATTGTCTCCTTAGAGACAATACCGAATACTAACATTTTGTCTCTCTGGAGACAATACTAATTTCAATTTTTATTGTCTCTCTAGAGACAATATGAATTTAAAGAATGAAAAATATGAATTTTAAAACTACACAATAACCAAATATCATATACTGCAATCAACGAAAATACATATCATCTATGATGTCGGAGTGGTCTGGTAATTAATATTATAAATTAACAACAATTTGATTTAAATATTGTGCCCAAAAAATGGGTCCACAAATATTTTATTAATATCAAATAAGATAAGATACAAAAGGGTGTCTGAATTCCGTTAACCCTTGAAATACAATGATAAAATACAAAAGGGTGTCTAAATTCCGTTAACCCTTGATATACAATATTAACACCTTCTCTCCACCACCAAATTCAAGTGATCCATATGATTCCCTAGTGCTACTTTGAGGTTATTTTTCTTAACTTCAATTTTCAGCAACTTCCTTTTTGAGCAATTGCCTCTCCATCGGAAGCAGTCATCTTCATGTTCTTCACTTTGATTGTCTCAACTTTGATGTAATTTTCTACTATCGTTAGTAGTGAAGGTGCATTAGATTCTAAGAAATTATGATCACATATTTTACTCCAATTCTGCCAAAAGTATTCACAAATTACATTTAAATTAGGACAATAATTAGTTTTCACTAAATCGACCTGATCTTTATATTTTGTTCTAAAAAATTAGTTATCACTAACTCATTACTGTCAATCCATTTTCATAACTTATATCAAGGACTAACCTTGGACATTATAATCCCTGGAATTCCACACATGCCTAGTGAAAATGTTCCGATATAAGCCTGTACAGAAAAAAACAAAAAGGAAGCCATTATTCATCTATTTTTTTTCTTTAGTGGATATTCTACACTACATGCATGAAAATTGAGTAAAAACGTACAAGCATTATATACAAACAATGCCCAGTGAAAACATTGAGGCACAACACTCACCAATAGACCAATTAAAGCTACCTTACTTCAAAGAAATTTCAAAGCAGATTGATGAGAATGCCCCTGTATAATAGAAAATGAGTCAAGATAATCCACAATAAACATGAATAATTGTGATCTTGTTGAAATCAATCTATTCTATTCTATTCTATTCTATTCTTGCTGAAATCTAGAAGCTTAAGCTGTGTACAATTGGCCAAGGATGTAGGCAGGGTCCCTATGTAATGCCCTGCTTTGTCACCCTTAACCGATGAAGTGTGGATTCTTCCTTCGCACCTGGTTTTCAATGCAAGAGTGTACTCCTCCAGTTTCTCATGTCCCTAGAGGTATCAGATCCAAGTCGTCTTATCTCACTAAAGCTTTGACGACCTTCATGGACACTAGTTTTTCTGAAGTTATTTAATTTTCTTTCCTTTTCTTTGTTTTGGTTGGATAATGGCAATGAGGAGATCTATAATCAAATCCAAACAAAATATATAGATTAATTAAATATTGTTTAACTGACCGAATCAAATAAATAAGATGGAGATAGTTATTAAACAAAAGTAAAATTTAATAGCAAGTAAGACAATATTTATATATGTACATATATTAAAATAGAATATTATTAAAACGCATACATTTACACTATGGCAAATGTTGCGGTGGGTAAGGAGACCTGGTCTTTAATTAGGCATGGAGGAAGAGCACTTACCACTCAGTATTTTTGGCAAGGCGTGTTGGTCTTTCCTTTGGTTTGAATGCCAAGTGGGGGGGGGGGGGGGGGGGGGGGGGGGGGGTCAGTTGGCCGCCTGTCTCTTCTAGCAACCTTTCAACCACTTCTGACCTGTATCTTTTATGACCTGCTCTACCTTCCTTGACTTCCTCGTGCCCTTGTCTGCCGCTTCTTTGAGTGCTGCGTGGTGTGTTCTGCCGGATCTCCACAGCAACAACCTGCGACAGTAACTTAGCCAGGCGACAGGCATATTGCAGTTTGGTTGAAGCTTTTGAGTGCTTCCAACAGGCAGGTTGTCCAACTATGTTGTTTTCTGTGCAGTATCAATGCATCCTCTGATTCAGGATCCTCCTTCAAGACATTTCTGTCAAAATCGACTATGTGACAGTGAGAGTGTTACCAGGAGACCTGAAGAAATTCCTTTGCAAAGTTTCTCTATTGAGATCTCACTTGTTTTACGATGTAACCCATGGAGATCTCATAGGCGTGGATCTGTTTCATATCAGATAGTTCATGAAACATGGATTCTTTGGATCTCATAGGCGTGGATCATATCAGAATATTCATGAAACATAATTTACTTTGCAATCATATGAGCTGCTTCAACGAGTCACCAAGTTGGCAGGCATAAAGGTTTCTGTTGGATTTATCGCACCTTGCAAGCTACAGCTGAAATGTTTGCACCGAGAGTTTGATGTTGTCCTCAAATCTGATGAAGGAAAAGGTTTATTTATCATTACGGTAGATGCCTTTCAGATCCTCTTCATCCTCATTGTCGCCAACTCCAATCCAACGGTTTTGGAGTGCGCCTCTGCGATACAATTTTCGGCTGAAATGTTTTGCTACACAAGCAACACACTTGATATTTTGTGGCAGCTTCTTCACAGGTGAAAATACATTTGGTTTGCTTTCTCAGGGAGGTCATGGGTTTTGACAACGAGAGTATCATAAATATACAATCACTCCCTGGAGAATATTTCTGTCCAGTTTGTAGGCAGCTTGTTCACCCTAATGAGGCTGTGCAAACCCAATGCACACATCCTTACTGCAAGCCTTGCCTAACTTATGTGCTGAGTACTACTAGGGCCTGCCCTTATGACGGGTATTTGGTTACTGATACAGATTTGAAGGCATTGCAAGAGGAAAATCCGGTACTGGCTGATGCTATAGGCCGTGTGACAGTTCATTGCCTGTACCACAAGAGCGGCTGCACTTGGCAAGGGCCTCTTTCAGAGAGTATAGCTCATGGTAATGGTTACCAGTATGGTTCATCCCCTATTGTAGGTAATAGATGTGGCACCCAGATTGTTTACCGACAAGTACAAGAGCATGCTCAGAATTGCCCTGGGACACAGGGCCAGGTTCAGCAACAAGAAAATGCTCCTCAGGCTCAAGGTGGTGCAGTTGCAGCAGCACACACTGAGCATAATCAAGTGGTACAAGCTGGAGTTCAACAATATCCAGCACAAATAGCGTCCCAAGTCCCACAAGCTCTAGTTTCTCAACCCCCCCAGCTTATCATCCCAGACTTGCACAAGTTTCTCGAAAACAGTTCAATGTCACGGCATCCCCATGATATTGTAAAACGAGGCTTTAACATTTACCCCATTAGTATATGGGCAGAGATGCACATTGCGGACTATACAATTGATTTTATGAAGACAAGAGCATGGCCGTTAACAGAGTTTGGACCTTCAGCAAGCTAAGGAAGAGAAGTTGCGCTGGTTGGGTTGCTGTTGCAGGCCCCGTCCATCTTGTTATCGACTGCGGGAGCTTAATCAGGCACGATATTCTCTATACCATTGATTCTTATGCTGTTATTTAACTGAATCATTAAATAACTCTACTCTTCATATAAATGTCTCGTGTGATGGTATGCTGTTTGGTTTCCACTTCCCTTGCTCGTTTGTTTTTTTTTTTTGGCGTTAGAAATGATTGCGCTGGTTGAAGCCTTTTATATTGTTTTCTGGGTTTTAATAAATATTAGTTGGGTGAACTTTGTTCTTAAGACTAATAAAACAAAAGAGGTGGGGGTCCTGTAATGGAAAATTCCTGAGTTCTTTGTGTTGGTCTCATGATTTGAATGTTTTATCAAACATTGTCGTTGGACTCAACTTTATAGTTCCTGTTTTGTTCTTATTCTTGTTTCGGTTCGAGATCTGTAGTTCTGGTTTATGTTGGGTATTTGTGAATTGGTGATTGAGTACTGCGAGTGCATTGTGTATAGGTGAATGATGCTATTCCTGTCTCTATCCTTTTCTTTTAGTTGTTTTAGGTTCTAGTAACCCTTCCCGGTTGGCTTGGTGTGTGCTTAGCTGGACTGATTTTTGAATTGAGCCAAGTTGATATTACTTACAACTAGGTTAGTTGCTTTTGTTATTTTTTTTGAATCGCTCGAAGAAATACTTTTATTCTTCGAGTGTCATGGTTGATCTTCATAATTTTATATCAATTCATGTTCACCGTTTGGAGATTGTTGTCTTTGGAATCACCTTCTCTCCCTTGGTGACTTGTTGTATGTTTTGAGGAATGTAGCTGATCCTATGGAATGTCTTCTTTAGACGTTACTCACATTTCTTTTGGATAGCTTAAAATGTCAGAGGAAATACTCTTTTTCTTACCTTGATTTTGTTTCACACATGTTGGAGGATACGAGATCTACTTGATCATTAGTGAGGAAGTTTTCAAATCTTAAAATTGGGATGTTGGTTTTATGCGTAAGAAATTACTCTACGTTTTGCTCCGTAAAGATGTTTAAATTTCATTCTCCTGTGACTTAGAGGTTGGTGTGTTTGGAAACTCATTGGTTGACTGGTTTTTGTGATGATCGTTGTGATACGACCTCCTTGCTGTCATTGTAGTAGAATGGTTATGTGTTGACCAGAAAGGTTTAAGTCAACTTGTTGTTGACGACAGATCCTTTGGAAGCTATGTATCCTGTGTTGTGTTCTTGTGAATGATTGAGTAACCCTCCTGTAAGATTTATAATGGTTATGTTTGGTCTTGCCAAGTTTGTCCTTTTTCTTAAGACATTCTCTTGATTAGAAGAAAGTTTAATAGAAGGATTGTTAGGATAGGATGTGGCCCATACGAGGTCATTTGTGCGTTTCATCCCTTTTCTTTCCAATTTATTTATTCTGTACTGACATAAAATTAACTGTTATAGGCACATCATCTTAATATTAATAAGTCATGTTGGTTTAGATATTCTCATGTCGATTGATTGTTTGGGATCTTCCAGTGGCATAGTGAATCCTTGGCTTGGTGAACTAACTTAAACAAATAGGGACAGATCACGTTTGAAATTAATTCTCTTCTTGTAATTGTTTTTGTTTCGAAATGTTATCTTGTTAAAATGACGGTCATTATTGTGATATGGGTGAAATTCACTATGATGTTTATTAACTGCTCCTATGAGAAAATGATAATTAAATAGAGTTAGTGCCGTCCCTTTTTATTTAGACATTTTATGCTTTTGGACAACTCTTTAATTGCTCTTGCTTAGACTCTTGGATTATTGTTTTCTTCATCAACGGTGCTTTTCTTCCTTGAAACAGTTAGATAACAACATATTGTCTTAATGTTATAGCTTTTATCGTGCTCAGTTCTTGCGAACTGACATGTGCTAACAAATGTGCAGGAGGATTTCCTGAGTAGAAAAGGAAAAGAAACACGTGTAGAAAGGGGATTCCAGCCTTCTTATGAAATACTGTTGTACGAATGTTTTTCTTTTGTTTTAAAACATTGGTATGGAAATTGTGGAGACTATTTAGAAGGCATTGTGTTATAATTTTGTATTGTTCTCATGTAGGTTGTTGTTATCGTTTGAAAGTCAATTTGAGAAATATTATTGTCAATAAAATTAAATGAACTTGTTTTGACATGCGTATCCTTCGTTGAATTTTCACTGTTCAGAATATGATTTATCCTTGAATTTTCAAACCTAAATATAATTATTTAAACTTGAATCAGCTTACATCGCTTTAGTTACCTTGGTCATGTGTCGTTTGGTAGAGGACTATGTTTTGAATCTAGCAAAAAAAAAAATGAGAAACAAATATACCTGGTGACCCCACGTAAACTAATCAACAACCTCTTATTGTGGTGAATCCTTAGAACGGTCTTAAGGTGAAATCAATGATTAAATCTTGGAAGATAATAAAATTATACTAAATAGAAGGAACTTGATTAAGAAACTCTTCGATCTGTCTTACCCGTTGAAAATGTAAACAGTATATTTATGTCTATCTCTTCAAGTGAAGCCCAAGTCAAACCTATAATATTTCTGGTTAGACTCTTGACCCCAATGAAATCCTTTTTAACCACTAATAAGATCTTAATGATGAATCCAAGATTTAGACAGTCATGTACTGAAATAAAATAAAATAAAATAAAAATGACCGCTTGAAAAGATAAAACATATAGGTTTAAAAGCACAACGTTGAAAATAGTTTGATGAAGTTAAGAGCCTTGAGAAACTAATTGCCTCCTAACCAATGAATAAGTTAATCAAGTAAATGAAGCAACCTCTTACCATCCAATAATTGGTTTACACTGTATATTAACATTAACAAGGTAGGGGAAAATTCTTCAAAGGAGACATGAACTTCAGATTCTCCTATCATGATTCCTCTAGGAAAAGTAAAGAATGTAAAAACACTTACAGCTAAAACATGAATCTAAAGAAACCTTCTGTGGGAAGACCTTGTTGTAAAACTGCATACTTTAGATGAACCAGTGTGTCCTTAGTGTGTGCCTCATGTTTATCTGTAACTAGTGTGGGTCCATGTTGTGGAAAGCATGTCTTTAGTTGGTTGTATTCCCTAGAGAACTTGTGTAGTGTTGTATTATCTTCAAGTAAGTCAAAAAAAAAATATCTCCTGTATTTTACTGTGTTGTTCGTGTGTGGAATTTTTGGGTCGTTACACCCTAAGAATTTATTTGAATGAGCAAATAGAACCTCTGTAGAACTAGGGATAGTAAAAAAATGTCTACAAGATGCGGAGAGGAGCAAGCACGAAATCAATGACATTGTTTTGGTAGGAGGTTCATCTCGTATACCAAAGGTGCAGGAGTTACTGAGATAATTTTTTGATAGAAAGGAGCTATGCAAAACAATAAATCCCAACGAGGCCATTGCTTATGGTGTGGCTATACAAGCAGTAGCATTAAATGATGAAGATGTACCTTTCATACTCACTGATGTTACACCTTCGAGCCTCAGAATTTCGGTCAACGGTGGTATCATGAAAGTGGTGATTCCTAGGAATACTCCAATTCCCATTAGGATAGAGACTTCTGTCACCACAAGATACGACGATCAGACAACCATATTGTTTCAAGTCTATGAAGGAGAGAGACCCTTGACTGTACACAACAATTTGCTGGGTGAATTTGAACTGGAGGGAATTCAACCGACACGACATGGGATGCCAAAAATTAAAGTTTGCTTCCAAGTGAGCGCGGAAGGGATTCTAAAAGCCTTTTCCCAAGACAAATAGACCGGGACATGTAATGAAATCACTATAACTAACGATGGTGGAAGACTGAAAAAAGTAGAGATTAAAAGGATGATAGGTGATGCACAGAGGTTTCTAAAGGAGGAAGAACAAATGAAAAAGAAGAAAATGGCCAAAAACAATCTGGATTGTTATATTTATGACACAAAAAGTAGGGTGACCGATGCCAAGTCTAAAGGAACAGTAAAGCATTCTGATGTGGAAGACATCATTAAGATTTTAAATGAAGTTGAAGAATGGTTGGATGATAGTGAATAGGAAAAAGTTGGGGAATTGGAAAACCAGTTGGAACAACTGTAGTTCAATCGGTTGCCTCCATTTGTTATGAACCTATAATATCTAGATCCCTCGAAGAATGAATTTCTGGACAACTTTAGCCTCCTTAATGTTGTGTGGTTACCCAATGTTGCAGGAAATAGTGATAGCAATTGAACCCACAGTCACATCTATAAGACCATCCCCACATCTGTAAATAACATTATGATCAATGTGTAAATGTCAATGTGTGTTTTTGCAGGGCACATTATATTCCACATCTAAATATGCTGGTTATAACAACGTAGATGATTCTGAGTGGTTGAAATCAAGATTTAGTTCAACAAAATTGGCACAGGAAACAGATCTTTAAATGTTAACAACTCAAACTACCATAAATTTTGAGCTATATGGTGGTTAATCCTAATCATGAACTCAGGTGGTTCATACTAGCTTTTCACATATCAATGCAACAGATAAAATATGAAATCAGTTCTTTTCTATAAGGAATATACTTTATCATCAAATACAGACATAAATATAAACAAGTTACATCATAATATTGGTTAGTTGACCAGTAAACACATATGATAGACATATATATTAATAAATGAAATAATTATTACCTATCATGTAGATCATAAACTTCATTAGATAGGGCAATTTGGGAAACACATAAAAATGCTTCCTCCACATTGTAATCTTCCTTAGCAGATGTTTCAAAGTATGGGATGTTCCCTTTGGAGGCACACCAATCTCTAGCTTTCCTTTCAGAAATCTAACCTACCATGAACAAATTAAATGAAAATCCATCAGCTCATGCGTCATACAATTCCTAGTGTTGTAATTATATATTTAGAGAAGAACCATACCACTATACTACTTCCCCCATTTAAATCAACCTTGTTTCCCATCACAATGAATGGAAATTTTTTCTAGCTTGGAGATCATGACTGGAAAACATGAATGGAGTTTTTTAAATAATTAGAAAATGTTTGTTACCCTGGAAATTGTGTGCAGGTTAGCAAAAATTAGTGGGTGTTTAAAAGAACTCTTAAAATATTTAAATAAGAAAACACTACCTACAGCCAATTGTATAATATCTTATATATTGACATACCTGATTGAGAAATTCATTGTACCACTTGTGGAGGTTTGTAAAGGATTTGGCCACATTCACATCATACACCAAAACACAACAATCTTCCCCTTTGTAGAAGCCCACTCCAAGGCTGTGGAATCTCTCTTGCCCAGCTGTATCCCATATCTGCCTAACATTATTCCTCAAAAAATCATTCATCATGACACATGCACATAGATTTCTCAAAAACATTCACATATAATATAGTATAGATTCGAGTTTGGATATTCATATCACAATTATACACGATATTTATTTATAAATCCAATACTGGACCCATCATCAGGGAGATGAAGCTTACATATTTCTAAACATGAATCAACCCACATATTTTCATAGTTATAATTGTTAGTTCCCTTCAAAATCATAGTAATTTATCCAAGGGTCGTTGAAGGTATTAAAGACTGAGCTATGGGTCAATATAAATGTAAATAATGGTGTACATATTTTACTCTCTGTAAGATTCAAAATTATAACCTGTCTTTCAGGAAAACAAGTCATTTACCACTAAGAAATGGATCCTTCTCAATCTTTATTTTCATAAAACAATTAGAAGATGCTAACTTATTAAGAAATGGATACTTCTCAATCGTAATTGTAAATCTGCTATATGCTTCCTGCAAAACATGAACAGAATTGCCCACAATCTATCTAATCTAATACCCAAAAGAATGCACTACTCATCAATATATATATATATATATATATATAGAAGATGCTAACTTATTAAGAAATGGATACTTCTCAATCTTTATTCTCATAAAACTGTAAAACTTGGCAAACCTGCAATGTAACCAATCTATCTCCAATCTAAATCTCCCTGGTCATAAAATCTGCACCAATGGTTGCCTTGTATTGATCACTAAATGTAGCATGAGCATATCTATGTCTTCTGCATCTTGGTTGCATACACGTAGTGTTATTGGCATTTGGAAGTTGAGAACAAGATAAATAGCAACAGAAATAGTTCAGTATTCTCTATTCTTATGTCTAATATGCCTTTGTGTACCCACTCACAAGTGGTCAACAAGATATCATTAGGACATGCCTCATGGACTATGAAGACAAATTAGATCACAATCTTGTCTTCTTCATTCATTTTTGTAACTCCCCTTATAGCCTTGCAGTTTACACTCTGAACTCATGATTATAGAATTTTTTATAAGATTGAATGAATTAGTTGAAGTTCATAATTCCTTGATAACAAATTCTTGGTTCAGTTTATATTTATATTATAGAAATTAGAAAAACACAATAAGAAGGTAGAAGCTTCCAATGAAAATACTTTAAGCAGAAACAAAAGTCTAAGAACTAATTTGAAATGAAAATAGATCATCCTCCAACAGGAGAAACTCAGTTGAATAGTATGTAAAATTGTTTGTGGAGTTGTTTTATCATGTGAAAACATTTCGACGTGACAAGAACCTGAAGATATTGTTTCTTTAAATGCCTTAATCATTCAAATGTAAATGAAATAAGAATATTGTAAATTGTTTCTTTAAAATAAAGTAAAATATTTGCTTTTTTTGAAAAATACCTGAAAACACAACCAATTCAAAAATGAATGTCTTTCTCTTGCATCAAGTTTTTCTGCAGCCACATTTGCATGCCATGATGACCTACTTTGTTAAAATATTCATATTTATTAGGATAAAATACTATGACATTACAAGAAGTTGTACTATCAATATTATTAAAAAGTCTAAACTACCATGTAAAGAATAAAATATTGGGCTTTTACAGCTAGCAAAAATTAACTATTGGTATAATATAGAAATAACAATTGCACCTTACAATTTTTTTCATGGTGGTCAAAAACTTGTGATAACAATTGTGACAGCTAAGTGATGAAACATGTTTGAGTGATACAGAGAAAAAACTTATGTTATGATATAAGTAATTCTTTCTTTCTTCAACAAGATCGCCATAAGCTTCTCAGGATACTATGACAGACTCAGCGCAAGGCCTCCATAGCTCATCCTACATATATTTCGAGTGTAATGAAGCATACTGATGTTAACGAGATGGGTATTCTGTTGAGGAAAATACAGTAGATATCTATTACTTCCTTATTCAATGCCAATGAAGAAGAGACAAGCTTATTCAATGGAGGTAACAGTAAGTAAATGGGGTGTGGAGCAGGAGACCTATTTTTGATACAATATACTTCAAGTGAAATTGGAAACCCTGAGCCAGTCCTGATAACAACAGGATTTGCAGCACACAATGTAAAAGTTGCAAGGAAAGGCTATGATCTTGAGCTTTGAAGTGTCAAGGTTTCATGGCTTCCTCAATACCAGGACTATGGTCTCATGTTCCTTTTTCTTACCATTGTTAGTGCTACAACTTGCATTTTAAATACACTTTTCCCAATGACTGCAATAAAAATTATGTCTTATCAATTGCTTTCATTATCAGCACCACAAACTCTTCTCACAAGTTAGATTTGTAGTTACTTTGTATTAAGGTGGTTTCAAAAGCCTCCATACAAGATATAAGATGTTAAATGTGGAAGACATGGGATACATTAAATCCATTTCCCAAAACACCCATTCATTCGTATAAGCCTAATCATACTGTAATGCATACTGGTAACTGCAATGTGTACTGACTGAGACCAACACCTGTATATTACTTCAGGCTGTGATCAAAATTGGATACAAATCATAAGTGCCTCTCTTCCATTCTAGATGAGCCTATGTTCAAGTAAAAAGAGGCAATCAGCTGAACTGCTACATCCAACCTAGCACCTTTCATTGATATTTTCTTCTGTCTGAGTTTTCAATTTGGTACTCTTAAACAGAATGACAACTCTATTTCTGTTCGCATTGGCACTATCAATCACAACAGCGGTCTGGACCATCAAGTGAAAACTATTAGTTTAGGGTCATCATTTTACTAGGCCACTAGCTATTTCCTCAAATGAGCCATTATCTACAAGTATTATCTCCATGAACATACTACAGATTTGCAGTGTATATATCATTCTCCACAAGTATTATCTCCATGAACATACTACAGGTTTCCAGTGTATATATCAAAACTTTTAAAATTTGAAAGAAGTACATACTCCTCAACATATTAATGGTAGTATGTATAATCACCAAAATATATAACCAAATTGGGGTTTCTGAGACAATCATGAATTAAAATAGAAAATGATGTTCACTTTGCCAAATGCAGTGTGCACAGGATTTTAGTTCATTTCCATCCCCATTGTCTTCATCTAAAATAATTAGCTTTGGAACAACATTTATGCCAATTTATCACAAAAAAGACATGGTGAGGGACATTCTTATAATGATCGTAGCCAAAATGATGTCCATCATCGGTTATGTACCCTGCAGAACTTTTATTGTGTCTAGTGCTCTTAATAGGTGGGTGCCACAGTTTCTCAGTGCAGTAAGATTTATCAGAGCCACATGCCTCTGTCTCATGCTCCTCAGATTTGTAGTAGTGATTACAGCAGCCAAATTCTTCCCGCTCTTCTTCCATTCAAGGATCGACAAACCTGACATATTGCCAATAAGTCTCATGAGTCATCTTCTCTTTGGCAATATCCACGTCAGGTCCATATTTCATAGTTTCATGTCTGGAACCATCGTAGAGATTGCTGGTGCATTTCACCTTTGGACATAGAACTAAATGAATATGGCCTTGACCCTGTTTCTTGTGATATGGCCTCAACCATGTTTCTGAGACAAGTTCATACTCGAATGATACCCTTTGACCCTGGAAAATCTGAGTTTGTCTGACTAGCTCTGTAAAGATCTCGCATATTCCAAACATTTCACATTCTTCAGGGCAGGCATGTTCATTTCCACACAAATGCTCTGCATATGGATCCAGATCATGGAAATGGTCTTTGACTCCACATGTCCTGCTGCAACCCTTTATACTACAATTGCTCTGGCAATATCTCTCATGGCACTTATGTCGCTTGTGTTTACACTCGATTGGCACATCACATGGATTGCTACAGCTTGGAAGAGATCATTTTTGGTTGCACACATGTTGTGGGGAACTGCACTTATGCTGACCAAAGTGTTTCAAAACAAACTAAGGGATTTTTAAGACACCCTTTATCCTCCTTCAATTCTCCAAGAATTTTCTTTAAAAAATTCCAAGTACATTACACTTTTCTTAAACCCTGCCCTGTCCTGATTAGGTCTATCAAACTCTTGACGAAAAACTGCCAGAGTTTCCCTACAACTAAAGAATGGTTTAGACTCCAAATCACAAAAATATGTTAAAATGCCCTGGGACAGAGATATCTACCAAATTTCATGGGATTTCACTGGTTATACCTTGTTCAAAATGACTTTCTTGCTCACAAACCCTAGACAAGGGTTTACAGTTCTGGGTTTACCCGAGATGGATGAATTTGAAGTTTTGTGAGTATTATTGGGTTTCAAAGGCTTCAGTGAGTTCCTGAAGGTCTGTGCTACCTAATAAAACTTAATTCATTCACAACTTCCCCAACTAATAACCACTTTTGCTCTGTAACATGATTTTTCAGAAAACTGTGACAGTAGATGCCCTACTCTTGTATACAGACCAAACCACCCCTGCTACATCTAGTAACAAATACTATGTTGTCATGAAGTAACTATACATCCTACCAAAATTCAAGCATGGTTTACTCGTTCGATGTTATAGTGCAACTGATGTATACAAGAGCATACCAGCTTCAACATCATATACAACCAACACCCATGCCAAGACCAACAGTTCCAAGGAAAAGATTATGTTCTATAAGATGCCCATATTTAATCCCAAGAATCCAAAAATTGTATGTTTCCATAACAACTTACATATCTATGATTTTTCTCAAGTGGGAAATATGAATTCTTAGGTCAAGAAGACTTAACTATGAAGATAAAATATCCTCCCGAGAAGTTACACAGGCCTACTGTATTATGAAGGCAAATTCCAAACAATGCTCATAATGGTAATTCAAACATCAATCTGAAACAGCTAAAGCATTCACTTTCTAGGCTATAAATAAGCTAAAGTAAGGTTGGATATAAATTGTATCTAGGCTATAAATAAGCTAAAAGGTTTCATACATCAATCTGAAACAGCTAAAGCATTCACTTTCTCACTTATCTATAATAAGTAGCTTAGACTAGTCATTTTATATTTAACATCTCAGTCGGTGTTCTTATTACCATTTTTATAGTCTTGAATCAGTTAAATTGTAGCCCACAAGGCATTCCTTTCCACTCAACATAATAGGATATGTCATGCTCAAGCAAATTACAGTCCAGGTAAAGCCAGGAACCAAACACATTTACAGAGGTAGTACTTCATAGCTATTTAAGAGAGACTATAACAGTACCTATCCATATAGTTCGACATTGTATAACACAACCTCTAGTTAGGGTTTACAAGTTATTCAATGACCACAAGAGTACTACATGCATGATTCAGAACATGGTAGACCTTATGATTCGATACAACTCTTCACACCTATATTTTGTCAGTGAAAAACTAGAAATCCTTTTTCATAGATCAGCAAGAAACCAAATAACTGAAGGCAAAGCTTATTTTATTTCTTCTCAATTTCATCATTAATACAGTCAAATAAAAACCATATTTCCAAAATTATATCTTTTATCATACAAAAATTTGCAGATTTACAAGAGTAATTTGTTCTTTCTTCAGCAACTCATGAGTCTAGAACACGAGCAAATTTTCATGTTTTCTTCTCATTCCCTAGGGGTTGGGATTTTTCAGGGCATGATTTTTCATAAAACTGTGATAGTAGATGCCCTGCTTGTTATCCAATTTTACACACTTGGCAAGATTGGACAAGGGGGTCCTATCACGTTCAAAATGAAATAATAGTCCCAGGAACCCACCTTCTGTTATTATTGAGATGTAATAATTAAAAATAATTCCTAAAATTACATATGAAGAGATCACCTAGCATCGAAAGGCACCCAGTTGATCTCAACTCAGTGGAGAGTTCAGGGTCGAGTTGATAAAGAACCCGGTGTCAAATTGATAATCATCTCAGAAATCATCTCAGTGGAGACCCTCAGTTGTAAGAGCTCGATGAGGTCTTGTTAATGCAAAATATAGCTCGTTGAAAATTGACGAATGAAGGGAACTCTATAAGGATCTCGGTAGAGATCGATGCAGGTGGAAGTGAAGGCAGAGATAAGGAGTTCGACTCATCTTCGTGACTCGTTCATTTTGGAGATCATGTGGTGAGCTTCTTTTAGGACACATTCTGCAGAGCTAGGGTGATTCAAACGCAAGCCAAGGCATCAAGAGTGCCATAAAATGAATGGAGATCGTTGCGTAAATAGAGATACATGATGGAGCCCTATCAATGGGACTCATCGAGCATGATGGATAATTCAAGGCAACTCGTTTCGTGTAGATGCATTAAAGATGGTTTCTAGGATACAATTCCAGGGCTCATTGATTAATGTAAAACTGAGAGGCCTACTCGAGATAATTTTTCAATGGTAAGCTCGCAGAGACAGCAAGAATGCCGGGCCAGGGTATTAATGAATACAGTATATATATTTTTGCTGGCGTTGTTCAGACCTTCCTCAGCCGAGCATTTGGTGCACAGGCAGTTGACATGTTGCAGTATAGCAGAATTTCTTTTGAGCACTTCCAACAAGCAGGTTGTCCAACTATGTTTTTATCTGTTCAGCATCAAATGCATCCTCAAATTCGGGATTTTCCTTCAAGATATTTTTATGAAAATCAATTAAGTGACAGTGAGAGTGTTACCCGGAGACGTGATGAAATTTATTACAAAGATTCTCTATCGAGACCTTACTAGTTTTACGGTGTAACTCATGGAAGCGAATCTCATAGAGGTGGAACTGTTTCATATCAGAATATTCATGGAGCATAATTTGCTTTGCAATTATATGAGCATCTTCAACGAGTCACTAAGTAGTCAGGCATAAATGTTTCTGTCGGAATTATCACACCTTACAAGATACAGCTGAAATGTTTACACTGAGAGTTTAATGTTATCCTCAAATCTGTTGAAGGAAAACTCGGCAGGAGAAGATTCATGAAGATCCCACGCGCTGGTGGAAATTGTGGAGATAAGGAACAAACTTGCCAAGTCTACGTGGCAAAGTTGAGGCCGGGGCCCGTGAATTAATTTGGCCAAGCCGTTGGACGTGGAAAATAAGGCGAGCATTGCCAAGGGAAATGACGTGATGTCAAGCCAAAGAAGAAATCCCGGGCATGGGAGAAGTTTGAGTCTACTGCCAAAAAATGGGAGAAATCCGGTCAAACTGCCAAGTGTGGAGATATTGGTTTGGCAAACCATGACCAAACTTCCGTGAAGGGGAGATTCGGGCAAACACTGCCAAGCGCGGAAATATTAAGATGGAAAACCATCATCAGACTTCCGCGCGGGCCGTGTAAATAGGATCAGAGCACGTTGTGCGAGTCAAGAATGACGCCAGGTTAGAGGAACGAGTCAAATGCCGAGTGAAGCGGCGAGTGCATGGAGATCAAAGCAGGCGTGTTGCAATACAGTAGAAGCCTTCTTTTGAGCGCTTCTAATAGACACGATTTTCCTCACGAGGCATTCATACTGTTTCACCGAATGCAGCAAATAGATGCCCGACCTGATTAGTTCGCCCTTGCCAGCATACTTCTCCCAGCTCCCGTTCAATTCGCCTTTGCCAGCATACTACTCTGAGCATCCGGTGCTCGCGAGACAGATCAACCACAGTCAGCCGGCATGCGCAGTACAGTAAAGGCCTTTTGAACGCGTTTAAACAAGCAGGTTGTCCAAATGTATTGTTATCTGTTCAGTATCGTGCATGCCTATCCTTATTCAGAACTTAGATCGAATGACAGCTGCATGAAACAAATATTCATTGCCGTGTACGATGGATTGGAGTCATGTCATTCAAGGCTTCATAAAATTTCCATGAACCAGGAGATGAAGGTTTAAAACGGTGCAGAATGAAACGATTCATATTGCTCAGCATGTTTTCTCCTAGAAACGAATTGAATGTGAAGGTCAACTCTAGAATACCTGGTCGGTCGTTTTGCATGCTGCATCCTTGCTACTCATAAATGGTCTCTTTGAGAAACTCCGAGGGCAGTATGCAATATTTATATCCTTCCATTATGTACGTCCAATCAGACAATAAAAGTATTCTTTTACCAGATTCAGAGAAACTATGTTTTTTCAATGGACGATTATACTGCAGTTTCAAGCTAATCTTATCGAGCTTTATTTCTATTAGCTTTGATTCACGACTAAGGGGGAATTCATATGGTTGTTACCTGTACATTTTTTCAAGGTCCTCTTGGCTGCCCCAGTTGTTCAATGTATTTCTTGAAGGGCTTATTTTATGTGTTGCAGATTGTAACATAAAGGATCTTTTTAGTTTCTGAAAAATGGGTATATTATGTAGCTCACAGCTACCTATGCCATACTAAGATCCCAATAGTGGCATAATTGTTGATTGGAGCCAAGATTTCCGAGTGCACTGCCAAAATACCGAAGGGCTCTTTGGCCAAAAAATCAGTCTCAAGGGTGTCTATCGACATGTTACAGGCATAAGCCTGGGTCATCATCATGGTAGCATTAGGTCTTTGTTAATAATGGCATTTTCTCATCGTTTGGAAGGTACAATTGTGCTTATTATGGCCAAGCTAAAACATTCTTACTGCAAGTGTTATATGATAAGGAAGAACCGTGAACATTGTGGTAAAACCATTCTTTTTAGAAATGTTGGGTTAAGCACGACATTCAAGTGAGTTTGAGCCAACCGGATGCTCGGGTTGATATGCAAAACAAAGCCAGGTCGAATTAGTTGAAGAGCTCGTGGTGTTGTTTCATGGAGTTTGAACGTGGAATGGAATGCATGTGAATATGTGGTCCAAAACAAGAAGAAATAACTCTATCTGTCAAGACTAGAGCTATCACAGAGAAATCAATCAATTCAGTGTTGACAAGGCCACGTAACGTGATCCCTAACAATTTTCATAGCTCGAAAATCATTTCTAAATGGTGCAACATGTAGGAGTGAAATAATTTAAATTCGTTGAATTGTTTAACCTCTGTGGGTACAACTAATGTATTATGGATCAAATCCACTAAGTATGATTTAGAGTCAAACTTTTCATATTGTGGAAACATTAGTACCAAGTCGAGATAAAGAATAAGCTCGCGGGTGTTGAAGTTTAATGTATTTGTAGAGGCTTTCAATTTCGGGCTTAAAGCTTCATGTTCACAATGCATATAGGTGGCTTGGTAATTCAGAATGGCTCGATTTGGAGTTTGAAGCAAGACCGTAGCAGTGGCATTCGTGAGGCGAGTCTTAATTTGCGTCAGGCCAGGTTCATAGGATCTCCATAGATTTTAGCAAAACGATAAGAATCAAGTTTGATAGCTCACCATTCGAAGGACTCACACTATATAGAAGCATATCGAAAACGGGTTATTTTTATCTACTATATGTTAATAGCTACCTGAAAATATTTGTCATTTTTACCTGGACAACATGGGGAGCACTCTGTGCATATTGGATAAGGATTTCCCTGGAAGATTCTTTGTGATGAACTAAAATTGCCTACACATCTCTAATTTGAAAACTAATATAAGTTTCTCAAATTATTCTAGGCCACGGTGGCAACGCCTTGCATCCTACTTAATTGCGTTGGTCCAAGGTGTGTGGGAAATATCCACTCCACTCTCAAAAAATGAAATAAATGATACAATGTTATAGAAAAAGTTGCAATAAAATAGTTCAACTAAGTTGGTTTCCCTTTACTATTATTCATGTCCATTAATTTTTTTAAAGCCATTTATAAACATATTCTTCCATAAATAAACTATTAATATATATATATATATATACACACAAATATATGTATATATATTCAGATAAAATTATATATATCAAGATTTAGTTTAACAAAATCGGCACAGGAAACAGATCTTTAAATGTTAACAAATCAAACTACCAGAAATTTTGAGCTATATGGTGGTTAATCCTAATCATGAACTCAAGTGATTCATACTAGCTTTTCACATATCAGTGCAACAGATAAAATATGAAATCAATTATTTTCTATAAGGAATATACTTTATCATCAAATACAGACATAAATATAAACAAGTTACATCATAATATTGGTTAGTTGACCAATAAACACATATGATAGACATATATATTAATAAATGAAATAATTATTACCTATCATGTAGATCATAAACTTCATTGGATAGGGCAATATGGGCAACACATAAAAATGCTTCCTCCACGTTGTAATCTTCCTTAGCAGATGTTTCAAAGTATGGGATGTTCCCTTTGGAGGAACACCAATCTCTGGATTTCCTTTCAGAAATCTAACCTACCATGAACAAATTAAATGAAAATCCATCAGCTCATGCGTCATACATTTCCTAGTGTTGTAATTATATATCAGGAGAAGAACCATACCACTCTGTTGCTTCCCCCATTTAGATCAACCTTGTTTCCCATCACAACGAATGGAAATATTTTCTGGCTTGGAGATCATGCCTGGCAAACATGAATGGATTTTTTTAAATAATTAGAAAATGTTTGTTACCCTGGAAATTGTGTGCAGGTTAGCAAAAATTAGTGGGTGTTTAAAAGAACCCTTAAAATATTTAAATAAGAAAACACTACCTACAGCCGATTGTATAATATCTTATATATTGACATACCTGATTGAGAAATTCATTGTACCAATTGTGGAGGTTTGTAAAGGATTTGGTCACATTCACATCATACACCAGAACACAACAATCTTCCCCTCTGTAGAAGCTCACTCCAAGGCTGTGGAATCTCTCCTGCCCAGCTGTATCCCATATCTGCCTAACATTATTCCTCAAAAAATCATTCATCATGACACATGCACATAGATTTTTAAAAAACATTCACATAGAATATAGTATAGATTCAAGTTTGGATATTCATATCATAGTTATACACGATATTTATTTATAAATCCAATACTGGACCCATCATCAGTGAGATGAAGCTTACATATTTCTAA
Organism: Taxus chinensis; assembly: GCA_019776745.2. Classification (NCBI taxonomy): domain Eukaryota; kingdom Viridiplantae; phylum Streptophyta; class Pinopsida; order Cupressales; family Taxaceae; genus Taxus; species Taxus chinensis. Next base: position 48,992,520 of record CM034154.1, on the reverse strand, counting down.
ACATGAATCAACCCAAAGATTTTCATGGTTATAATTGTTAGTTCCCTTCAAAATCATAGTAATTTATCCAAGGGCCGTTGAAGGTGTTAAAGACTGAGCTGTGGTTCAATATAAATGTAAACAATGGCGTACATATTTTACTCTCTGTAAGATTCAAAATTATAACCTGTCTTTCAAGAAAACAAGTCATTTACCACTAAGAAATGGATCCTTCTCAATCTTTATTTTCATAAACAATTAGAAGATGCTAACTTATTAAGAAATGGATACTTCTCAATCGTAATTATAAATCTGCTATATGCTTCCTGCAAAACAAGAACTGAGTTACCCACAATCTTTCTAATCTAATACGCAAAAGAATGCACCACTCATCAATATATATATATATATATATATATATATAATTAGAAGATGCTAACTTATTAAGAAATGGATACTTCTCAATCTTTATTCCCAAAAAAATGTAAAACTTGGCAAACCTGCAATGTAACCAATCTATCTCCAATTTGAATCTCCCTTGTCATAAAATCTGCACCAATGGTTGCCTTGTATTGATCACTAAATGTAGCGTGAGCATATCTATGTCATCTGCATCTTGGTTGCATACACGTAGTGTTATTGGAATTTGGAAGTTGAGAACAAGATAAATAGCAGCAGCAATAGTTCAGTATTCTCTATTCTTATGTCTAATATGCCTTTGTGTACCCACTCGCAAGTGGTCAACAAGATATCACTAGGACATGCCTCATGGACTATGAAGACAAATTAGATCACAATCTTGTCTTCTTCATTCATTTTTGTAACTCCCCTTATAGCCTTGTAGTTTACACTCCGAACTCATGATTATAGAATTTTTTATAAATTGAATGAATTAGTTGAAGTTCATAATTCCTTGATAACAAATTCTTGGTTCAGTTTAGATTTCTGTTACAGATATTAGACAAACACTATAAGAAGGTAGAAGCTTCCAATGAAAATACTTTAAGCAGAAACAAAAGTCTAAGAACTAATTTGAAATGAAAATAGATCATCCTCCAACAGGAGAAACTCATTTGAATAGGATGTAAAACTGTTTATGGAGTTGTTTTATCATGTGAAAACATTTCTATGTGACAAGAACCTGAAGATATTGTTTCTTTAAATGCCTTAATCATTCAAATGTAAATGAAATAAGAATATTGAAAATTGTTTCTTTAAAATAAAGTAAAATATTTGCTTTTTTTGAAAAATACTTGAAAACACAACCAATTCAAAAATGAATGTCTTTCTCTAGCATCAAGCTTTTTTGCAGCCATATTTGCATGCCACGATGACCTGCTTTGTTAAAATATTCATATTTATTAGGATAATATACTATGACATTACAAGAAGTTGTACTATCAATATTATTAAAAATTCTAAACTACCATGTAAAGAATAAAATATTGGGCTTTAACAGCTAGAAAAAAGTAACTATTGGTATAATATAGAAATAACAATTGCACCTTACAATTTTTTTCTTGGTGGTCAGAAACTTGTGATAACAATTGTGACAGCTAAGTGATGAAACGTGATTGACTGCTACAGAGAAAAAACTTATGTTATGATATAAGTAATTCTTTCTTTCTTCAAGAAGATCGCCATAAGCTTATCAGGATACTATGACAGACTCAGCCCAAGGTCGCCATAGCTCATCCTACATATATTTTGAGTGTAATGAAGCATACTGATGTTAACCATATGGGTATTATGTTGAGGAAAATACAATAGATATCTATTACTTCCTTATTCAATGCCATTGAAGAAGAGACAAGCTTATTCAATGGAGGTAACAGTAAGTAAATGGGGTGTGGAGCAGGAGACCTATTTTTGATACAATATACTTCAAGTGAAATAGGTAGGCCTAAGCTAGTCCTGATAATAGCAGGATCTGCAGCACACAATGTAAAAGTTGCAAGAAAAGGCTATGATATTGAGCCTTAAAGTGTCAAGGTTTCATGGCTTCCTCAATACCAAGACTATGATCTCATGTTCCTTTTTCTTACCATTGTTAGTGCTGCAACTTGCATTTTAATTACACTTTTCCCAATGACTGCAATAAAAATTATGTCTTATCAATTGCTTTCATTATCAGCACCACAAACTCTTCTCACAAGTTAGATTTGTAGTTACTTTGTATTAAGGTGGTTCCAAAAGCCTCCATAAAAGATATAAGATGTTAAATGTGGAAGACATGGGATACATTAAATCCATTTGCCAAAACACCCATTCAGTCGTATAAGCCTAATCATACTGTAATGCATACTGGTAACTGCAATGTAATGTACTGTGACTGAGACCAACATGTGTATATTACTTCAGGCTGTGATCAAAATCGGATATAAATCATAAGTGCCTCACTTCCATTCTAGATGAGCCTATGTTCAAGAAAAAAGAGGCAATCAGGTGAACTGCTACATCCATCCTAGCACCTTTCATTGATATTTTCTTCTGTCTGAGTTTTCAATTTGGTACTCTTAAATAGAATGACAACTCTGTTTCTGTTCGCATTGGCACTATCAATCACAACAGCGGTCTAGACCATCAAGTGAAAACTATCAGTTTAGGGTCATCATTTTACCAGGCCACCAGCAATTTCCTCAAACGAGCCATTATCTGCAAGTATTATCTCCATGAACATACTACAGGTTTGTAGTTTATATATCATTCTCCACAAGTATTATCTCCATGAACATACTACAGGTTTCCAGTGTATATATCAAAACTTTTAAAATTTGAAAGAAGTACATACTCCTCAACATATTACTGGTAGTATGTATAATCACCAAAATATATAGACAAATTGGGGTTTCCGAGACAATCATTAATTAAAATAGAAAATTATTTTCACTTTGCCAAATGTTGTGTGCGCAGGATTTTAGTTCATTTCCATCCCCGTTGTCTTCATCTAAAATAATTAGCTTTGGAACAACATTTATGGCAATTTATCACAAAAAAGACATGGTGAGGGACATTCTTATCATGATCGCAGCCAAAATGATGTCCATCATCGGTTATGTACCCTACAGAACTTATATTGTGTCCAGTGCTCTTAATAGGTGGGTGCCATAGTTTCTCAGTGCAGTAAGATTTATCAGAGCCACCTGCCTCTGTCTCATGCTCCTCAGATTTGCAGTAGTGATTACAGCGGAAAAAATCTTCCCGCTCTTCTTCCGTGCAAGGATCGACAAACCTGACATATTGCCAATAAGTATCATGAGTCATCTCATCTTTGGCAATATCCACGTCATGTCCATATTTCATAGTTTCATGTCTGGAACCATCGTAGAGATTGCTGGTGCATTTCGCCTTTGGACATAGAACTAAATGAATATGGCCTCGACCCTGTTTCTTGTGATATGGCCTCAACCCTGTTTCTGAGACAAGTTCATACTCGAAAGATCCCTTTTGACCCTAGAAAACCTAAGTTTGTCTTACTAGCTCTATAAAGATCTCACATATTCTAAACATTTCGCATTCTTCAGGGCAGGAATGTTCATTTCCACACAAATGCTCTGCATATGGATCCAGATCATGGAAATGGTCTTTGACTCCACATGTCCTACTACAACCCTTTATACTGTAATTGCTCTGGCAATATCTCTCATGGCACTTATGTCACTTGTGTTTAAGCTCGATTGGCACAGCACATGGATTGTTGCAGCTTGGAAGAGAACATTTTTTGTTGCACACATGTTTTGGGGAATTGCACTTGTGTTGACAAAAGTGTTTCAAAAAAAACTAAGGGATTTTTAAGACACCCTTTATCCTCCTTCAATTCTCCAAGAATTTTCTTTAACAAATTCCAAGCAAATTACACTTTTCTTAAACCCTGCCCTGTCCTAATTAGGTCTATCAAACTCTTGACGAAAACTGCCAGAGTTTCCCTACAACTAAAGAATGGATTAGACTCCAAATCACAAAAATATGTTAAAAGGCCCTGGGACAGAGATATCTACCAAGTTTCATGGGATTTCACTGGTTATACCTCCTTCAAAATGACTTTCTTGCTCACAAACCCTAGACAAGGGCTTACAGTTCTGGGTTTACCCGAGATGGATGAATTTGAAGTTTTATGAGTATTATTGGGTTTCAAAGGCTTCAGTGAGTTCTTTAAGGTCTGTGCTACCTAATAAAACTTAATTCATTCACAACTTCCCCAACTAATAATTACTTTTGCTCTGTAACATGATTTTTCAGAAAACTATGATAGTAGATGCCCTACTCTTGTATACAAACCAAACCACCCCTGCTACATCTAGTAACAAATACTATGTTGTCATGAAGTAACTATACATCCTACCAAAATTCAAGCATGGTTTACTCGTTAGATGTTACAGTGCAACTGATGTATACAAGAGCATACCAGCTTCAACATCATATACAACCAACACCCATGCCAAGACCAATAGTTCCAAGGAAAATATTATGTTCTATAAGATGCCCATATTTAATCCCAAGAATCCAAAAATTGTATGTTTCCATAACAGCTTACATATCTATGATTTTTCTCAAGCGGGAAATATGAATTCTTAGGTCAAGAATACTTAACTATGAAGATCAAATATCCTCCCGAGAAGTTACACAGGCCTACTGTATTATGAAGGCAAATTCCAAACAATGCTCATAATGGTAATTCAAACACACTCACAAATGCATAAAGCTTGAAATGCTTAGCACGCTTCAAAGAGACAACAACCAATTTCATTTAACTATGATAACCCTTGTGATTTCTGGTGAGGGGAGGAATTAGTCTGGTTGTCAATGACTGTTGCAGTAATTCTTAGTACTGTATAGTACATAAAGATAACAACACTTCTTCCCTCAAACATCTAGCAAACTCATACATACCTGGTATGAAACAAAAAGTACAGATCTAAGCAAGGTTGGATATAAATTGTATCTAGGCTATAAATAAGCTAAAAGGTTTCATACATCAATCTGAAGCAGCTAAAGCATTCACTTTCTCATTTATCTATCAATCAGTAGCTTAGACTAGTCATTTTATATTTAACATCTCAGTCGGTGTTCTTATTACGATTTTTATAGTCTTGAATCGGTTAAATTGTAGCCCACAAGGCATTCCTTTCCACTCAACATAATAGGATATGTCATGCTCAAGCAAATTAGAGTCCAGGCAAAGCCAGGAACTAAACTCATTTACAGAGGTAGTACTTCATAGCTATTTGAGAGAGACTATAACAGTACCTATCCATACAGTTCGACATTGTATAACACAGCCTCTAGTTAGGGTTTACAAGTTATTCAATGACCACAAGAGTACTAACATGCATGATTCAGAACATGGTAGACCTTATGATTTGATACAACTCTTCACACCTATATTTTGTCAATGAAAAACTAGAAATCCTTTTTCATAGATCAGCAAGAAACCAAACAACTGAAGGCAAAGCTTATTTTATTTCTTTTCTATTTCATCATTATTACAGTTAAATAAAAACCATATTTCCAAAATTATATCTTTTATCATACAAAAACTTGCAGATTTACAAGAGTAATTTGTTATGTCTTCTGCAACTCATGAGTCTAGAACACGAGCAACTTTTCATGTTTTCTTCTCATTCCCTAGGGGTTGGGATTTTTCAGGGCATGATTTTTCATAAAACTGTGATAGTAGATGCCTTGCTACAGTAGATGCCCTGCTCTGTAACATGATGTTTTCTTCTCGATCCCTAGGGGTTGGGATTGGGTTACGATTGGTTTTCTGTTGGCATTTTTTCCCTAGCAGAACTCTCGATCCTTTCCTTCGTTTTGTATCTCTCCATTCTATCTCTTGTTTCCTATTTACCGTGTTGTTGCCTTGTTTGTATATTTAGCTTGGAACTCTAAAATTTCTTTGTATGCCCTTTGGGGTAAAAGGAACAGGTGTCCAACGGATGGACCCCTCTATGACTTGACCTTTTGAGAAAGGAGAACCCTCATGATCATCCTTTCGCAGAGATGGAGCCTTAGGGAAGCAATGGGGTATGCTTCGGAGGGAGGTTATTTCCTTCACCATCCAAGAGAAAATTTGTGCTAAATCTAGGTGTGGTTCAGTAGAGATCTGCGAAGAAGTATCTAGTGAAGTCCTCCGATTATAAACTATTGGAGGAGGTGGGTGTGGGTAACAATGCAATAGTTTATAGAGCTCTCTACGTTCCATTCCAGTAGATCATTGCAGTCAAAATTGTGGGCCTTGATAAGTCTAGTGCTACTCTGGTAGGTACAAATAATCAGAAAATGCATTATCAACGACAAATAATGTAAACCAGCCATAAAATAAAAGAGGGCAAAATAAAAGCATGGCAAATACCTGCTTAACCTAGCCTCCTCTACTCAACCTAGCCTCCTCTGCTCACCTAAGATCTGTAATATAACAACCAGCTACTTGCCATTGTTTTGCATGTAGAGATTAATGAAACTGACCAACTATCTCCCGCCTACTTCTCAGCTGCCGCAATAATTTTCCCTCCTTGTAATTCACCGCCACATTGTATAAGTGTGTATTTTTTAAAATTAAAAATTGATATAAAAGATACCATAAATATATATGAGGAATATTAGAGACAAAAATATGAGATGTGATTAATTAGAGACAAAAATATATTTTTGTCTCTAATTAATGTCTCAAAATACCCCCTCTTGTAGTAGTGCTCCTTGTAGCAATGAACCCATTAGTGAAAAGTATGTGTTATTTTTGTTTACAAAAGTGATAAAACGATACTAAAAATGAGACCATAGTACAATGTAAGAGTAAATTAGATAAGAGGAAAATGATATTGGAGGTTAGGAATAATGTCACTCTTGGAATCCTTATAACTCAGTTAGACATTTACTTATGTTAAGAAAAGAATATGAATTTTCCTTGGTAAGAGAAAACTTTGAGAAAATAAAATATATACTTCTTTGAGAAGTTAGACAAGTACTTTCGTAAATCTTTATTTTATAAAGTGACGCCAAAAAAAAAGATACCTAAGAAACAATGTAAATGAAATGAGAAACAAGAGTATATGTGATGATGGATTAAGATATCAAATTCACTTGAAGTCCTTATGGTTGATTTGAGAATTGAATTTTGTTAAGAATGGATACAAATTTTTCGTAGGGGATGTAGGCTTTTGAGCCAATATAGAGTCCACAAAAAATAAAATAAAATAATGTCATGTAGAGGCTTAACTATATCAAACTAAATTTGGAACTAAAACAACCACAGTACAAGAACAAATGTGCTTCGAATGCAAGGAAATTTATAGGAAAGAGAAAATTGAACCTTCCCCTCCCTTGAATCGTTTTTTTTTTCTCGACAACTTTTGTTTAGTCCTCATGCATAATGAGGATACGATTAAACATCAACTAAACATTTTTTTTAGAAAAAAATTTTTAGCGTAAGAACGAGAGAAGTAGGAACCTTGTATTTAAATCTAAAATATGGAAAATAATTATGTAAGTTATGGAGATTGTCATAAGGGATAAAGAGAAAACTTAAATGGC